>CM031242.1:384090429-384300429 GCA_018340775.1 Taxus wallichiana var. yunnanensis
TAAATGATCTTATTTTACTCTCCTTTTTATCAAGTTTGAATGCATTTTGTGACTTTTGTTTGATCTAATGTATTTTAGAATTTAATTGTCCATATTTTGTTGAATTTATTTCTAAAGTTTAAAATCTCTGTAATTCCTAAAAAATTGTGTGGAAATTTAGTTTTATAATAAAAAAGGTCATAATCAATTAGAGAATGGAGTATGAAATGATCAACATGTTTTTGGGAGCCTTGGCTTCAATATGGCTTAGTTTTGGAACATCAAGACTTAGTTATGAAACTCTATCATACAGTTTATGAGCTATATTGCTTAGTTCCAGAAATTTTTGACTGAGTTCTGGAACTCCAGCACTTAGTTCTAGAACTCCTACATTTATCTCCAGAAATTTCACGATTAGATCAAGAACGGTCCCCTTTAGTTCCAGAACTTCTCCAAAGTTTCGGAACTAATGGGAATCTATTATTTTGATGACATCCAATGATAAAGCAATCAATGAGACTTTTAATCAGGAGTAGATCAAAATATTTTTTATTCTTCATACTCGAAGATCCAGGGATAACTTATTAGAAAACTATACGTCCAGTAAAGTTCCAAATTCAACATCTATTTTGGGCATAATTTGGTTCCATCTGAATCGATAGAACAACTATGGCTGTAAATGCATCTTATATATATATATATATAAAGACCTATAGATAGATTAAGGAGAACATATACATACAAATACATAGAGATAGAGATATAGAAAGATTCATTATGTTTTTGTAAGACAAAAAATTTCAGCAATAAAATAGCCACTTCATTTTGAGAGAATATCACTTTGTCAAATTCTGATTCAAGATGGAGCAAGGGCCCACTCCTCTAACAACCATGATTCTCATTTTACTGGTATTTATATTTCTAAAAAAATAGTGTAGATCTGTTAATTATGTAAGTGCTTTTTGATTCTTTAAATTGAACTCAGTTGTATACTTATCCCTATAGGTGTTATAGACTATATTTTCATTTCCTTGCAATCTTTTCATAGCATTTTCAATTGTGTGCTTATTTCCAAGAAAAGTGTGTTTATGTGTGTTTTTTCAGCAATCTATTTATTCATGTATGTGTGTTTATTTCCAGTAATTCATTCCAACAATGAGTGTTTATTTCAGAAATTTTCTTTCAGCATATAGATAATAAGGATTTGGCCATGGAATCCTAAGGACATTGCAAAACACCTCTATAAAATAAAATAACAAATACCTACAATCAATTATTAGATCACTAAGATTTTCTTGTTGCATATAGCTTCGGACACCCCCTGGTTTGAATATGATGTCAACAAAGAGTTGATTAAATGAATGGAATAACAACACCCATCATATGATAGGTTGCACAATTGGAATTCCATTTTTATATACTAGAGTAGGTGGGAGAGGAAACTTATTAGGAATACCCCACTCAATTTATTGACATCTAGTATGCATGTGAATGAGATTCATATTCATTTGAATGAATTTATTTCTTGCACTATCTTATTACAAGCTCCTTTGGTTAATGAGTTTGAATATAAACTAAGTGGGATCATAGGAAGGAGTATTTTGAGAATAATTTTAAAAGGATTTTTTAGGAGCATTTTTTTAGTACCTATTGAACGAGGAGGATCGGTATGAAAAGAGTTTCCCTAAATGACATTGTATGCCTCACTATTATCCATAATAACTTAAAGAGGTCTTATGGTGACGTTGGGGTAAGATAAGATGAATTTTTACATCATAATAATATAGTCATAATACTTATACACTTATTACTCTATACAAGATCTTATTATGGGATTCTAAGCTTGGCATTAGATTGAATAATCCTTCTATTATTAATATTTTGGGATATTTATTTGGCATTGGTACCTACAATATTATAATCATAATAGAAAATAATAGTCATAAGGGATGAATCTAAGTATTAAGAACCATTTTCATATTGATAATTATAGATATGATCCATGTTGGAGTTTTTTTATGAAAGATTAGAAAATATTTAGGGAACATGAATGGGAATCAATAGGAAGAAAGGTTAAGATTCAATTCAAATTCACCAGAGTGGTTAAGATGATGCGAAGATATAATTAGAAAGAAAATAAATTTCAAGATGATTCAATCATAAGGTTGCATGTTGAATTCACATTATCTTGAACAAAGTGTATGAAAATAAATAATGGACCAATAATAAATCATTTTATCTCTCTATAATAGGTATATTATAAATAGTGATGTGGGAACATGTAAGATCAATAATATTGCATCACAATTTAGATTATGGGTGAGTGTGTATAATAAAAATCACAAAGAATAAGGAGGAAACAATGTAATAGTAGACGATTACACATAATTGTGTGAAGGACTTTCACAATATAAGAAATGCATAGATAGTGAAAAAAGGAAACAACAAATTAACACAAGGAAGGTAGATAAAGATCACATTGGAGAGTGCAAAAATGGTAAGGCTAGGTGTATTGTGCAAAAGAGGTGAGCGCAATGATTGGATGAAATTTTTGGATGTCAAACCTTAGACTATAATTCCAAAATGATTTAACTAAAATAAAATCTCATTCAGAGGAGTAAGATCAACCAGATAATATCATAAACATATATGATGCAACATGTAATGAAGAATAAGTACAAGTAAATGGAGGATGGGAGTATCTTAGCTGATTCCCCGACTATCTATACTAGATTTCGATGGAATAATTATGGAACATAATGAATATGGGATAAATGTGCTTCATCTAGAGAATAGAGATATAAATGTATTTGGGACTATAGTGCCCAAAATGGGACATGACTACCTTGGGTGATAGTGTAAATACCGAGTGTTAGTGTCCTAGTAGTGAGTTTGTATATGGTCTTCTCAAGGTATGATCATGTCACCTTCACTTTGCTCTATGGCACTCTGAATTTGTTGTATAGTTTTTCCTATCAAACATGTACGTGAAAAATAAATCCTAGCTACATAAAAAGGATCAAACATAGATTTTATGGAATAAAATGTGTATATGCTTGAGTTATACTAACCTTGGTGGTCAATGTAATTATCACTTTGTGCTTCACTACTTTTCAGACTCAATGTAATTATTGTTTGTTTCCATGTGCATACGTGCATGTGTGTGATAGAATCATGTCCCTTGAAGCTATGTTTCCCTTGTGCTATTCACACCAAGATAATAAGCTAATACTACTTTTCTTCCAAGATGAATGTGTGTGATGGAATTCAGAAATTTTCCTTCTTATGCATTGAATAATGCATCCCAAATGCAGTCCTTAAGTGTTCATTTTTCCCAAGTAGTATATAGAAAGTAATATACCAATTTCCTAGTTATTTGCTTTCCCATTATAATAAATAACAAGTCATGTATATAAATGATTCCTTTTCTTGAATTTCATCATTAACAAATTTAAAACCCAACCTAAAGTGATAAATAGAAGTTATGAAAAGATAATAATTGATGTAACATTTTAAACACAAGAAAGAGGGGAAAATGACACAAGCACCTAAAGGGGATAGTAGTTCTTTGGTGCTCGTGTCTAGAAAAGATAAAACATGTGGTAATGAGCTAGGTAACACATTGTGTGATTTCCAAAATAAAATGAATAATTCTAGATAAGTAGAGGATGAAATTCGAGAAGATAAAATAATGTCAAAGTAAGACAAAACAAGTATTCTCAATGTCTATTTTTCTTGCTTAGGAATCATACATATAATTAAATACTAGAGGTGTGATATAATATTACTAAGTGCATAATTTCATGTCTACATTTTCCCCCACATATGTTGGTGAATGAATATTTGGTAACATAAAGTAGATAGGAAGAGCGTACCTTGTGGAGAGCTAAAGAAAGTTGTAACCGATAATGTGCCAAATGGGGATTGCTTTTATCACATGGATATCTTAGAATCTGTATTGTGGATTCTAAGAGGGGATAAGAACCATAGTGGTGACCTATGTGTGTGGTGGAAATGATACCTACATTTTTAACTAGATATTTCATTTTTCTTAAGAGATTTATGCTTGAGATTTCTCTTGTTCTATTTGTGTTACTTTTTATTAGGCTAAGGACACACTTACAAAAGAATAATAGTGTAGGTAATTTTCATGATAATGAAATTAAACCTATAATTTGAGAAATAAAAATGCATATCAAAAAAGTGAATCAAGGATTGAATACACTTGAATGTTTCTAGAGAAAGGATATAATTGTTCTTGTGTGTCTTTTTCTTGAAGATGGTTGGAAGGATCAAGAGTGATCAATTATTGAGATGATGTGAATATATTGAGGATTTAGGAATCTTGTTTATAAAATAAGAGTGTTGGGAGAGCTTCCATATTTTATCTTAGCCCATTGACACTTTCTCATAGATAAGTTCTAATGTAGATGGTAAAAAATCCAATAAAACTAGCCACAAATGGCACATTGTTCCCGACATATTGCTTTCCCTAAATATGCCTTAGGTGTTACTCATTTAAATACTGGTAGAAAATATTTCAATCAAGAAAGAAGAGTAATTAGTTCCCTTTCTCAATGTATGAAACTTTCCACTAATTTTGTTCATGTTGTGCTGAATAGTACACTATATCCGAGTATCTATTGTTTGATTCTAATAAAATTTGTCATTGAGAACATGTTCAACTTGTAAATTACCTATTTTTTTCTCCAGAACATGATTTCCACTGTGGGACCTAACACCTACCATTCCTATCTAATAAGGGTGCTTATGTCCCTATGATGTTTTTGGCCTAAGTCTAATTTTGAACCATTTTATTAGCTCCTGTTTGGCCAAATTTTGTTCTATATAATTTTTTTCCTAGCTTCTAAAATACTGAGAGGGTGAAATAATCATGTGATGATTTCCCTCACTTTTTTAAGGTGCATGAGATGATTCTAGGTGAGTGTAACCCAAACAAGGGTATCTAAATCTGATGTGCACATATGAAGAATAAATCTTGTAAGGGAATAGGGAATATGCATGATAAAAACCATGTCACCTACATATTAATGGGAAGAAATCTAGAATAAAATGTTAGTGATAAAAAATGATGACATAATGTAATAGAAACTAGTCAACCACATAGTAACATAGAAAATAGATAACAAGTAGTTGGTGGAATACATGGGACACAACTCAAGATGTCACAATACACCTAAGGAAATAAATTCCATACAAGAAAAATAAGAAATATAAGCATAAGGCATAGCCCAAAACAATATAAAATAAGGCACAAGACACAAGAAAATTAGATAACCATGGTTGGAAGTGAGTCTAAAAATAAATACTACACATGAATCCTCCATTACCATAATAACATAGTTGATAGTATGCCACAATGTATGTAGTTTAATGAAATATAAATGAAAGTAGTATATATTGCAATGATAGAACTTGAATGTGGAAATATAGGGAAGGTAGATGCCTTAAGAGCCTCAGTGGGACTGGTAAATAAAAATTTCGAGCATCATACATCATGTGATAACTTGTAGATGACATGAATTCACCTCAAAGTACCATGTGGATGCATATGTGTATATGCCAAAGGATAAAACATACTATGAATCAAGCTAACGTGATAAGAAAAATGCAACATGGAATAGTATAAACAAGCAAAGATAAATGCAACCAAGATCTAAGCTAATGCTTTCATATTTTTGCAACTGTCTGAATGTTTTTGTATTATTAGAATATGTAATACTATTAATATATAAGGGGATAAAGGTTTCCCCCTAGTGTATGTGGTGAATGTTAGTTTCATATAAGTAAGTACACCCTCAACAATTATGTTTGAACCTAGAACAAGAGTTCATTATAGAGTCCAAGATTCCAACTGCATGAGCAGTTAGTTTAATGTCATAAGCAATAAGAGTGTGTTCATTAGGAGCAACTAGGATAAGTGGTACATAGGTTTGTAGGAAAAGTGGCAAGAAGAGGTGAAAAATAACGATAAAGGTATGATCAAAGATATGTGTAATATATGTAGTGTTAGGAGGCTCATATGTATCAAATTAAAATAGTGGACAAAGATACACAAGAATCATCATAAGAAATAGGTGTAATTTGGGAAGAGTGGAAGAATTAAATTTTTGTGTACTAGACCTTATGACCATAGACATAAATGTTGAAAAATGGGAATTGATTTCCCCCAAAGATGAAACAAGATGAGGTGTAGCCCTGCATATATGATTCATGTATAAAAGTTTGGAAAGTGAGTGAGGGAAGATCATCAGGAAGCATTATCAAATCATCACATTGTATTCTTAATTATGGTGGGAAAGCTACAATAAGTAACGTTGGAAACAAAATTTACTGAGAGGGGGATGAATCAGTCCCATAGATTTTTTTTCTTCATTTACCAAAATAGACATTCATGAATTATATTGTCCATATATCATTCTTAACCAGGTGTACTTATTAAGGTATGCAACATTAATCACAAGAGCATGAAATAAAGTACATAACACAAGAACACCATATGTAAGTTGTAAAACCTAATGGGGAAGGAAACCCACTGAAACGTTTTTGATATTACTCACAACAAATAAATTTAGTGAAGCACCAACTTCACAAGGAGCACCAATCCCTAGTTTAGTAGAGCACCAACCCTATAAGGAGCACCAACCCCTAAATTTAGTGAATCAAAAAATCCAAAAGGAGGATAAAAACCCACAGATCACTAAGCACCAAATCAGACTCCTAAAAGTGTTTGATCTCTAATTTTTTTGTTTCCAAAATTAATAGAAATCACTTATTTAGCTCATAAACCCTAGCTCAAACCCTAGATCTTAAATATTACATTATCTTCTTCTTTCTAAACTTTTGATAGATCTAAAAACATAAACACATGTTATCTAATCTTCCTAAACCTATCATGATCTTCCTCATAATTCAATTCATGCACACATACCTGCAAATCACTCCCCACTAGGTCACACTAGTTTAAACATGAACCAAACAAACACTTAAATATGATTTTATTCATTCAAACTAACCATAAGTAGGTCATAAACATTTTTCAATAAAAATTAAGCATAATAAAATCCCAAAAAATTCATTACAGTGGCCACTTATGATCCATATAGATCGGCCTAGCCAAATCCTTCATCCATGCACCAAAAATCCTCAAAACCCTTGCATTGGAATGAAAACAATCTCCTAAAACCAAAACTATTTTTAGGGAATATATAAAAATGACCAAAAAAATTGTAAAATAACATTTAAACAACATACATGGTCACAGATTATCATGTAACAATCATATTATTTCGTGTAATGGGCCTAGTGGCTTATTGCCTTCACCAAACAGTTGTTATCAACAACCTGATTTCACCTTTGGGCCTCAATACCACAAGATAACACATCAATAATGATATGTAAAAAATAAATTGAAATTTTAGGACCTATAAAAACATATAAGAAAATTAGAGCTCATGAAACATCTCCTAGTTCAAACCACGACAACTTTTGTCTTTGAAAATCAAGCTACCAAAAACCTGTTTTCCAAACTTAGTTGATAAACACCCTTTCTGATATACCTTAAAGACATCTAAAAGGATTCATCTTATTCTAAATTCATCCCTCTTCACATTAAATGTGATTTCAAGCATCACCCAATCCATTTCATGCACTAACAAACTCAAACTTTAAGAAAAATCAATTATATCCTAAAAACACAAAAATATTCTTATCCAAAAACTAATCTAGAAACCATATCAAAAATCATCATATTAGAAAAAAATATATCACTGGAAATATGTTTGAATTATATTTCCAACACAACTTGAATCACCTCATAAATCTTTAGGTAGCTCTAGAAATGTCAATTTTACTCTAAGATGCTCCAAACTGCCTTTTGACTAGTCAACACAAATAGGGCAGACTTTGTAATTTTTCATCATCACCATGACCTGAAACCTTCATGGAAATATAGAAAAAAATCCTGGGATATCATAAATGGAAATTTATTCATTACCTAATTTAGATAAATTTTCCATAAACTGAAAATTATCTAGAAATAAACCTTTTTAGGTGGGGCCCACATATGACCACATGCTCTAATATACCTTTCTGGAAATATAAAAGAGTCATATAAAACATCCAATCATAAATTTTGAGGAACTAATAAAAACTACACTGGTACAAGAACTTTTTTTCAAGTTGCTCCTAGCTAGGGTTTAGTTAGGGTTTCAAACCACTTTACCTTATTAACGATCGTTCATAAAAAAATAAACAATAAAACCACATCATTATTTTTGTGGAAGCTTTATATATGAACAAAGAATATATTCCAAATATCTCAAATCCCCATGCAAATTATACAGTTCACAATGAGCATTAGAAGGTCTAACATTTCTCTAAAAACACACTGCTACTTACCTAGTTTCACCAAAACTTGCATATCTTGAAATTCCTTCAAAATTGTGACCTTAAACTTTTCATGAAGCATCATGATACCATAATATATATTTTTATATCACCATATATCCAAAATATTCCTTAAATTTTCCATCCAATCTTATTTACATGTGCTAAATTATTTGTTCTCATCTGTTTTCTTCCCAAGGATCTCAAATATGCATCTAACCTTTGAAATATGACTTAAAACTCATCCCAAACCTCAAGTGCACTGTCAATAAGATTCTCCCATGCTTCAACAAGAATCATCAACTCCAAATCTCATATATATACTTCATTTTTCTTGCTCCAAGGTTAGAAACAAGTCTGGAATGACCTAACACAATTCTAAAAACCCATGAAATGACCATGTTGACTCAATTCATACCCATAGACACTCATGACACATCATTAGTAACATGTATGACCTCATGAAACACTCCAACCAGATTTAGAGACCTCATACTATGACTCAACTCACTAGACCATGTGTCATGACCTCCTAAAACTTTACCAAAACACTCAATCTTCAAGTTTGACACTTGAGTAACATCATATGTGGACTCACATGATTTCATGACACCCTTTTACATAAATGGGTTTGAGATCAATGACAACACTAACACACAATGGCCAACAATATGTGATGACTGGCAACCATATGACAAACACACCTCTATGACCTCAATTTCATGTTTATGATTCTTCTCTCCCCCTTTTCCATCTATGAAAAAGGCTACTATGACATGGAAATTGACAATACATAATGGAAACAATGCAAAAACTTGACTTACTTGACCAAAATCACCCCTTGGGACTGAAATCTCTCTTTTCTAACTCCTTCAACAACAAATAATGATCCTCTAGATCTTTATGAGCCATAAAATAGCTCCCCCTAAATTTATACACTCTTTCTTATCCTTCATTCATGTCATTCATCTCTCTCTAGGTCTATTCCATGCTTAAGAACCCAAAACCAGTCTTTAATTATTACATGTTCTCATTTAGGACCAAAATCATAAAATCCATCTTTAGTACATTTTGGACTACCTTATCAAGGATATGAACTCAAATTAATTATACATAATCACCTACAAGTAATCCCCCTAAAAACACACACCTCATATCTGACTAAAAACACAAAAATTAGATCATTTACCTTGCAAATGAATTATGAGGATGACTTGATTACTTTATCTCATCCCTAAAAGACTATCTCGGCTTATTTACACCTTCTTTAAGTTGAGATTTCACTTACAACTGTAGAAACACAAAAATATATTTTCTTAACATCTTCACCACTTTTCTTGTGGGACATGAGTAGGTCCCCCATTCTTTGATTCAATTCTTTAGATTTGAATGTCATCCTTTAGAGAAAATACAAACTTCTAACTTCTTTCTCGGATCCTCAACAAGCATCTCAATCATGGTCACATTTGAATTAAACTTTCAAGAGACTATTTTTCTTGCTCACCTAAAGCCTATGATCCCTTCACATTGATTGAATATTTTTATCCCTCTTAGGACATGATGAATAATCATGAAGAACCTTTTAAGGAAACCTCTACATTGAAGTATTCATATCACACTTCCTTTTAGACTCTATCCCAAACCTTTTAATTATGTCCAACCAAGGACCACTTCAACATAGGTGTCGAATTATTATCTTCAAAATTCATGACAAGAGATACCAACATCACCTTCATTATTTTCCATTGTTAGTCTTCAAATAAAAAAATTTATCCTCTTAAGAAAGGAGAAAAGTGATCTCCCCCTAACTTGTGAAACCATTTTAGACCTTATTATGAGCTTATCAAAATGATACCTTGACACTAAAGCTCTACAAAATTCAAAGACATGGATCCATGCCTAGATATGGATCTCTAAAATACATAGTTCCCATGTTCTTCTCTTTAAGTAAATACTTTAACATTTTTATAAACTCACGAATGCTATTAATGCACATTCAACCATCTTTCCTCCATGTACAACATATTTAATATTTGATGCTCACCACCACCGTACCTTGTTATGTAGTAATTATCTCTTCATTGATTCAAAACTGACTCATTGAACAAGATAAGATCATGAATGCAACCTCTACAATCAAATTTGACATCTAAGACACCAACATTCCTGGTCAAGAACAACACATACACTAAATGGTCTATTGGATATAGAGCCTCTACCATTTGAGACACTTGATCAAACTGTTGATACTTATCTTTGAAATACAAATAACCATCTATTAATTCACATGCTAAATACACATGGTATGAATTCTTGATGTATGGCACTATACCTTACCAACTTAAGATGAACACCTCACAATCATGATGAACACAGATGTCATATTCACTTCAAGGTCATAATGCATTGTTGTAATAACTTATAGCTCTCAGTACTTAGCTCATTCAACTTCATGAAAGTTTAATCTTAGAGGAACAACTTGAGTATGAAATCACTTAAGACATCTTGAGATTATCCATCACAAGCCTAATAAAGACTTCTGAGAGACCTACTAGACGTATTTAGGTTTTATTATGAAATTTTCATGACTTTTGAAAAAATAACACACATGTATCTTCTTCAAATAGATGTCATCATCAAACTTCACATGTAAATTATTGAAATTCACCTTTCCATGTTTTGAGGACGTGTGAGATGCATTTTCTTCCTTTTCATAGTTCATTATCAACTCAACATAATGCTGCCACACACTAGGAATTTTTAAAGAAGCAATCTTAGGGTTTCTATGTTCATACCCTAGAAAAGACACAATATTCAAACATGGTACTCGTGATACATAAAAAATAAGATAATCACTCTTATAGGTTTCTCCATGATTAACAACAACACCAACTTCTTTTCATTTTGAAAATCTTCAAGACAACTTTTTTCATACACTATAGACCTCTGAGACACTTATACTTGAATGCCTTGAAGAACAATCAAACTTGAACGTACCATCTTCATATTTCTTTGGTCCTTTGAACTTTACTAACTCAACCTTTTTCCATTGGTTACAACTTTACTGAGCATTAAAGACCTTTATACCTATGAAAAACACTATAGAATACCATTTCTCTTCCCGTAGAATACCACTTCTTTAATTTGACATATCATGTCTTTGACAAGTACTTCATTTATGCCTGTAGCATCTTAAGCATCATTCTCCCAATGGTCAACAATAATTTATGGTATAGAAACATCATAGATAAATTTATCAAAATATTTTTCATCTATAATTCACAGTGGTGAAGACCTTATACAAATAGTTATCCTTCCATCTACCATATACTTGTCCAAGGAGTCCCTTGCAGGCTTGTAGTACACTTCCTTCAAATTTCACAATGCACACAGCTGATTTTTGACCTTTTGATGAGAGATATTTTTAGTTAGACTCATAATACTAGCTTGCATACCCTAGAAGACCTGAAGCATAACATTAAGGCCTTGATAGACCTTGACCTCATCTCATAGATGTGTAACCATTTCTTAAGCCATTAAACACATTCCTCACAACTAGAAATTGATGAATTAACACCTTGAGATGATATTATACAAATTTTAGATAAACATAATCCTTAATTCTACTTCCACATCTATAAACTCATAGGTCTTAATGTATTTGATAATGAATGGAGACTTCAAGGAATGTAAAAAAACTTGTAGAATAGAAACAAGGACAGAGCTTTTCACCATTTCACTCTTAACAGATTAGATGAAAACATGACCACAACTATTTAGACATATATTTTCAACAATGTTGATTGGAATTTTTTTGGACCAAGACCACAAACTTCACAAGACACCTAATACCTCACATACTTCTAGGCAATACTTTCACAATCATCAAGACCTTATTTCTGAATTGAGAACTCCAAAACCACCTACATGACTTGATTGAGAAACTTCACAGTTCATTTGAAATTTATTTTTACTACGATCTAGAGATATTGTAAAATTTATTCATTCAAACCTTACAAAGGATTTGACCAATTGGGCCTCAACCTTCCTTCAACACTTTTAATCATGAATTCACTTATTTAACTTCCCCTGGGAACATGAAAAATTATTGCAACTTATTTCAACACCTTGATTGAAAAGGAAACATGAGACACTTGATGCCAAAGACTACTCAACCTAATGAATCACGAACTTCTAGATGGGTACAAACCTAGAACATAAACTTCTACATAACACACATGAACAAAGACAAAGATCAAACTACATAGACCAAAATGAAAATTTCAAACCCTTTGATATAAAAAAAAAACTTGTAAATAGAGACTAAATCAAATTTAACATAGATCATCATGATATACCCATCACTTATA
Organism: Taxus wallichiana var. yunnanensis; assembly: GCA_018340775.1. NCBI lineage: Eukaryota > Viridiplantae > Streptophyta > Pinopsida > Cupressales > Taxaceae > Taxus > Taxus wallichiana. Next base: position 384,103,188 of record CM031242.1, read on the forward strand.
AGTTTATGGATAACTTGAAGACACCACCTACTACTCCTGATAAAACAAATAATAAATTGGGACACTTTGATCAACACATTATGACTTTAGTTGAATTGACAAACATTTTCAATCACAATGACCCTAAAACTTATTGATAATCATTTGCACAATCTAAGTGACCTTATTATTAACAACAGAACACTATAACTTACTGACATCAATTCCATCATACCAATATTAAAAAGGTACACCATAACTATTTATACCTTTGACATATAAACATGGACTCATCATGGAATCCTTATGATAATATCAAACTCGGACTTATTTTGACATAAAATCATTCAAACCACAAAACTCTTTATGTCTATCGATGACTCTTCTTGGAAGATAAAAAGACACACAAACAACTATTAAAATCAAGGACTCAAAAATACAAGGGAAGAGTCACTTTCCATACCTTATCACTCTAGAGGTATCCCAGAGTTCAAATTTCCTCAACTTGTCTTGCACAGGGCTTAGAAGGCATTAAAATACATATTATCTTCTTCAACAAGTGCAACCATGTTTCCTAAACTTGATTTGGATCCTTATTTGACAAATATTATTGGATTAGGCTGTAATTTAGACTGAGAGTCAACTCTCTTAACTTTACTAGCATTAACAATCAACTCCATTCCCTTTGAATCTGATCTTATATCCTTAGACTCATTCATAAGAGTCTTCTTCTTGAAAACCATTCCATTTTACGCTTGAAATTTTCTTGTATACCATGAAGATTCCATTTGGTGACAAAATCTTGCAAGAATCCCTTGCTTGTGACATTTATGAGACACAACAACATTCTTTCTTCTTCTTGGTTCAAAAACTCTTAGATTTCATCCACAACCCTTGGATTTATGCCAATACTCACAATATGAAAATCACTCACCTTTGAAGAGAACTATATCATCCCTTGGAGACCTTCTTTTACAATCTCTAGATCTATGACCAAAATCATGACATACATAGCAATATCTATTGAATGAATAACCATACCTCATAGCATTAGGTTGTCTGAAAAATTTCTACCTTTTTAAATCAGCCTTCTTGGTCACTTTCTCATCTGGTTTTGAACTTTGATCAAATTCTTAATTTGCAATATTAGACTTTTCATCTCTTTTTACCATTAAGGTTTGTGCCTCTTCCTTAAGCTTGTCACATTATTCTTCTTTAGCCTTAAGAACAGTTGTCATATCTTTGATTTCATATTTCAATATAATGTTCTCCATCCTATGAAATGCTATATCTTTTTGTAGCTCAAATGCCATCTCTTTGAAATTATCTTGTCCATGTATACACACATCACAAGGATTGTTTTTCATTCTTTCACACTCTTCTTCTTTTGAACTCAAGTCTTAAATAGTCTTCTTTAATTGAATTTTAATATATATTATGGTATTATCATCCTTCTTGGCCATAAATTTCAACTCCTGGTTCTCCTTCCTAATTTTATTTTCCATTTAGTGCTTCAAGGATATCTTTCAAGTGATTAGAATTTCTTCTCAAGGACCTTCTCTGATACCAATTTTTGGAATCTCAATGGACTAGGGGGTGAATAAGTACTACAATAATTTTTACTTCATTTACCAAAACATATATTCATGAATTATATTTTCCATACATCATTCATAACTATGTGTGCTTATTAAGATATGCAACATCAATCAAAAGAACACGAAACAAAGTACATGAAAATAACACCATATGTAAGTGGGAAATCCTCACGAGGAAGAAAACCCACTTAATTTTTTTTAATATTACTCACAAAAAAGAAATTCAGTGAATCATCAACTTCACAAAGACCACCATCCCCTAGTTTAGTAGAGCACCAAACCTATAAGGAGAACCAACCCCTAAAATTAGTGAAGCACCAACTCCACAAGGAGGATAAAACAAAATAGGATAACTAAGAACCAACTAAGCCTCTTGAAATTGTTTTATCTCTTATTTTTCTACTGCCACAACTAATGGAGATCAATTACTCAAATCACAAACCCTAACTGAAACCCTAGGTCTTCAATCTTTCATTATCTTCTTATTTCTCATTTTTTCATGGCTCTAAACACATGCAAACATGATCTCTAATATTCCTCAACCTGTCATGATATTCCTAAACCTTAAAATCATGCACACATACTTGTAAATCACTCCCCTCTAAGTGGCACTTCTTCCCTCTAAGAGCACTAATTCAAAAATGAACCAAACAAGCACTTAAATATGCTTATCTTCCTTCAAACTCACCATAGGTTGGTCCTAAAGATTTTTCAAAACAAATGAATCATAATAAAATCACAATAAATTCATTATAATGGTCACATATGACCTATATATGTTGGCCTAATCAAACCCTTCATCCAGCACCAAAAATTCTCAAAACCCTTGTATTGGAATGACAAAAGTCTCATAACTCCAAAACTATTTTTAGGAAAGCTATAAAAATAACCACACATGAGTAAAATAAAATTTAAAGATAATAAATGGTCGCAATTATCATGGAATAATCATATTTTTTTTTTTAATGGGCCTAGTGACTGATTTCCTTCACTAAACAACTACTATCAACAACCTGAGCTCACCTTTGGTCCTCAATACCACCAAAAAACACCTCAAAAATTGAATGTGACAACTAAATTGAAATTTTATGAAATTTAAAACAAATACAAGAAATATATATCTCATGGTGGTTCAAACCACATCAACTATAGTCTTCACCCAATCAAGCTTCCCAAAAACTTGTTTTCCAAACTCAAGTTTTAAAAAACCTTTATGATACTTCAAGACCTCAAAAATGATTCATTGGATGAAAAATTCATCCCTATTCATATTAAATTTTATTTCAAGAATCACCTAATCCATTTCATGTACTAAAAAACTCAAACTTTCAACAAAAGTAGTTCTATCTTGGAAAGCCAAAAATCTTCTTGTCCACAAACTGACCTGGAAACCATATCAAAACTCATCATTATGAGACAAAAATTATATAATTTGAAATATATAAAAATTATATTTCTAATTTTTTAATAACCTCCTAAATTTTTTTATAGCTCCTGCAATGTTAATTTTACTCCAGATGCTCCAAATTGCCCCAAAATTGCCCTTTGAGCAATCAACACAAATAGGGAACACTTTGAAAATTTTCACCATCACCATGACCTGAAACCTTCATGGACATATATAAAAAATCATATTCTATCACAAATGTCAATTTAGTCATTACATCATTAGGACAACTTTTCCACAAATTGGAACTCTTTAGAAACAAGCCTTTTAAGAAGGGACCCACATATGACAACATGATCTAACATAACTTTATGGAAATGTGGAAGATTCTGTAAAACATCCAATCATAACTTTTGAGGAACCAATCAAAATTGGGATGGTACAAGAGCTTTTCTGCAAGTCGCTCCTAGCTAGGGTTTAGCTAGGGTTTAAAACCACTTTACCTTCTTAACGATCGTTCATAAAAATATGAAAATTAAACCACCAAATTATTTTTGAAAAATATTAATAACTGACATAATAATATATGAAAAATATCTCAATTCCCCATGCAAATCATACAGTTCACTATGAGCATTAAAAGCTCTAACTTTACTCTAAAAACATAGTGTTACTTACCTGGTTTCACCAAAACTTGCATATATTGAAACTCCTTCATAATTTTGACCTTAAACTTGTCAGGAAGCATCTTAAAACCATCATATAACTTTTAATTATCACCACATAGCCCAAATATACCTGAAAATCTCTATCCAATCTCATTTACATGTGGTAAGTTCCCTGTTCTCACCCACTTGCTTCCCAAGGACCTCAAATATGCATCTGACCTCTTAATTATGACCTAAAACTCATTACACACCTCAGGTACATTGTTAATATACTTCTAAAATGCTTCAAAAATAATCATCATCTCTAAATATCATATCTCTACCTCATTCTTCTTGCTCCATGGCTAGAAACAAATTTGGAATGACTTGACACACTGCTCAAAACCCATGAAATGACCATGATGACTCAATTAAAACCCATAGAAGCTCATGACACATAATTAGGACCATTTATGACCTCATTAAACACTCCAACCATCTTTTGAGACCTCATACTTTGACTCATCTCACTAGACCATGCAACAGGACCTCCTAAAACTCCACCAAAACATTCACTCTTCACATTTGACATCTGAATAACATCATATGGGGACTCAAATTATTGCATGACACTATTTTTCATCAATGTGGTTGACATAAATGAAAAAAATAACACATTAAGGCCAATAAGTGATGTAAAAATTGGATTTAGTAATCACAATATCATTAGAATTGCATCGAGAGGTGTTCCAAGCAATATATTTAAATCTATGGTCATGGTGACATTTTGAAGTAGGATATGAGTGTATCCAAAAAAATTCTATATTTTATATGTAGAATTCATAATAGGGGATACAAATATGGATATAGGTAAGTGTGGAACAAGTATGCATTATAGATTAAACACCATTTAGATGAGAATGAGACATAGTGGGAGGAGTATCATGGGTACCAATAGAAATTTAATCATGTAAATTAGAAGTATTGTAGGCCATCATTGGATGAGAATGATGTGAAAGGTAAGTAGTGTCTTCATTATTATGTAACATGGAGATATTATAAATATTAGCAACATGAGGTGTGTAATCTATTGTAGCATTATCTATGGAAGAAGGTGTTCTATGAGCTTTGTGTGCTATGGCATGAGTAGAAGGGATTACATGTATAATATGTAACCAAGAATAACCTATAAGGATATTATAATTAAGATTATTATGCATAATTTTACATATAAAATTAATAGTATAAGGTCCTATAGTAATGGGTAGAGTGATTTATCCCAACACTTGTTTATGTGTATTATCAAAACCAGAAATACATAAAGTAGATAAAGTTAAATTAGAAATAAAAATACCTAGTTGATGGAGACAAGAGATGTTATATATATTAAGACCATATCCATTATCAATTAAAACATTCTTAATAATTAAATTATGAATGTTAGCTTGAATATAAAATGGGGAAGGATTGTCAACATTTTTATAGTAAGACATAAAGAATTTTCCTCAAGTAAGCTAGGAGGACAAATATATTTGTATTGAAATTAATGTTGGGAAAAAATAAATCATTGTCAAATGAATAAAATGGTGATATATTGAAATCTAATTTGAATTGTACGAAAAAATAGGTTTTGTAAGAAAAATAATGGTGTTAGTATGCAATCTACAAAATAAGAAATAAAGTGATTTAAATCCTAAACTAACACTATTATCTACCTACCTTAGATTGAGTAATAATAGAAATAGGTAGAATATTATATACCTGTACTTACCTACAAGTGGAAATCCTCCTTCCTTGCTAGCTTGGATTTTCTCTTGGATGGATTTTTGAATGCTTCATAATTTATCGACTAATTTTGGGAGCACTTCCACTTGATAAAATGATGATTTTTGCTTGATTGATTGCAATGGAATTTGATAGTTTTCTTAGATATTTCGGCAACATATACTTGCAATTGTTCTAAGGTGGTGTACATGGGAGGTGGAATCACTATTTATAGATGGAGGATGGATAAATCAAGGGTTGCAATTGATCCATGTAGGATATGGATTAATGGTTGAAAATTCATGAGAGTGAATAATTCTCTAGAATTGGAGAATTCTAGATTTTGGAAGAATCCTCAATTGAATTAAAAATTCAATGGATGAGGGGAAATATTTCAATTTTTAATTAAAAGAGGGAAAAATGGAGAGGCTTCTAGAAATAGAAGCCTCTATATTTGGAGGGTTATTTATCATGTAGTTAGGTGAAATTAATTGTGTTTAGTGGGGTGATTAGATGGAGAGGCTAGGTGTAGAGTAGGTGATAGGTGGGTAGGTAATTTTATATTCCTAGAAAATAGTTAATGGAGATTAGTTAGTGGGATAATGGGAATATTAATAATGTATTAATATGATTAAGGGTAGGATGTTATTTTGAAATGAATAATAGAAATAATTGGAATAAAATAATTAATTATTATATGATTAGTGATAGGATTAATAACGTAAAATGAGTGTATTATTTCCTAAATGAATATGTCAACATTTTGTATGTCTAAATTTTTCCCTCTTTGAAGTGTTATTATAGAGAAATGAAAATTCAAAGAAAATAAGAATAGATGGGATAGATGGTGAGATGATTCCCCCTCGAGGGGTCGGGTGAAGAAGGGCGGAATCACGTGACCACTTGAAAAGAGGAAAGGCCAAAGTTAGAAGATAAGGGATGATGGGAGGATACGAGTATGAGGGGATGTAGAGGATTACAAGATGAAGGATTTAGAAGAATTAGAAAAGTAATATATAAAGGATGAGGGGAGAAGTGCTAACTAGAAGATAGGATGAGAGTAAGAGGAGAAGGGTGGATTGGAGAATATTTATAGGAATAGAAGATGAGGATAATAGAGGATTAAAGGAGATTAGAAGATGAGAGGATTAGAGGAAATTAGGGGATAGAGGATGAGGAGATATGAGATCTTGATGTAGAGGATTCCCCTAGTATGGTAGGGGTGGAGATTTTAGATTTTTAGATTGGATGATGCCCCAGTCAAGCGAATAGAGTGAAGATGTGGGGTTATAGGATGTTAAATTTAGAGGATTAAAACATTGAATATGTTTCATGAGAGATGAAGGATTGTTTTTGGATTGATTTGGATGATAGGATATGGATGAGGAGAGATGAAGCGACAAGTTTGATTGATGAAAGGATGTTATAAGATGCCCCATCCTAGGGGTGAGGATTTTGGATGTTGGATATGAGAGGATATGATTTGGATATTGATATTGATTGATTGGTAAAGGATTGATTAGATAAGAGGATGGAGAGTTTATATAGTTAGTTAGATGATGGTGAGGATTAGGTGTGGATGATGATAAGGCTAAAAGATGATGATAGAAGGGGGTGTGCTACCATAAATTTCCCATTATTATCATCATTAGCAATGTTACTAGTGTGGCATAAAGTAATATACATCAAGGTATAAATACCATGATGATTAAGTTACCAAATTCCCTTATCCTCATATCATTGGACAAATTAAGATAAAAAAGATGGTACTCATATCATTTGACCGATTAATGAAAAAAATATGGTCCTTGTATCATTGGACCATACAAAAGAAAAATAAATAGAAGGGGATTCATATCATCAGCCAAAATGAAAATGCAGACAAAGAAACAAACACACAAGCAAAACAAAACATTAATTTTTATTGTTTTGTGAATATTTTGATTTTTAGATTTTATTTTATGAGTTTTGAATTTTTTTGGATTTTTTTATGATCTGTTTGCATTTTTGATGGGTTATTCATGATGTGATGTTTTAGATATTAGCTCATGTTATTTTGATCATAAAACACTTGATAGAACTCACACAAGAAGTTTATTCATGGGAAAATAGGCCAGGTTCAAGGCCAAAAAGGGACAAGAAGAACCCGCGCACACAGGAGAAGTCAGCATTCAGGACTTATCCACTTTTGGGCATGAAGATCTATTTTTAGAAGATAGCGTGCAAAACACACCAACGATGTAGAGACATGCGCATCACGCATTGTCTATTTTTGGAGGATCGGATTTAGAGCACTTTTGCATGGAGATAGTCTAAGAATAGGATTGTCACCTCAGTTAACTATCAGTAGTCTATATATAGCACACTTGTATGTGTGGCTATGCATGAAAATGGCGTGTGGCTATTAATAGCATGTGGACTATTTTTGGGATAGATAAGCATTGAAGGGAAAGTCCCCACCCTATATATATGTAGTGAATTACCGGTAGGGAGATGATGGATATAGAGAGATAGATAATAGAGACATGTGCATGTTTCTAGATTACCGTATCGGATCCATGCACGCATTGACATAGATTTCTAGTATTGTAAGAAGATTCTATGTTATTGTGATAATTAAGATATGGAAGATATTGACTGAACCTACGTGTCATTCCTGTGTGTAATTTGGTAGTGCATGTTCTTAATTCTATCATGATTATTGTTTAAACTTATTATTTCCTAGATCTAGATCTTTCATGCACTATATAATGATGTATTGGTTATGGATCTATATGCTTTAAGTCTTCATCATGTTAACATTCTACTACAACAACCCTAAAGAGGGACTGGTATGTTTTTACACTTCGGGTGAGTGCTCAGTCTAGGCTAAGTAATGTGTCAACATGTCTATGGTGATATCTAGTGAATTCTAGGCTGCATCATTGGTTCCATTGTCGGGACCTCTTTTTTAGTTTTTTTCAGGATGGTTCGTGATGAAGATGTATCGGTTAACTCTAGAGAGTTTTGAAGAATGGATATGTGATCTGGAGGAAGAATATGCACAGTGGTTCAACACCGGATCTGAGTTTAATGCATGCATATGGGTGGAACAAAACATGTATGACAGTTTATATGAGATCTTTTTCACCATCTTTCTAGTAGAATTATATGAGTGGCTGATTGCTTATGCATCTAAGTGGAATTGGAGGTATCACGCACTTGTCTAGACACAGGAAGAATTTCAAGACCTTTATGATGCTGATCTAATTTGGACTCGCATCATGGATACATGGTTTCATGGTGTTCTAAATAATTATATTCTGGAATATTCAATTTCGACGTATTCTTTCACGAGAGGTAGCTAAATTCCAATTTTTGTGGTATCCTAGAGGAACATATCTACAAAGTATTCCACTGGTGATCAAGATCTTGATGGTAACTTTGAACCTAGAAAGTAAACCGATGGCTAACTAAACCTCACCATGTGCGAGGGAAGGAACATGTTTGGTGAAAGATGGCATACCTAGTGGCAGAAAGGAAGATAGAGGAGAGGCAGATTGAGTATAATGAGGCATGCAAGAGGGAGATAGATAAGTAGTGTACCATTGTAGAAAGTATGGCATTGAGGAGAGAGATGGCTCATGAAGGATTTGAAGCTCGCGTAGAATATGTGGAGCTAGAGCATCAGGAAATCCCCCATCTTGGAAAGCATGAAAAAGATCACCCTTAGCCTCACACAGAAGTGCACTAGCAAAGACTACTTGGGATGCAGGTGTGCATCTTAATCCACCTGGTGACCTAGCCCTTGCACTTGGTTTTCCAATATCTAGTACAAAAATTAATCAATAAGTGAATTTGGGAAATAAAAGAACCAGGGTAAGTCAGAGAGAAATTACATCAATGACAAGACAGATGACTTCAATGTTATTTGGAGGAATATTTTTAGGCACATCATCTACATAGAATATAAGTGCGCCAAATGTTGGATTCACATCTGGAAGTGGAACTACTACAAAGACTATAGGGGTTCAGTATAGTACTACTATCGGAGCACAGGAGAGTACATCTACATTTCCTATTCCATCTATAGGTGGAGGATCATGAGGTATAGCTGGTTCTATTTCCAAAGTGGATCTTGTGGTTTTGGAGGTAGCGGAAACACATGAGGTTTTGGATTAGGTGGCAAGGTCCACACCAATCCCAAAATATTTATATAGAGATTTCTCTTCATCTTTCGGAGTATAGAGGTATAAAGGATGTTGTTGAGCATGTACACATGTGTGAAATATTGTGGGGTGTGAAAGGGATCTCAACTTATGAGTGTAAGGAAATCCAATTTACTACCACATTATAGGGACGTGCACACAGCTGGTATAGGAAGTTTGACCCTAATCAAACTTGTATGGATTATACAGCACTGAAGGATGATTTCTTGAAAGAGTTATATATCCTAGAATTTGAGCAAAAGAGTATAAGCATGCTCAAGGATATCAAGAAAAGCACTACTGAGACTGTACGTGAGTATGATTCCCATTTTAAAACACTCCTATCTAATATTTCTTATGATATTCATGCAATCCAACATGAAAATGGTTCATTGGTAGATTTATTACACCATTCAGAAGAGATCTGTCACATAAGACCTACATAGATCTGTGCAAAGCACTGGAAGTAGATTTGTGTGTTGAGGTAGTTGGGAGAATTAACACTGGTGTTAGTCCATTCTTAGAGGCACAAATTACAGCTATGGAAAAAAATTTAGAGGAGCTATCAACAAATTTAGCCCATGAAATGCGCTCAGGGATTTGGTTTACAAATTGTGAAGTGTAAGGTAACACCAAGGATAGTTTCCCTTAGAGATCTATATGCTCATTACTATTAGATTGTGAGATTTGTCATTTGAATCATGATGCTAGTCATTGTCCTTTGTTATAATGTGTGATAAGGAAGAATGTATCTTGTTACTATAAAATTTTCTAGTCCATGACCCATGATCATCAAGATTATCGATTGATTGGTCGAGATCCAAAATGCTATAAACATTTGGGTATGATAGACAAGCATAATGGATAATTCTAGGGGTAATAATGAGTACCGAATCAAATCATAATCAAATATGCTATGACATGAATGAGGGGAATTTTGAAGGACGTCATGGAAGAGGACATGGATATTGTGGTGGATATGGAGGACGAGGCCGTGGTGGAGGAAGAGGTGAGTTCCCTCATGGAACATGTTATACGTGTGGAACTCCTAACCACTATAGGCATGAATGTCCCCGCATATTGCATGTTCTTTTTGCAGAAAGAACCATAGCTATGAAGAGTGTCTAGACTTATATGAGCATCTGAGTAAGCAACATAAGTAAGAAAACAAAGGCTCCTTGATGGTTAGAATCCAATGCACGGTAGAAGATAAGTAGATGCCCAAGATAGCACTAGGACCTGAGGCATTAATAGTGAAGATTACTACACGAGTTGAAGTGGCACGTGCAAGAGAGGAATTACACCGAATCCTACGATCACCAAGGAGGATGTTTTCCATGCAAGGTACCTAGATCTTGCTCATCAAAAGGAATTCTATCAAGAGACCATGGAGGTCCTTAGGAATCTTCAAGGTGAGATACAATGTTTAAAGGAGAAGTCAAGGAAGATGGAGTAGAAGAAAGAAGCATAAAAAGGCCCTTTGATATTGATGACATCAGAGAGGTTTGTAAAATGTTGTGCCAGGAGAATATTATTCCATTGCTATGAAATTGGTTGAAGTGGAATACCATATGCACAAGCACTGAGAATGAACGGAAAATCCTACATGCAAATCTTCCCCCTAATAACATTGACTATGACAAGGAAATTACTTTGAATGTTGTTGTGGATGGATGGATACTGAGAAACATATTGATTGATATAGGTGCAGAAGTGAATGTGCTTACATTAGATGCATGGGTAAAAATGGGAAGGCCTCCATTATAGCCATCATCTAATGTGTTGTTAATGAAAAATTGGACTAAGGCCACTCCCATAGGAGTTTTTGAAGGATGCATCTTTAACCATACAAGGGACCAAGTTCACTGGGGATTTTGAGGTATTAACACTTGCAGAAGCAGACAAATTTCTATCCTTGTTTGGATGCCCTTGGTGTTATACGAATAATACTGACTTGAGATTCAATAAGGGGTATATTAGCTTTGAGAAAAAAGGAGGAAAGGGTTGTAATAACTTTGAAAGATGGCAATTCTACAGCATATGTTGAGCCTCTAAATGAGGAGGACTTAAACAAAATCTATGTACGTGTTATTTAGGACCCAGAGGTCAATGAGCCATTAATGGTATACATCCTATAGTGGGAATATTCTCATTCTATTAGTGATACTATGAGTATTTCTTGTGACAATTGGGCTCATGGTACATATGAACTAGTAGGGCATGAGGTAAAAAGCACGCTTGTGCACAATATTGGACTTCATTCTATTCAACGATAGGTAAAATAGTATAGTGGTATACTAGGGCAGAAGATCTTCCTATATTTTTGAAATCCATGGAAGCATAATGAACAGATCAAATTAAGAGAAGAGATATGTTAGTGTATACCTAATGTGGGACAACAATTTGCTGGTGGGTAGTCCATAGAGATAATCTTATAAAATGGGAGGAGATTGGAACCACCCTATCTTATTGGTTTTTAAGGAGCAATGCACCTATGCGATATGCACTTATAATGGTGATCAACCTGTTCAACATCACATTCAATAGTGTGAGAGGCTCTAGATAGTGGGATAGGAAGCATTACCACCTTCACTGGGTGCATAGATTGTATTCTGCTCTACAAGGATGCACATGTGCCTGGTATGTATATGTAGAACTACATCGAGAGATTGGGAATTGGAAGAATTTGACTACGGGAATGATCTAGACCTTTGACTACTTATTTACTAAACCTCCAGAGTAGAAGAAGCATTATAAAATTTCAAGCACTTAACTATGGGAGATAGTGCAAAAGAAGAAGAGCTTATTCAGAAAAAATTTGGTGAGATAGATTCCAGAGTGCATTTTGAAAAGGAAAAGAAATGGGCTCCATACTACTTGAACGCACTTGCCTTGAGAAACAGAAAGGAAAGATGGTTTACATAGTGGATAATGAGGAAGTTGAGAACCAAGATATTGAACATTCACAAGGGGTGCGTGAGGTCTTGGATAGTGTAGATAAGGATATGCGTACCTATCACAAACCCATGAAGACAAATAAGGTGAATATAGGTTTGGAGGCTAAGCATAAGGAGGTCGTAATTGGAGACTATTGATCAGAATCAGAAGTGGAAAATATCATTGAGTTACTCAGGGATTGTCAGGACTTATTCCCTCGAGGGTATCATGAACTTAAAGGCATTCATGAATCACTTGGGGAAATGAAGATAAAGCTTAAGGATGGTGCATGCCCAGTTAGAAAGTGACATTATAGAATGAATCCCAATTTACGTGAAAAGGTGAAGGAAGAGATTGATAAGATGATGAAATCTTGGATTATTCAACCCTTAGATGAGTTAGAATGGGTTAGTCCTATGGTGATAAGTATCAATAAGGATGGTAGGATTCAAATCTGTTTAGATTATAGGGATTTGAATACTGCATGTGTCATAAACCCTTTTCCTACACCATTCACTAAGGAAATACTAGAAGGAGTGGCATGGTACAAAATATATTCATTCACAGATGGGTTTTTGGGTATCATCAGGTTAGGATTGCTCAGGAGGATCAAGAAAAGATAACTTTTACTACTGAATGGGGTAGTTTTTCCTATACTGTGATGCCTTTTAGACTAAAAAATGTGCTTATTGTATTCTCGCGGATAGTCGTTCAGGCATTCAAATATTTTATTCACAACTTCTTATAGGTTTATCTAGATGATTGGATAGTATATGGGCTTGTGAAAGATCATTTTTACAATTTGCACTTAATGTTTGAATGATGTAGACAATTGTATCTCTTTAAACATCAAGAAGTACATATTTGCTACACCTTTTGGAATACTGTTAGGACATATAATCTACAAGGTTTGGTGGTTGATCCAACTAAGGTTGCATTCATTCTAGGCCTGGAAGCACCTACTAGTCAAAGTGAGGTGTGTGGAGTTTTGGGTCACATAGGATATTATCAGAAGTTCATCAAATGGTATGCCAAAGTTGTTGCACCCTTGGAAGAGTTACTAAAAGGAAAAGGTAAATTTTATTAGGGAGAACCGCAATAGTGCGTGTTTGAGATATTAAACGTGAAACTTACTACTGTGCCCATTCTGCACTTTCCCTCATGGGATAAACCATTTCATGTGCATGTGGACACCTCTGACATGGCCATTAGCACTATGTTAACTCAACCTAGCGAAGGTGTTGTAGATCATCCAATTTTTTTTCTAATAAAAAGTTGACTCCTGGTTAATAGAATTATAAAACTATAGAGTGTGAAGCTTTGTCAATGATCTATGGATTGCATAAGTTTTGATAGTACTTGTTAGCAACACTATTTGTGTTTTTATACAGATCACATGACATTGAAGTATTTAGTGAACAAACCCATCTTACAAGGGTGCATATGCAGATGGGTACTCCTATTTCAAGAGTTTGACTTCACAGTTGTGGTGAAGCCAGGGAAAAGTAACTTTGGACCAGACCACGTGTCCAGGATTCACTCAAGAGAAGAAGCAAAAATAATTGAAGAAACCATGTCAGATGTATAGTTATATAGGTTACAATGCACACAATCATAATTAGAAGACATTGTTGTCTTTCTACGGACTAGTGTGGCACCAAAAGGAATGAAGGTAATAGAAAAGAAACAACTTTCTATATGTGTGACACCATTTATGTTAATCAGTGGTGACCTCTACAAGTTAGGCAGAGATGATGTATTACGTCGTTGTATATTTTAGCATGAGCGCAAGGATATAATGGGGAGGCACATGGTGGTATTGCAAGAGAGTCACTATGCGGTGATGTAACTACTTGAAAGATCCTACTTTTTGGATTATGGTGGGAGACATTGTATAAAGATTATAAAGCATATTGTAAAGTGTGTGACCATTGTCAGCATCTAGGTAAACTAGGGAAAAGAGATGAGATGTGTTTGAGACCTATTACTAGTGCCAAACCATTTGAGAAATGGGCCATCAATTTTGTAGGACCTATTTCGCCACCGCGTGTAGGACTAGGTCGTGCTATATCATTATTTGTATATATTATCTCATAAGGTGGGTATAAGAAGCACCTACGGAGGAATGTATAGTGCCTACAATAGCTAGGTTTCTTATGGGAGAATGTTCTTACAATATATGGATGTCCTTTAAGCTTGACAAGTGATAGGGGTACACACTTTTTGAATGAGACAATCAAGATCCTATTAGATGAGTTTATGGTTGCACACCATAAGACTACACCCTATCATCCTCAGGAAAATGGAATTGCTAAGGATTTCAACAATATTTTGAGCTAGACATTGACAAAAAATTGTGATGTTGGAAGAAAGGATTGGGATGATAAAGTGTCAGCTATTCTTTGGGCATATAGAACAACTTATAAAAGATTGAAGAAAGCCACACCATTTCAGTTGGTGTTTGGTGTAGAAGTTGTTCTCCCTATAGAATTTATGTTACCTTCTTTGTGCATTGTGTGTGATAGAGGTCTAGTTGATGAGCAGGATTTAGAAGAGCATATTGAGAAGATGATTCAATTAGATGAGTGATGAGCCATAACACGATGGAGTCAGAAGTAAGAAAAGGGTAGGTAGAAAGCATGGCATGATAGAAACATAAGGGATAAGAATTTTGAGATTGGATAAATGGTACTTCTTTATGACTCTAAGTTCTTGTGCCATCCAAGAAAACTTACGGTACATTTGTTAGGGTCGTATGTTATTACTTACATCCTTGAAACAGGTGCTTATTAGTTAGAATCACTACATGGAACACGGCTACCCGTTACTTAAATGGGAGTAGGCTGAAGCCCTACTATAAATAAGTCTTCTTAGCATTTGTAATAAGGTAGTATTGCTAATTAGATTAGGTTTCCATTATGTATTTCCTTAATGGATTTCCTTCATTATTGCTATGCTTTTTCAATTGAGTTTTTGTTATTTTGTAATAAGCGCGCTTGCGCATGAAGCTAACTACAATATGGAGCATGTTGATGTGTAGTAGTGGACTGTACATACTTTTAGTGTGGGGTGTGGTTATTTATATCAAGGTATGGGATTGCTGGAAATGAAAGGTGAAAAGGAATAAGTTGCTACGGGTGTTTATCAAAGTAAAAAGATTACTTCTCAAAAGTGACCAAGGATGGAAATGAATGAAGGAATAGTATAACGTGAGGTAAGCAGAGGCCATGATAACTACCTGGATAAGGTCTAGTGATGAGGTACTCAGGCACATGGGCATGCGCTGAAAAGAATCCTGACTAGAGGGTCGGAAGGTGCACTAGAAGGTTATAGCTGGTGCGCGAATATGTAAAATGTAGAAATAAAATATTTGAATAAATGAAATATTTGGTAGGTGGAGAAGTAATAAATGCATCAAAATTTGAAAATCTATATAATGAAAGGATGCAAGTTCATTTTTACCATTATGATTAAGATTATTTGAGAAAGAGCTAAGTGTGAAGAGTTGATTAATAAATTTGAGGTGCAAAGGGTGTGAAACCAGATGTGACAAGCAGATCTGGCGTAGAAGAAGCTTACATCCTCAGTGGTGAAGGGTTTGAATGAAGCAAGATGGCATAAAGAAGATAAGGCATGTGATTTCACCTAGGGCATGCTAACTCGAGATAGGGTTTGAGTTAGGCATTATAGAGTTGAAGAGGTAAGTGTCTATAGAAGGATTGCAAGGTAAAAATGGCACCCAAGAAAGTAGCTGCAATGGGAAAAAGGGGAAGAAGAAGGTAGATGTAGAGGAGAAAGAGATGGCACCTGAAAGTAATTTTTCATAAATGTAATATCTAGAGGGCGTCATAGTCGGTCAAGAGTGGGATTCACATATAAGAAAAAGAAAAGTGAGTGAATATAACCACAGGACCACAAAGAACAAAAAGGAACTCGATGCCCTACTCAACACAAAAAAAACAAATGCTCGATAGATGACATGCCAGTTTATGATGATGCAGGTGAGAAACTTCTGAAAATAATTGGAGTTTACCAACTATATGAGCTTTAATATTTTGGGAAGTATGAGCCTTTATACTGATGGCTCATGAGTAGAGTATATGAGGAAGTTTTCTATTTTGCAAGATGCAGAGTTAGAATCTCATCCATGATAAGCTCCATAGTGACAGGTTTGAAGGCCACATGAGAAGATCTAAAGAATGACCTAACAGATGAGGACCACGATTCTAGAAACCAAGAAGGAGTTAGGATACTTGAAGGGTCCATGCGGTATGGACATTAATAAACTAAAGAATTGTTTGGTTATACAAGCAAAACCACATCTTGTTACAAAGTTGAATGATCAGGAGAGGTGGTCATAGGTGAACACCATGTGGCTACATGTTGCAAAGCAAATATCAGAAGAAGTAGTCTACAATATTGCAGGCTACATTATAGAATAGATAGTCAAGGAAGTGTGCACGGGAGGAAAAATTAGCTTTGGATTTGTTCTATTGTCACTAGTATTCATGGAAATTGGAGTACCAGATGGACCAAAGGAGAAGTTATGGGAATACCCCATGGAGAATAAGTCACCAGCTAAAATGTTCAACAAATACCTATGTAAAGGGGCCATGAAAGATGATGTCAAGAAAAGAGCAGAGAAATGGTACGATAGGCTCCACGCGGCCTTTGAATAAGAGTGGCACATCCCAAAGAAACTACCTTCAATAATAGGGAAATAAGTCCATTTTGTTGTATATCAACATTTCTGCATTGCACGCTTCCTAATGAAAGATGGATCATGGAGCCCTTGGAGCCCTTGGTGAAAATTTCCCTACACCTTCACGGTGAGGTACTTTCAAAAATCAGTCCATAGATTCACACACATGTGCCACCTAGCATTCAATATAGAGAAGATAGACTGTGATTACCACACCCTGAGAAATAAATATGTGTATCCAAGGAGAAGTGCATATATCGAGAGGATCATTTCAAAAGTAGTGAGCATAAAGCACACGAGTCTAGCTATCAGAGATATTGGGGCAGCACTAGTATACCTTCATCTAAATCCCAAGATGGAAAACAATAAGTACATGGAGAATGAGTTTGCACTCCCAGGGCCACTGAAGGATCAACATATAATGGATAACATACTAGTTCTAAAGCCCACATAAACCATTTACGTGGAAGATGAGGAAGAAAAGTGTGAAGATAGTGGTGGCTTGGAGCATAAAAGGAGGAAACCTTCATATAGGAAGGAATCATAGCATGCCACTACTCCACCATAGGGATGGGATGAAGAAGATGATATGGGGGTTGAATAGGGAGAGAAAAGGTTCAAGAAAGTATTTAGATGCACAAGGACTCAAGGTGGAACCCCAAAAATGGTAAGGAGATCACCTTGTCTCTCTCCACACAAGGAATCCACTGAGCCAAAAAGGAGAAGGAAGTTGAAGTTAGATGAAGTGGCAAAAGGATTGAGAGAGAGCATGCCAGGATCTCCTACTCCACTTGAGAAAGAAGAAGATCCAAAAGATGAAGAGATGAGAGACGGAAGAAGGAGAGAAGGAAACATCGAAACTACACATGAGATTGCCCATGCTACTATGCAGACTCATAACCTTGAAGCTCAAGTTCCAAAAGTGCCAAGGAAAACAAGGATGAATAGAGAACATAGTGCACTAATCATGGGATACGCTGAGGATTCAAGAAATATTTTTGCACCCTCTTTTAGAGAATGGTAGCATAGAAGGATTTATTCAGCTGGGAGCTAATGGATGAGGATATGGAAACCATGCATAATCAAAAGTAGCTATCATGGTCAATGTACACCCATATGGATGAGCCTGAATTTGATGTATATGAGGAGTCATGCATCTCAAGATAGTTGAAGAAGGCACCCCAAGCTAGACATATGACAGTAAAGCATACTGTCATGTCAGATGAACAGGTGAGCAACGCATTGGTGAAGGTTTCTACAAAATTTACAAGAAGAAACATGGAAAAAGCTACAACAATAAGAGCGTTACATGAGGAGATGAATACAAAGGATGAAGAGATAACCTACCTAACATAGGAAAGAGACTTGGTGTAGAAGAAGAATGCTATATTTATCAGCCTCACAGAGGAAATTGGTGATATTGTTATGAAGGCTAGGCCATACCTAGAACCAAAGGTACTAAAGACATTTCATTCAGCGATACACTATGTAAGTACCTTAGTAAACCTAGTGCTTGAAGATGAACCTATGCATATGCCAACACCAAAGGATCCATCATAAGAGGTAAAATGAGAAGAGGCTTCAATGATGTAGAAGATTGCATCCTATGAGGGACTACTGCAAGCACTATAAGAAGAATTGAAGAAAGCAGACCAAGCCTTGAACATCTACACAACTCCAGAAGCGTTGATCAAGGTAAAGACTCTAGAAGAAGATAATGAAGTCTAGAAGGCTATGAGGGATGATACCTTGGGCTGCGCAGAGAGGTTAACTATTGTAAAACAAAATCGTGAGGCCCTTGTAGCAACATAAGATCCATACAAGGAAAGATTAAATGAGCTTGGGAAACTCATCGCATAGAAAATGGATGTACTAGAGGGAAGGATGACTGCAATGTCCAACATTATGTTGGTCTTACAAAATGAAAAAGGGGAAATTGTGAAGGATGAGCTTGAGTCCATCATTGTGGACATTCCAAAGAAATCAAAGAAGGCTCTCACCAAGTGGTAGGCCTTAGAGGTTGAAATAAAAGAGGAGTATCCAGAGTTGATACTTCAAGATGAGACAAATGAGGCTGCCACATAAAAGCATTATTTATTCATTCAAATTCATTGTTTTTATTCAACATTTTTTTGGAGATACCTATTTTCATGGTGATAAAGAGATTAGTGTGGGGTAATGTTGATCATAAAACACTTATTAGAACTCACACAAGAAGTACGCATGAGAAAATAGGCCAGGTTCAAGGGAAAAAAGGTATAGGAAGAACCCGTACATAGAGACATTCGCTTATCATGGGCATGAAGATCTATTTTTAGAATATATCATGCAAAACACACCAATGATGTAGAGACATGCACATCATGCATTGTATATTTCTGGAGGATCAGGTTCAGAGTGCTTTTGCATGGAGATAGTGTAATAATAGGATTTTCACCTCAGTTAACTATCAGTAGTCTATAGATAACACACTTGCATGTGTGGCTATGCATGAAAATGGCGTGTGGCTATTAATAGCATGTGGACTATTTTTGGGATAGATAAGTGGTGAAGGGAAATTCCCCACCCTATATATATGTAGTGAATTACCAGGTAGGGAGATGATGGATATAAAGTAATAGATAATAGAGACATGTGCATGTTTCTACATTACCATATTGGATCCATGAGCGCATCGGCATAGATTTCCATTTAATGTAAGAATATTTTGTGTTATTGTGATAATTAAGATATGGAAGATATTGACTAAACCTACGTGTCATTCCTGTGTGTAATTGGGTAGTGCATGTTCTTAATTCTATCATGAATATTGTTTAAACTTATTCTTTCCTAGATCTAGATCTGTCATGCACTGTATAATGATGTATTAGTTATGGATCTATATGCTTTAATCTTCATCATGTTAACATTCTACTACAAAACCCTATATAGGGACATGGTACCTTTGTGCGCTTCGAGTGAGCGCTCGGTCTAGTATGAGTGATGTGCCAGCACATCTTCGGTGTTATCTGGTGAATTCTAGGTTGCATAAGTTATTGATCGATATGATGATGTAGTTAGTGAGGCATGGTTGTGATGGGTACTACTTGTTATTGATGAGTTGATATTGTTAGATGGTTTTAGTATTGATTATGGATTATGGATTAGGGATGAGATGATGATTTTATTAGATGTAGGTTATGATTTAGGTCATGGATTATTATGTTGTAATAAA
This sequence comes from Taxus wallichiana var. yunnanensis, assembly GCA_018340775.1. Lineage (NCBI taxonomy): Eukaryota > Viridiplantae > Streptophyta > Pinopsida > Cupressales > Taxaceae > Taxus > Taxus wallichiana. The sequence goes on from CM031242.1 coordinate 384,123,603, forward strand.
TGGATGTATAATGATAGGTGGATGGTAGTGTATTTTTCTATGTGATTGATGTAATAAAATTATTTACTTATGAGATGGATGCGTAGTGCTTTCAAATTTGTAAAAATATTTATAACATAACCATTGTGTTGAACGTGAAAGGATTACAGAGAGAAAATAGTAGTTGTTTGGGAAGGGGATAAGTAGTAGTAGGATGTAGATGGGGGTATGGAGAGAAATGAAGGGCTCTAGATCTTACAAGAGTTACATTTATCAGAATTTGATGTAGATTCCTTGGAAAGCTATATCATAGGATATAATCATGGAAAATGTAACTTTAGTTACGATAAGGAGATATATTCCTAATCATGATAGATCCTTTTCTTTTGTAGGAAGGATCAGAAGAAGTTTGGATTTAAGGAGTGAATAAGGTGGATAGGGATGAAAATGTAAATAGGGATAAAAGGGATGTAATGGTGAAGGGGTGCTTTACTATGTGTCATAGAGTGCTAGTAGATATAGGACCTAATTTACCATAATGTTGGAAATAAGTTTTCACCATGGTACCTTCCCAAGGTGCCACTGAAGTGGTTTTCACCATTGGATGAATTATGTTTATTATTATTTCTTTTTCACTTTTTATTGTTTTGTATTTTTTATGGAATAATAGATATTCAGGCATAAAATCATTGGATATGCATGATATTAATGGGATCGTCTAGCTCATATCCCTCTAGAGTAGCAATCTTGTAAGAACCTAAGCCAAATTTGTCTTTCAAGACATAGGGTCCGAGCTAGTTAGGTTTGAAATTGCCCTTGTTTTCATGATATGCATTAGTATTGCACTGGTTTTCCGTGAGGACTATGTCATAACATTCAAACTCCTAATCTTTTATGCACTTGTTATAATGTTTGTGGATGCATTTTTGGTATTATTTTAGATGGTCAAGGGATTTAAGGTGTTTCTCATCTAGGATTTTGAGTTCTTGAAGGTGATGGAAGTGATAGTGTTTGTCATCAATGATGTGTTGAATGGAAACACATAGAGATGGGAGCTCGATCTCCACAAGAAAAATTACCTCGATACCAAAAATAAGGGAGTATGGAGTGGAATCAATGGGAGTGTGGATGGAGGTGCGATAGCCCCAAAAGGAAGGATATATTTACATGTTCCAATCTTGTCTTTCTTGATTCATAATTTTTCCAAGGATACACTTTAGCATCTGGTTAGATGCTTCAGATTGGCCATTTTCTTGTGGATAATAGGGAGTGGAAAACTTGAGTTTGATATGGAATTGGTCACAAAGCTCATGGAATTATTGATTTTGAAGGAATTTCCATTGTCTGTGATAAGGGTAGATGGAATACTGTAGCGGAAAATGATGTGGTTAAGGATAAACTTGGAATTTTTTTTTGGTGATGTAGGTGAGTGGTATTGCTTCGACCCATTTAGTGAAGTATTCCATAGGAGTAATAATAAAATTATGACCATCAGAGGAAGTGGGATCTAATTTTCCCATGAGATCAAGACCCCAGGTAGAAAAAGTCCATGGGTAGTGATGGATACAAGGCTTGGGATGGCACATGGATAAGGTCGGCATGCTTTTGACATAGAACACAATTGTAGACATATGAACATGCATATTTTTCCATGTTAGGCCAATAGTAACTAGTTCAAAGAATAATTTTGGCTAGGGCCATACCACTAGTGTGAGCACCACCAATTCCTATGTGAAATTCCTTAAGTGATGATTCAGCCCCTTGGGAATTTAGGCATCATAATAGAGTTCTGTAAAATCTTCTACGATATAGGGTATTACCAAGAATAGTGAAATGAGAGGTAGATTTCATGAATGATTTGTGATGGCCAAGAGGGAGGTTGGGTGGAAGAGTGTGGTCATGGAGGTAGGTATAAATATCATGGTACTAGGAGACTTGGGACCAAAAATCTCACATACCATCTCAAACTCAAGAACATCATAGGCTGGGAACATTAGCTACTCAACCAAAAAATTTGAATTAGATGTGTCTGGGGGCATATCCGGAGGGAGGTGATGGTAACCATGACATCTCACAATTTTTTACTCATACGAGGGACCTACTTGAGCTTAATATGTTGGAAATAAGCCTTGAAAAAAATTTCATTCATTTATAGGGAACTAATTTATTTCTTTGGTGGCATATTCATCATTGAATTGTTCAAGGATTAACTGTGAATCACCAAATACATTCATATGCTTGATATTCATTGAATGTCCATTTTTAATCCAACAATGAGTGCTTCATATTCAGTTATGTTAGTACAAGGAAGGAAACTCAAAAATATTTAGGAATTAGGTCGCCTTGAGGAGTGATTACAAAAAATTCTTGCTCCTGAGCCATGATGTTCAAAAGATCCATCAAAGTATAATGTATGTGTTTCTGACTCTGTAATGATAGATATAGATTCATTTGGGAACCAAGCAGTGAGCGGTGTAGAATTAGGAATTGGAGATTCTACTAACTGATCAGCTAGAACTTGTCCTTTGATATCTTTTCGGTTAACATATTCGATGTCGAATTCACACAAAAGCATGATCCACTTATCCATTCATCCTGTTAAAGCTGATTTAAAGAGTAGATATTTAAGTGGATTTACTTTAGATAATATCTTGATGGTATTGTTGAGCATGTAATGACACAAATTTTGAGAGGAAAAGACTACGAAAAGACATGATTTTTTCATAGGAGTGTAATTGAATTTAATGTTTGTCTTAGAGGATAAATGGCTTGTTCTTTTCCATAAATATCATGTTGTGCTAGGAGATCTCCCAAGGTGTGTTGTGTAGCTGAGATGTATAAAATAAGATGTATTTTTAGAGTAGGAGGTACTAACACTAGAGGGTGTTATAGATATTCCTTGAGATTGTCAAAATAAGCCTGAAATTCCTTTTTATAGTGAAATTTGGTGCCTTTCTTAAGAACATGATGAAATGGATGGCATTTATCAACAAGTTGTGCAATAAATCTTCTAATGGCTTGTATTTTTCCTTGTAGGCTTCGTAGTTGTTTGATATTTTTAAGTGGAGGCATTTCAACCACACCTTTGACTTTATCTAGATCAATTTTGTTTTTCCATCTGGAGATAATATAACCAAGGAGCTTGCCACATGTGACACCAAAAACACATTTATTGGGATTTAGGTGAATCTTGTATTCTCATATTCATTCAAAGATTCAAAAAGGACCATGGGATGTTCCTCATGAATTTTAAATTTCCCTTAATTACATCGACATAGTCTTTAACTATGTCATGCATCGTATCATAATAAATTATAGTCATGACACATTGGTAGGTAGCTCCAAAATTTTTGAGACCAAAGGGCATGACTTGATAAAAGAACATACCCAAATGCATAGTGAAGGCTATTTTATGTTGATCTTCTTCTACAATTTTAATCTTATTATAGCTAGAGAAACCATCCATAAGGGACAACATATCATGCCCTGCTAAAGAATCAATTATCATGTTAATGTTTGGTAATGGGAAATCATCCTTAGAGAAATATTTATTGATGTCACGGAAGTTGGTAAAAATGCAAATGCCCCGAGTTTTCTTGCCTACTGAGATAATATTAGAAATCCAGTCAAAGTAATCAATGGTCCATATGAATCTGATGTCTAATAGTTTGTATAACTCTTCTTTGACAAGAAACACAACTTTCAGATGTATCTTTAAGAGCTTTTGTTTGACTGGTTTGGCATCTTTATGCTCTACAATATTCTGGACTACTAGGGAAGGATCTAGACCAGGCATATCCACATAGGACCATACGAATATATCTGAAAATTATTTTAAAAGTGTTATAAATGTGGCATGTTCATCTACAAATAAGGATTTCCCTAGTTTGAGGATATTCAGATCTTCCTCCGTGTTAATGTTGATATGAATAGTTTCTTCAATAAACGACGCTGAGATGTCTTATAGCGTTTAATGAGCCCAAAGAAGTTGATCTATAATCTGATCATGTTAAGGATTTGGGTATTCTTGGAAGAATTCAAAGTGAGGGATCTTCCTCGTCAAGGTGAAAAAAATAAGTTTGGATGCGGGATATTAGATTAGGATTGAAGGGAAAGGGGAGGCTTCTATTTTCCAAAGTAGGTGTTAGTGTTTAACCATTTTTATGATCCCTCAGTAGGTATATCATCATGATTTCCCATGAAATAAAGAACTACTTCATCATTCTTAAATGAGTCAAGATGGACATGCTCTAATTATTGGTCCCATTGAATGAGTTGGGGATAGGTAAGAGAGATATTGATGGCGAGAATAGTGGTATCGTTGAAAAGGTTAGTGGCGGTGAGGTTTTCGTATCATCTATAGACGAAATTTGTGTCGATATTATCAACAGACTCCTCATGTGAGTGGGAATTGTTAGTGCAAATCAGCAGCACCCCCTGGATGTTGATCAAATTTCTAGTTTGATCATTCTAAGCATCCAGTGTGATTGCACAACATTGAAACCTCTCTCCAAGTGTGGGACTTGCAAAATGAGAGAGGAATCTCTAGAGAAAGCTGGTTCTTGCTCCTAAACTACCTGCCACAATCTACTCTAATGTAGGGGAAACTAACTATTCTAATCTAACCTTCCAAGGATCGGGGAGAGAGAATGCATAAAATGAAAGCCTACACTAAAGCGGTGATACACCAGAAAAGGAGTGGTGAACACTTCTAGTTCTGCAGATAGACACAGATCATGGAATGCAACATAAACATCATGCACAACTAATAAGATGTAATTGAAAGTTTGAAATGAACCAAACAACACAACCAAAGGGTTGAAAACGGTCACAGAACCTGTATTGTCATTTCCACTATCAAAATCCTTACATTACAACATCAAAAGGTAGAAAACCTGTTACAACCATCAAGAAGTCTGATACTTGCAAAAATCACTTGTTGAAGGTGAAAGAAGAAGCTTGCTATCCAAAGAAATGTTCCACCTCTAAAAAAATGAGCCAAATCGGCTTTTTAAATTACATGGGTCAAGCCTAGGAGAGAGAAAATGTGTAAAAAATGTGGGAGCCATTCCTCATTGAATGAAGATGCATCAAAACAGCATGGGTGTCCTTACAGACTCATGCCCTGACATTTTGGCCATGCTAAAGAAGAATGCGACCCATTTTGCATTAAAACTGGTTGTTGAAACGTCACTTCTAGCCATTACCACGTGCCAGAGACGTTTCTTGATTTTCTCTCTCCAAACTGAACCAAAATGCAATATTGACCCTAGAATCATGTAGAGAATTTCACCAGCTTTCCATTGATATAAAGAACATGAAAATCCAAGCTCTGGATCGAAAGTTATGGCCATCTGAAGTTTTAGGGCAAAAACAGGCCAAAATCGGATCGGCGGGAAAATTTTTGAATTTTACCTCTTTTTTGCATTTTGGAAAATTTTCCAAAAAATCCCCACACATCCGCCACTTGGATGACATGTGTTAGGCTCTGATTCATCTCGGGCCCATCATTTGAAAATTTCTTTCGAGGCCCTTAAAATTTTTGCCACTTGGACACGTGGCACTATTTTATTGGCTCGGGCCTGAGGGCACACTTTGCCCTTCGAAAATTTGGCATTTTTCACTTTGGGAAAATTTCCCATTTCCCCCTGTTCTCCGCCAATAGGATGACACGTGTCAATATTCCATTCGATGGCGGGGGCAGTGGGCCAAAACTTTACCTTTGAAAACTTTGACCGAAACTTGGAAAATTTTCTAAGTCCTCTTCTTTTCCTTGCCACTTCCCGGACACATTCTCCTGCATCAGCCGATTCGGGCTTCTTTGTTCCTATTTACAGCCTTTTCACCTTTTCACATCCCACACACCCCTCACATACCTTTGTTCCAACTTTCCCATGGATGCGTGGGACAAATATCTCCAAACCGCCCAAAATGGACTGCAGCCGGTAAATCGGCCGATTCGCGTCCCACGCGTACCTCGCGTCCCGCTGTCCCAAACCGCGCGAAACAAGAGACTTAGGCAATTTTTATTTGTTTTTGGCCATTTCGTATTTTCGCGTCCCTCGCGTCCCGACATCCCAACTGTCCCGCATGAGCTTTGGGACAAAAATGTTTGACTTAGCCGATTTTCTTGCTTTTTCGGCACCAAGCTTGGTACGACGAACCTCGGTCACGACCGAGAACCCTTCAGTCCCGAAATGCTTTGAAATAGTCCTGCAACCTTATTTTTTGTATTTTTTCCATTTTCTCTAACTCGTTGGGATTTCTTCTTGGATGGGAGAGTTAGAGAGAAGCCGAGAGACCCCAAAAAACATGATTTCGGGCCTCGAATCAATCTACTTCCTTGGGACCTGAATAATTTGATGCATGTTATCAAAATTACCTTGAGGGGTGAATTTTGGATAACAATTTTGGCGACTCAGTGGGGTCATCTACCTCTGGATGAAGTTACCATTACTGAAGCATCCATTGGGCATGGAGTCATGAGTTGTAGCTGCAACCTGATCGAACTTTGAAAACCTCCTCTCGAGCCACTTGGAAACCCACTAAAATGGGTGTGCAAGAGCAAAACCAGCACCACAAAACTTTGTACAAAACTGAAAATCATGCATTCTCCAAATGGAACATGCAGAGTGTGCACAAGCACTTATTTTACTGAAAGTAAAACTACCTATCCTACTCTAACTGGAAACAAAAGTGGGCTAAACAAACCCTATAACTGGTTGGGAGAAATAGCTTCCTTTCTTCAAAATTGGCAACCATGCAACTGATTTGGCATTGAACATGGCTGATTAGATGAATGGAAAATCAACAAGAAGCTGGTCTTCCACCCAAATCATCAAGGTATCAACTGAAAACAAATCCAATACCTCTTTTAGTTGCTCTGCATTTGGATTGAAGAGGTATGACAGTTGATCCTTGGTACTTTGTAGCTCACCCTCATGCTTAGAAGCAAGCATGACTGGTTGTGAATTCTCCTTTGGTTCCAATGAAGCCAGATACCTGATTGGGAAAGGTATGATCCATTTGATATGCCCATAGCTCTGATTTTCAACTCCAAAAATGGAGTCTTCTTGTAAACCTTCTTAGGTGGGTGATGTGGAAGCAATGGTAGGAATTTTCTGCCCTTTCTCTTCCTCCAATGAAGAACATGAAAGATTAAAATCTTCCAATCTTGGTTCCAAAGGGCTGCTATAAGATGCAAGCTGCTGCAAATGAATGCTCTCCTTCATGACAGTAGGCTCAAGTATTTGGGACGTGGAAGATGAAAGAAGGAATGGTGGAAACTCAATTGGTTCTTCTTTATCAAAACAGTCCTCCAAATCTGACAGATACACTACCTCATGGTTGTCCTACTGCAAATGCTCAACTTCCTCCATGGTGTCCTCTTGATCTATAACTTGATCATCATGGTTTCCTTCATCCTCCAACATTGAGTTTGAGAGATCAAACTCTTCTTCATCACTAGAACTTGAGAGAGATGAAGTAGAAAGAAGAACTGAAGGTTCTCCTGTGCTTTGCTTTGAGCTCAAAGCCCTTGGATCTGTAATTTTCTCCTCCACAACTAGAATGTGCTCCTCTTCTTTTAGATTTGGAGTAGCTTCTCCCTCTTCTACTACTTGAAGACAATCCTGCTCTTGATAGAACTCTTCCTCTAGCACGAAGTTCGTTAAGTCAAACTCTTCGATCTGCTGCTCTAGAGGACAAGTTGGGACTGCAAGATCTTATTCTGAGCTTTCTTCCTCTATGGCTGATTGTGTAACTTGAATTGAATCAGCATTCCCTTCAAATAGAGTGCCAACATGGACACTACTTTCTGAGCAAACTGACTACTGATCTACTTCTTCTTTTTGCTCTTCTCTGCAACAAAATTAGTCTTAACCACCACAGTTATCCAACTCCAACCTCTTCCCGAAGGTTTAACCATTAAGGGGATCTTTTTCATCCCAAATTTAAGAGCCCAACTCTTCAAACTTTGAATTTCTTTATATTTGTTTGTCTCTTCTTTCTACTATTATTTTCCTTGATTGGCATTCTGATTTTTATCCTCCCAACATGGATTTGGGAATGCAAGAGGAGAAGTGGATTGTAACTCAATTGATTTGGCAATTTTTTGTGGTGGTGGAGGAGGTAGGAACTCTTGTTTCTTTGGAGGAGAGGGTATTTCTATTAGCTTTTGTGGAGGGGATGACTGTTTGGAAGGAAAGGGGAAGGAAGAATTGAGATGTGGTGGAAGACTAGGAAATGGAGAAATGGAATTAACTTTTGGGGCAGCATTGACTGGATTTAGAATTTGAAATTCAAAATGAGATGATGCTTTGCTTGAGTAATGGGAAGACAAAAACCAGATGATGGTGTAGAACTTACCCATTGACAAGGTTGTTCAACACCAAGTGTATAGGCCTCTATTTCTACTGCATCATTGTGCAAGTTGGGGCAGCATCTTCATCATAAAGTCCAGCTTCTCCTGAGGGCTGAAGTGTCTTGGAAAAGAGCCTCTCCATGGAAAGGAGTCTTACAACCAATTCTGAAATCCTTCATTTGAGATGCTACTCTTGATTGCACCATTTTTGCCTCCATCTTTTGGATTTTTTCCACAAAATCTGCATCTTCCATTTGATTGTCTTCATTGCATGTGTACCCTTTCTCTTGATGTGCTTCACAACCAAACTGACTTTGCACTTGCTGCTCATATGGGTAGACATGCTGATTTTGAACTTGACCAAAATGCTGATTTGGAGGATTTGTAAAACATGTTGGAGGCGTGATATAATGTTGTTGTTGAAAATGTGAATTCCATGATGGAAATGAAGTCATGATTGCACAACTTCATGGAATGGAAAAGGATGAAAGAGATGGAAAGAAAGATAAATGGAAATGGATGGAAAATGGGTCTGCAACTCAGAGAATGAGTTATTTACCAGATGGAGTCGCGGATGTGCTTTTGAATATGCCTCTAAAATGCTAAATCTTTAACGCGGAACACACCAACTTGTCAAATATAAAGTGAAAGACCTCTAAGGTCCCACCGGGCATGCCAAAACTATTAGTGCAAATCAGTAGCACCCCCTGGATGTTGATCAGATTTCTAGTTTGATCATTCTAAGCATCCAGTGTGATTACACAACATTGAAACCTCTCTCCAAGTGTGGGACTTGCAAAATGAGAGAGGAATCTCTAGAGAAAGCTGGTTCTTACTCCTAAACTACCTGCCACAATCTACTCTAATGCAGGGGAAACTAACTATTCTAATCTAACCTTCCAAGGGATCAGGGAGAGAGAATGCATAAAATGAAAGCCTACACTAAAGCGGTGATACACCAGAAAAGGAGTGGTGAACACTTCTAGTTCTGCAGATAGACACAGATCATGGAATGTAACATAAACATCATGCACAACTGATAAGATGTAATTGAAAGTCTGAAATGAAGCAAACAACACAACCAAAGGGCTGAAAACTGGTCACAGAGCCTGTATTGTCATTTCCACTGTCAAAATCCTTGCATTACAACATCAAAAGGTAGAAAACCTGTTACAACCATCAAGAGGTCTGATACTTGCAAAAATCACTTGTTGAAGGTGAAAGAAGAAGCTTGCTATCCAAAGAAATGTTCCACCTCTAAAAAAATGAGCCAAATCTGGCTTTTTAAATTGCATGGGTCGAGCCTAGGAGAGAGAAAACATGTAAAAACGTGGGAGCCATTCCTCATTAAATGAAGATGCATTAAAATAGCATGGGCATCCTTACAGACCCATGCCCTGACATTTTTGCCATCTTTGAAGAAGAATGCGACCCATTTTTAATTAAAAGCGGTTGTTGAAAGCGTCACTTGCCATTACCACGTGCCGAGATGTTTCTTGATTTTATCTCTCCAAATTGAACCAAAATGCAAGATTGACCTTGGAATCATGTAGATAATTTCACCAGATTTCCATTGATATAAAGAACGTGAAAATATGAGCTCTGATCAAAAGTTATGGCGTCTGAAGTTTTAGGGCAAAAACAAGCCAAAATCAGATAGCGGAATTTTTTCAAATTTTACCTCTTTTGTGCTCGGGCACGAGGGGCGCACTTTTCCCTTGAAATTTTTGCATTTTTCACTTTTTGGAAAATTTCCCATTTCCCCCTCGTGCTCCGCCACTTGGATGACACGTGTCAAGATTCCATTTGATGGTGGGGGCAGTGGGCCAAAACTTTTACCTTTGAAAAATTTGACCGAAACTTGGAAAATTTTCTAAGTCCTTCTCTTTTCCTCGCCACTTCTTGGGACACATTCTCCCGCATCGGCTGATTCGGGCTTCCTTGTTCTTATTTGTGGCTTTTTCACCTTTTCACGTCGCATGCATCCCTCACGTACCTTTGTCCCAACTGTCCCCGCTGATGCTTGGGACAAATATCTCCGAACCACCGAAATGGGTATGCAGCCGGAAAATCGGCCGATCCACGTCCCACGCATACCTCACGTCCCAAATTGTCCTAAACTACACAAAACAGGAGACTTAGGCAATTTTTCTTTGTTTTCAGACCATTTCAGCTTTTCACGTCCCTCGCGTCCCGACGTCCCAACTGTCCCACGGACCGCCTGGGACAAAAATGTCCGACTTAGCCGATTTTCTTGCTTTTTATTTGAGCTTGAGTACAGACGAACCTCGATCGACCCGAACCCTTGGACCGAAATGCTTTTAAACAGTCCTGCAACCTTATTTTTGTATTTTTTCCATTTTCTCTAACTCGTTGGGATTTCTTCTTGGATGGGAGAGTTAGAGAGAAGTCGAGAGACCCCAAAAACATGATTTCGGGCCTCGAATCAATCTACTTACTCGAGACCGAATAATTTGATGCATGTTATCAAAATTACCTTGAGGGGTGAATTTTGGATAACGAGAAGTATCACTAAGGTCATCACATATACTTTCACTAGGTGGTTGGTACCCAAGGCCATGGTGCTCAAAATTGGGGATGACAATAGGAGGTTCGGAATGACTTGTTCATGGAAACCTAGTCCTCATCCAGAATAGCCCATATGGGTCATTATTTATTTAGGGATTGAATATTTGTTGTTAGATCAATAGTATAGTATGGAATCATCAATAAGCCATGTAGTATCAGATGGTTCAAGGTACTCATCATCAAGGTACCTAAAATGGATAAAAGTGGACGAGCCCAATAAATATGTTTTCCTTTTGCTTTGACAAATATCGTGTCTTCCGCATTATTGGGGTGATAATGGTAACTTTTCTATGCTAAAGGTTTGATATTCTCCGCGCCTTATTGATTTCAACTTAAGTGGTGAAGTGGGTAAAATGGGAGTGGATATGGAATAAGTGGGTAAGAGAGGAGCGGATGATGATGAATAATTGTATGATGTGGATGCAATACTATCTGGTGAGACATCTAAAGTGAGGGATGATGATGGCAGAGACAGGTTCTATGGTTTTGATAGTGGGACAATATGGTTCCTAATAAATTTCTGCTTCAAGTACTTAACAATATTAGAAAGGGTAAGGATCACCATGGATGGTGACTTCTATGCCATCATGCTCAAATTTGAGACATTGATTTAGTGTAGATGGTATGACATACATTTCATGAATCCATGGTTGTGCAAGTAATAAATTATATGGGAACTGAATTTCCACAACGTGCACCAAGGTGGGGAACATAACGGGCGACATTGATAGGAAAATATATAGTTCCAACCGCTTCATTATACCCTAACCATTGGATGAGATAGAAGGTATAAAGATTGAAATCATACCCATTATTTACTATCACGTGTTTACCACGAGTATGTTTGATATGAACTTCAATATAGAGAGGGAGATCATGTGTAGGATTGTGTGGTGGTAGGTCTTACTGAGTGAATGTGAGTGGAAAAACTGGATAGGGATAAATATGGTCACCAAGAGCTTGGAATTGTGTAGGATTGATGTCATTTTGAACAGTCATTTCTTGAAGGGCACAATAAAGGATATCTTTTTAAATGGAGGATGTTTTGAGAAGATCCATAATAGATATTTGTGCAAGGGTATTCTCAAGTTATTAAATGAGGTTGTATTGGGGTCATGGTATGGAATTAGATGATTATGGAATAACTCCTTTGACCACCACATGGATCCTTCAAGTGGTTATAGCACACTAGTTTTTGTGAGGGGATTTGAATTTAATGGTAACTACTTGGTGGGGATAATGGAAAATGTGGCTAACAAGTGACTCATATTTGAATGGTACATACATGATGATAATTTATGTGATTGGAAAGATGAGTAGATGATTCGGTTTTGTTTCAAATTTTTGTCCTTGGATAAAAGCATTAGTCTGACCATGATTAGGAAGGGTATTTTGATAGATCCCAAGTTTCTAATTTTGAGAAGAAGTAGATGCATTGTCCTTAATTTCAATTTCACCTTGATTAATGAGATCTTGAATATAATTCTATAATTTCATACACCTATTTGTGGCATGACCCTTTATTTTATGGACCTTGCAATATTATTTCTCCTTAAACCATGAGGGTTTAGGTCGTGACTCGTGAATTGGTTGGGTTTGAGGGAAAACAACCATGTTGGAAACAACTAGTTTATCAAGTATCGCTTCCATAGATTTACCAAGAGGGGTGTATGTTCTATGTTTGGAGTCTTGAGTGGACCGAGTTTGGACTTTAAGGACATAGATAATAACTACTCTGTGGAAATGTTGGATATGCTTGGTTTCTGTTACTCTATTGCCAACACCATTTTTATTGTTATTAAAGTACTTAGGATTCTCAAATGTGAAAGGTTGACTAGATTGATTGTAATTTTCCTAGGAATAAAACTTAATAAGGCCTTTGGTGACAAGGGCTTTCTCAATTTACATTCCTTTTTCAATGATGTCATGTAATGTATTGGCACAATGGACTTGTAAGGGGAAATCAAGTTCTTGGTGGAGATTAGAGAGAAAAATGGTGACTAGCTATTTTTGGGGATGGGACATGGAATTTTACTAACAAGATCTCACCAATGATGTAGGAAGGATGAAAATATTTCTACATTGCGTTGTTTAGTATTACACAATTCAATCATTGTTACATTATGTTCGACATTATATGAGAAGTTCTTGGTGAATTTTTTAGATAGGTCGACAAAGGTAGTAACAGAATATTTGGGTAGATGAAGGAAGAATTCTAGGGCTGGACCACCTAGGCTTCATGAAAATATTCTTAGTAAGTAGGATTCATCATAAGAAAATTCTTGGAAAAGCATATACAAATCCTTAACATGCTCACGAGGGTCACCTTTTCCCTTATATTTTTGAATTTGGGTGGTTTGAAATATGGTGGGAAAGGGACTTGCATAATTTCATAATCAAAAGGGTAAGGAAAAATTTCCTCAAATTTATATTGTCATCCTTGTGTGCTTTGAGTTGCAACCCTTGAAGTGTTTCCTTCATAGATTTCAATTCTTGCTCCAATGTGGGTTCTTGAGGGCCAATATGTGGTGGATTGAAGTTTGGTTGGGAATTTTGGGATCCATGATCATTAGATGGTTGTGGGCTAAGTTGAGAAGATAACTAAGAAATTTGGTTACTCATTTGTTGTAGTTGGGATAACACGGCTTCTTTGGATGGATGTGGGTTGTTCTCTCTACTATCCCGCTCATACACAATGCAATGGTTGTTTGTGTTATGGAGGTGGGTGAATGGTGGTATTTGGCTAATGCCATTACTTTTTCATGGATAAGACTTTGGATTCAGTCATGGGTGTAATTAAGAGGAAGCTTCACTCCCATATGATATAGTTGGAGCAAGAGAGTGTCCTTATTTTTTTGATGAAGTGGTTAAGCATTTCACGTCTTCTCCCTCTTGTAAATTATGTACTCGAATCATCATCTCTACTAGTATTAACAAGAGTCTCCTTGTCTTCTCCCCTAGTGCATTTTCTTTGGCATTGGCATCATAGTAGTTATGGTTAAATATATCATGTCCTATGTTTTATTCATTGTTTCCTAAGTGGGATCTGGTTTGTACTCTCCCACGTGCCATTGGAATCTAGTGATGTTAGGATATACTGATGAAAATAAAATTTTGTTAAATTGGTAAAGGATGTGTTGACAAAATAGTGTTCAATTTCTCAGTCGACTTAACGTATAATATTAGTAGACAAATCTTGCTAGTAGGATGGAGGAAATTTTAAAGAAGAAGATAGATGAAAGGATTTCCCTCAGTAGTAGAGGGATTAGGGTGTGCCTTATTATAAGGAATTAGAAGAACAAGATAGGTGATGAGGATATTTTTTATGATTGCAAGATGTTGATCATCAATATTAGATGTTATTTTCTATAAGAAATTGTAAATAGAGAGTGAAAGTGTAAGATTATGACAATTATTACAACAACAAAATTATGTGATATGTCAAGTTTTAGAGTCTTATGGGCCTAGTTTAGAATTAAGATATTAATGGAAACAATGAATGAGTAAGACAAAATTTGTGTGATAATGGATGAGGGGTGATTGTTTGGCTTATGTAGATTAATATTTGTTTTTATAATGGAAATGGGATGAAACGGTTTATTATTTATTTGATTTTTATTAAAAAATGTATGGATTGGTTGATGTTTATTTACTTAGGTGAGAAGGTTGAGGGTGGATAATAATAAGTGAATGAAGGATGTGTGGTGAAGCTTATTAGTTATGTGGAAGGGTGGGTTATTTATTTGAATTTTGGACTAGGGTAACATGGGAAACATGAATAATAGTAAGTGTGGGATGGGTGATATATGGTCAAGATTTTTGTTATGGTAAAATTTATTGTTTATTATTTGTGAAAGGTGTATATAATGGTAAGGTATGTTTATGAATTATTATTAATGGGATGGAATGGTTTGTTGTTGATTTTTTTGTAAAGGGGTTGATGATAGGTGAAATATTGAATGAAGAACAATCAAAGTTTTGGTTAACGTTCATCTAATAATGTGGAAATTTTTTATTATTTGTTTAAATTTATATGTGAATGGTGTGAGTGATAGTAAGTGTTTAATGAATTATGGTCAAAGGTATAACATAGGTAGAGGTGTATGGTCATATGGTAAAAGTTGGTTAAAAAGGAGTGAACAGTAAGTGGATAATGGATAACGAAGTTTTGTTTTTATCAATATATGGTAAACGATTTGTGGTCAAAGTTTTGGTCAAAATATCGTTGTCAAAATGAAAGGGTGAAGTATGTGTAATTTTATTATAAGGATTAGTGTGAATGTGAGGGTTATTCACCGTTTCAAAAAACTCTCAAATAAGTATAATCATGCAAGCAAAATCCTAGCTAGTTAGGTGGGATTGCAACCAAACTATAGCTCGCTTTCAATACCACACATTAACTTTGGTGCCACAATTGGATCTCCACCTATTTACCAATGCGTGATTAGCTAGCGATTGATCTTGGTAAGTGTGGCCTCCTTGCACTATAGTTCAATATGTGGCCAAAAGGGCTATCTATTCTAGGATAACGAGATCTCTAAGGGATTCCCCTATATACCTTACGGTACGTGGGGCCCAAGTCCATGTTGCAAGGATGTTGTCTAAGGCCTGGGTTTTGGGACATGGAAGCCCCTCACTTCATGCTTCTCTTAAAACTAGCAAGCACTTAGCTAATAACAATAGTTTTCCTTGAATTTATATACCCCGCTGGAACACAAAGTGTGTCTACATGCGTGGAGGTGAATACCATAGTCACGAGACCCCAATGACTATGGAAAGTGTGTGAATGTCACTTCCACATCACGTTATACCCTAAAAATAAAAAAGGGAGGTAAGACTAGCCACTTTTGATCCTCTAGAACATCCTAGGACATAAGAGGAGAGCATACATGGTGTCATCTTTGGGTTTAAATAAGCAACAACACAAATTACAAAAGGATAATTAATACACACAAAGAAAAAAGAATTAATGATAAAGTTTTTATGATGGGGGCCTTTGACAAGGGGACTTGTAAGATAAAAAGGATTAGTAGTTTGTTTTATACCCCAATTTTCTTGGACCATTCAATCTGTAAGACAAAGGATTAGTAGTTTTGATTAATCAATATCCTATAACCACAAGTGTTAGACAAATACTAATAGAATATTAAAAATGATGGATTTTCCCCTTATTCTTGCAATATTACTGCAAAAACATAATGTAAGAAGCTACAAAATACCACTAAAAAAAGCGTGATTAGTTAGTTAGTATTAATGTAAAACTATTATCAGAACAAAAGTGATATTTACAATCCAAAAGTGTTGTTTAAAGGATAAAAGTGTTGTTTATAGAAAAAAAGTGATGAGCAAAGGAAAAAAGTTCCGATCTTGATGCAAATTTTTTGATTCATATATAAAAGCGTTGAAGCTACACACTGAGATATTTAAAGACACAAAAGCTTTGAAGTTGATTCAAATGTGCTATTATCATACCAAAGGCGATGTTATTAGACCAAATGCATTATTATTAGACCAAATGTGCTATTATAAGACCAAACATAATAAACTAGAAAAAAATTTATATTAAAGATAGAGTGTACAGAGAAAATTTAGGAACACATATGCGCTAATCTAGTCACAAATATGCTAAAATATGAACAAAAGCAATGATATAGAGACAAATGCTCCAAGCCTACACAGTGAGAAGTTAATAGATGAAAAAGAACTGAAGTTTAAATAAACACGTTAAAATTAATGCAAAAGCATTGATATAATTGTAAATTCGCTAAACCTACTTGGCGAAAAGTTAAAAAGTGAAAAGTGATAACGTTGATACAAAAGCATTGATATGGACACAGATGTGCTAATTTAGGACCAAAAGCACCATAGTGTCGACAAATTTACAAAATTAAATCCTTGCACCCACATAAGTTAGTAATACATCCAAAAATGTTGTTTTATGAACATAAATGTTGTTTGATAGGTCAAAAGCACTTAAACAAATGACTATTGCGAAAATTCAAAATTTCAGGGTATAAATTGTAATGAAAATTTTCAAAATTTTAACATCTTGATTATAACATGAAATGCTACTAAAAGAAATTAATTTTTTTGGGGGTAAGCCCCATGGTGGGAGCCAAAATGTAATAAAATTAATGGTGTTATTATGCAATCTACAAAATAGGGAATAAACTGATATAAATCCTAAACTAACAATACTATTTACCTACCTCAGATTGAGCAATGATAGAAAGAGGGAGAATATTATATACTTGTACTTACCTACATGTGGAAATCCTCCTTCCTTGATAGCTTGGATTTTCTCTTGGATGGATTGCTTGATTGCTTCAGATTTTTTGGAATGATTTTGGTGCAACACTTCCCCTTAATAAAATGATGATTTTTGCTTGATTGATTGTTATGGAATTTGACAGTTTGATTGGATATTATGGTAGCATATACTTATAACTATTCTAAGGTGGTGTGCATGGGATGTTGCATCACTATTTATAGATGGAGGATGGATAAATCAAGGGTTAGGATTGATTAATGTAGGATATGGATCAATGGTTGAAAATGCATGAGAGTGAAGAATTATCTAGAATTGGAGAATTCTAGATTTTGGAAGAATCCTCCATTGAATTTTTATTTCAATGGAGGAGGGGAAATATTTGAATTTTTGAATTAAAGAGGGGAAAATGGAGAGGCTTTTAGAAATAGAAGACTCTAGAGTTGGAGGGTCAGTTAGCATGTAGTTAGGTGAAATTAATTGTGTTTAATGGGGTGATTAGATGGAGAGGCTAGGTGTAGAGTAGGCATAGAGTAGGTGGTAGGTGGGTAGGTAATTTTAAATTCCTAGAAAATAGTTAATAGAGATTAGTTAGTGGGATAATGGGAATATTAATAATGTATTAATATGACTAAGGGTATGATGGGATTTTGAAATGAATAGTAGAAATAGTTGGAATATAATAATTAATTATTATATGATTAGTGATAGGATTAATAACGTAAAATGAATGTATTATTTCCTAAATGATTATGTTGACATTTTATATGTCTACATGTTTATTTGAATATAATTATGTGCAATGAAAAACTCCAAGGGATTTTATCAAAAGTATGTATTTTTCCAATTATATCGTAATTAATAAAACATGTAACTTTGAATTTCTAAAAATTCCACTAGAAATTATGGAAAATAAAACAAGGTTTTCGTTAAATATGTAAAAATGGAAAATGACCTCAAATGAATTTTTAAATAGATTCATTATGCTCTAGATATGAAATAAAATGTAAGTTATAAATTAAGAGCCCTAAAAATTGACACAAAGGGAAAAGGACTAATCATGAAACCCTAGGAAAAAAAATTTAGTTTAGAGTTATATAAGATGATAAATGAAAATAAGTTATGAATCTAAAGATAAGATGTATATATGAATCCTAATGAAACTAGGGTTTGGGTTTGGATAAGATTGGATTCAATAAAGAGCATGTTCATGTTAGGTTTTCCAAATGATTTAACTAAAATTAAATCTTAATCATAGGACTGAAATCAATCAGATAATATCATAAACATACAAGATACAACATGTAATGGAAATCAAGTACAAGTGAATAGAGAATGAGAGTCACTTAGTTGATTCCTAATTGTTTGTGCTGGATTTGGGATGGAAAAATTATGGAATAAGTTAGATCTGTACTAAATGTGCTTTGTCTAGAGAATAGAGATTTGCAATTCTTCTATATAGTACCACCCAGAAAGGGACATAATCACCCCAGGTACTAGTATCTATACTGAGAACTAGTGTCATGGAAGTGAGTACACATTTGGTCTTCTTGGGGTCTGATCATGTCACCTTCACTTGGCTATATGTCACTCGAAATTCACTACATTTACAAATGTACCTGCAAAACAAACCCTATCCACTTGCACAAGGCTCAAACACACATTAGATGGAATAAAATATGCATATTCTTAACTCAAACTAACCTCATAGGTTACTCTAATATGATTGTCACCGAGAGATACACTACATTTCAGACTTAATGTAGTTTTGGTGTGTGTGTGTGTGATAGAATTGTGTCCCTTAAAGCTAGGTTTCCCTTGTGATAGTCATACCAAGATAAATAGATACAACTAATTTTCCCCCAAGATGACTATGTGTAATGTAATTCATAATTTCCCATCCTATACAATGAATAATTCAGCCCAAATGTGGTTCTTAAGTGTCCCTTTTTCCCAAGTAGTAGATAGAAAGTAATAGCCAAATTTCCTAGTTTTCCTCTTGACCCTTAGAATAGATAGTAATTAATGTGTGTGTGTGTGTGTGTGTGTGTGTGTGTGTGTGTGTGTGTATATGTTGTGTGTTGTGTGTGTGTGTTTTGATTTATTTGCTTGAATTTTTCATTAACAACTCTAAAATATGACCCAAAGTGATAAATATAAATTATGAAAATATTAAAAATTGATTTGGCATTTCAAACACAAGAAAATATGGGGAAAATATAGAATCTCCCAAAGGGGACAATAGCACCTAGGATATCCTATCCCTATTGAGCACTAATTTCTAGATATCTACGAAGCTACAATATGAAGTACTGAGGTAGGTATCACATTGTGTGATGTGTAAAAGCAAAGAGGCAATTCCATAAAAGTAGAGGACGAAAGCGTGAAAATATAAAACAATTTCAAAGTAAAGGAAAAAGGTATTGTCAATGTCTATTTTTCTTACATAGAAATCATGCATATAGTTACATACTAAAGGCATTATATAATATTACTAAGTGCATAATTTTATGTCTAAAAAAGAGGATTACATAGATGACTAGGATAAATGAAAAAAAGAGTCACAAGGCGACAAGAGGAGTAATGAAGACCAACTACCTATGTAAATGTGTTATCAGAGGATTAATTTTCCAACAAGATTTTTAGATCAACTAACTAGTCATTTTCAAATATAATCCCCAATATGATAATTCATAATAAACAAATATATGGATAGAAAAATAGATCATAAATTTTATTGATTTTTTTTAAAATTTTAGGCATGATAAAAAGGCCCATTGGAATGTACATCCAAATGGTTTGGGATAGTTTGAGAGGAGATAATATTTATCGGGTAGAGAGAGGACAGAGAGGATGAAATTTAGACTGGAGGATATAAAAGAGAGGGGTTCGAGTCACAAAGAGATTTTTATTTGTAAAGAGAAAGTGACAAGTAGGAGAAGAAAATTTAATATGACTGGAAGATAGAGTAAAAAAAATAAGAAACTGGTCAAGAATAGGTCCATTGGTTTACATTAGAGTCTATATAAATCTTTTAAGATCCATAGTTGGACACTAAATTTTTAGGTGTCATACAATCTTTGATATTAATGAAAGTATCTTATATGTGTGTGAGAATCCATTGTTTACTCTGAGAAATAGAACAGGTTCCTTAAAACCACATCTTCTCACCTTCAATTTTTGGTATTAGAGAACAAAACCAATAATAGCAAGAGAGTTAAGAAATTTATGTGAAGAGACTAACAAAATGCAAAAGTTAGGTAACTTATTAGATTTTTTCGCATATATGAGAAAATTAGTTATAGAATATTGGATAGTGAGAACCAAACACCCATAAGGATATAGTGACTAGGGGAGTCATCACATTGCGCATAACAAAATGATGGTGCTAAGATGAGCTAGTTTATAAGTTAAAATAAATACAACAGTAGTGGTAATGTTGAAGGAGATATTGAGTGAACTTAAAGGTGTAAGGATTCGATTGGAAGCTATGGATAAATACCACATAATAGATATTTAGGTTCAAGGGGATTAGAGAGTTGATGGGGAAACTATATATGAAAAATAACTATCTCATCTAAGGAATGCATTTAAAGAGGAATGAATACAAGAGGTTTAATTTCCATGCTCTCCTAAAAAGTATAATATAGGATATATGGCACACCAAATCACATGTATGAGAAATACATGGGGTAAGGATAACTAGTAAAACATTGATGGCGAAATAAGAGATTTTTTTAAAATAATGTGTAACCAAAGAAGGGGAAGAAGAAGAGTCTATTTGTATAAATAATTGGTATGTAGTGTTCACTGGGCATTATAATGCCTATGAACATAGGGGTCAATAAGTAGTTTAGTTCCATGGGACATAGAAGAGAGAGATAAGGATATATAAGAGGGAATTCACACACATTGCACATGGGAGAAATATTTAGTTGTAAAGGAATGGGGAGAACCTAATAGAGGAGCTGTTGAATATTGTGAAGGCATGGTTACAAAATGAAAGGTGAAAATAATTCTATAAAAGGTACAAGATAAAGGGAAAGTGTTTCTTTTTCATAATAGATAATGGAATAACTGAAAAAAATTCTACATAAAATGGTGTAGAAGTTTGAATTTGAACATAGGAGGAATCCAAAATTGTTCATAGTGACATGGTTAGTAAAATCTCAAGAAGGAATTATGAGAGAGAAATGCAAGGTGGAGATGAATATCATAGAACCCAATGATCATGTAATGTTTAAAATCATACTTTTGAATGTCTATCTTGTTTTTCTAGAGGGATACCATGAAATTATGGCATAAAAATTATCTAGTATGGGAGATAAAACACAACAAGGGTGTACAAATATGGTAAGAACTTTCATCTTGTACCATTATAAGAGGAAGGAACTTAGCACCAAATCCATATAATCACGCACTAAAAATTGATATGGAGCATGTGTAGTAGAAATTTAAAGGATTGCAAAGAGTATTATAGAAAAATAAATCTTAAAAGATGAGTTATGGGTGAAATGGGAAGATGAAATCACCCAGAATTGTGCTAAGCTACAAAAAATAGTACGAGGAGGAAAATTCCAAATATTGTAATTTAGCCTGATTATCATGTGCAAGAGTAATGCACATATAATGAAGGAGGATAAAATAAAATATGAAAGGGATTAGGAGGATGACTTGAGATTATAGCTAGAGGTGGTAGAGAAGGAGTGGTTAAAGTCATGCGGAGCCTATATGATGGAAAGGGAGAAATATACTATGCAACTAAGTGAAGAAGATAACATGAAGGTGGAAAACCCAATTGAGGAAGAAGAGTAGTGCATGGATAAAAGTTTACATCAATGGAGACACACTTACACAAGGAAAAGGGGAGAAAGAAGAAGTTACACTAGAGGAATAAAAATAAGAATGATTGGTGAAGGAATTCATGGAATTGTAGAATGAGAATAAAAAAGAAGAGAGAGGTCCATATGGATCTTGAAGGAAAAGGTGGAGAGGAGTGAACAAGTGATGATAGGTGTAACAATCATAAGGAAATATGATACGAAGGCAATATTTACCTAAAGTAAATAATAGAGGATTAGCCAATGGTGAGGGTTATAACATAACATGGTAGAGATAATATAGAAATATAATGGTAGAGAATTAGAATTTAGGTAGATCTCATAAAATGAGGTAAAGAGATGGTTTCTAAGGAAGCTCTTCTTAACAACAAGGAGATGCAAAATCCAAAGGAAGAAGACAAAATACCCATAGTAAAAATAGATGTCATTTCATCATGAGATGAATGCACAAATGAGAAGGAAATGTGTAGCTAGGAGAAAGTTCATGAGAAGGAGTGTGTAAAGGACAAAACACACTAGATAATTGAAGATGGTTAAAGATCCATAGAGGGAAAAAATTAAATTATATGGGTAAAATAATTATGAAATGGTTGTATATAGGTCATAATTCAAGAATGAGAATATTCACGTGGATTTTAACCCAATGGGGGTCAAGTGAAGGGAAAATGAGGAAAGAGTGCAAAAAGGCATAACAATTAGGAATAAAATTAGTGCACAAATGAGAGGGGGCATATACAAAGTGATTTCAAAATGATGAAAAGGGAACAAGAAAATATAATCCCATAAATATTTTCATGGATTTTAATAGATAAGGGTGAGATGGAACTTATAGAAAAGGAGACAAAGGAAGAAAAAATCTCAAGGAAGTGGTTAAACTACGGGTGGTTGAAGCCCATGAGGACGCAAAATAAATTATGGAAAGTTCATAATGAGACTATGATAAATGTTGGAATAACAAAAAAATTAGGTGTACATGAAAGAAACCTACTCATTATATAACAAAGTCATGACTATCAAATCTTTTATAATGTGAATTTTCAAGTGTGAAAATAATGGTAACAATGTAAAGGGGAAAAAGTCCCACCTTAATGATGGGTGAGGTTTCCCTTATTTAAAACCATAATTTTATATATAACTATACATTCAAAATTATTCTTAGGGGCTTTGGTAAGAAAGGAATTGGATAAGAGGATGGAAGAAAGAAAAATTGAAAAGGAAGTGAGATAGAATGGATAAGGAAGTAAGAAATGGTTACATGCAAGATTAAGAAAATGTAGATCATAAACTTGAATGTAATTTAGAAAAAAGTAGAGTAAATAAGTGAAAATTAAATAAAAGGTGCATAATCCATGTAGAGAAACAAATTTCATATTCATTAAACATAAGATTAATAAATGTTCAAGAAAAGAAACAAGTACAAGACACAAATTTCTCTATAAATTCTACTTTATTTCTATTTGCACAAGAACATGAAGTTTCTCATTAGTTATCTCTACTTAAAATATTTTTCTCCTTTCTCCAAAAGTCATTTACAAATGAGCTCTAACTTCCTTTAATAACCCAAAAGTTGGTTACAAAGTAGCTAGTGTTTCTTATCACAGCATATTAACTTAATTAAGTCTCATTAATAAATTAACTTTATCCTAATATAGTTAAGTCACTTTATTAAAATAAGTTGGTAATTCAAGTGACTTAAATAAAATATTTCAAATATCTCACATAATTTGGTACATGAGTACCCACATATAAAATGACATGGCGACACATAAACAAGACATTGACACATGTATTCTACTGACACTTAGGATTAGTGTTTTACCCATTGGGTCAAGAGTCTCCTATCTCAATCATATGAGAAATGAACTCATTGGTCACCAAGGGAAACCTCAAAAATTGGAAACATAATTTTGAAATCCCTACTTATAAGCATCTTTCCATCTTTAATTTTCTAAACTTCTCAAGTGATTCCATAAATTTAGTCTCTTAAGGGAAGTAGTGAGGCTTAACAAAAGTCTCGTAGATGAATTATGAATTGCATTTCTAGAATCTTGCCAGGAACTACATGAAACTTCACCATTTTATCTTCTATGTTGTAAAATAATTTTTGTAGTTTGATAAGCTTTTAAAGGGAATCATAACCAAAACTCAACAAAAAAGCATACTAATTTTTTACTAGATCAGTCAATTGCTCCTTGAGATACTTCACTGAGCTCCTTTGCTTTTTTTTATTAAAAAAGTTTCAAGGGACCTCTTCAATGAATTTATAGATCGCACACATGAATAATTATACCTTTTATTTCACATCATAATTTTTTCTCGGACATCATTAAACACCATCTTTCTAAATTTGGAAAAGTTAAACCACTCAATGTGAATTTCACAATGATTGAAATAAAATATTCCCTCGCTAAAGAGATGAGAAGACCATTTGTGTGAATTCTTGGATATCATGAGAAATTTTGTTAAGAGTGATTATTTTGACCCTGAGAGACTCTCCAAAATGAAGGATCAAATCTAGATAAACATGAACCTTATCATAACTTCTCATGGCTTTATTAATTACTACAAACCCTGTATAAAAACATTATCAATCCATGCCTTGGTTACAGACCCGTATTATTTATCTCCTTTGATAGCGCAAGGGTCTCTTGATCTAGAATTAACCATACAATAAGAATTTGAACAATAGAAGAGAGCAGGTTGATTAGGTGTTGGAAGTATGTAATTAGGTACAAATCATCTTCCTTAAGTTGAATGGTTTGAGATTTATAATTTTCTATTTTCCACAAAATGATATCAACTAATCTATGAGTATGGGCCGCATCATTTTCCATGGTTGATTTTTTTATCATCACACTATAAACTTCATTGTTAGTGACAATCATTTATCTCTAGTCTTTATTAACCACTGACATTTCTATGTTGGCAAATAAAACTCCAAACTCATTGACTAGAACCTTAGTGACGACCTTAGGATTCTTAGGAGTCTAATAATTGGTCCTTGACACAATATCCTTGAGATTGATCATTACTAAATTGAATATTCTCTTTCTTTTATCTATTTCCCCATGGATCCAAGAGGGAATTTATTCAATCAAATCAACACATAGGATCCTTGCATTTGGTAGGAGTTTATCTTGTATTGGTGGCAAGTTCTTAAATTTAGGAGGTTTCTGAATAGAATCTTCATGTTGATGATGAGGAGTCTCCGCAATGTATTCATGATGAATGGGTCAAGGTTTCAAAGTATCTATGGGATGTGAAGGTTCGCATGAGTTGGAGACTTGAATCACTAGAACTTGCACCTCATCTGATACCAAAAATTATAGAGTGATGTTTTTAATCAAATCACGAGAATTAGAATTTTTTGAGTTAAAGAATGATGGATTTTTTTATATTTCAGAAACATTATCCTTTACCTCATTTCCTTCTTTCCTTCACTCAAGTTTAATTATTGTTGAAGGATGATCTTGAGATGATTTTCATTTCAATTTCCTCTTACTTGCTTGTTGTGTGATGAATCTTGTGTAGTAGGGTGAGAGGATGATTGATTGGAATGTGTGATAATATTCTCACTTTGATTAGTTGGACTTTGGTCTTTGTGTGTATTTTTCCCATTTGTAGTAAATCAGGCCAAATATTTATCATACGAAGTAAGGATCATCTTAATCACTTGGACTCTATCATCAAGTGACATGTCGTCTCTTCTAGACTAGTTGACCTTGGGAAGGGGTGATGATCTAATGGAATCATATGCAGAGTCAACCATATTGAGGCCACTATCAATAACTCCACATGAGACATCCTTTAATTTGAATATGATTATTTGATTTACATTGATTCTATATTATTAATGACAACAAACCTCAAATTCATTTGCACAACAAGCTAAATAGTCTTCCACTTTTAGATAGTGTCTGTATTTGGCCCAAGAATCATGTCCATGAACCCAAAGATATAAAATTCCCATCTTTTCATGAATGGATTTAATATCATGACAGTCATTTATTTATCCATTATCTCTATAATAGTGTAGGAATATAAACACTTGTACATACCAATAAAGATAGGGAATTGAACACTATATCTATGTTTTTTAACCTAAAATTGGTTAAATAATGCTAATTTTTCTGAAATATCCATGAGATCCCACTTATCACTCATGTATTTTGGAAGATCAAAAGGAACTCCATTATATCTACTAAATCAAATGTATGAGAAGCTGGAAATTGGATGAGCTACGAGTGCCATCGTGATATCACCTCTTTGGCCTCCAGCAAGAATATTTGTTATAGATTATCCATGAACATCTCAATAACATAGAAGAGAAAGGAATCGTTGATGCACAGAAAGTGATGTATACCAGATTTAAAATCAAAATTTGGATAACAATGGAAAAATCTATTTTTCCCACGTGTCATTTTCCCTAGTCTCTAGACCGATGAAGATCTTCCTTCGTACAACTATGTAGACTAGGTAGGAAGTCATATACAAATCACCTTTCATCTTCACTTCAACCAAATATTTGTGCAAAGTATTTCTTATTATTGTGGCCCAATAAATATGAAGTCCTTGATCTTTAATAATGCAAATGAATTTATACATCCAAGGCTGAAATAGTGTGTAAAAGAGATGTCAAATACTCTACTCATAAAGGTGATCCATTATTGAAATTTTTTTCCCTTCCTTAAAATTACTTCACCACTTTAATAAATTATATCTCCCAATGTATAATATAAAATATTTCCACCAATTTTCTTGGTTGTAGTTGAAATACCAAAGATGTAAATTATGTTTTTGAAATGTTATAATTAATGACTTTTGACATAACTAACACACCTTGTGAACATATAAATTTGTAGGCTTGGAACTTATTTCACCAAAATATCATTTTCTACATCAAGATCAACATTGGATATAAATGTGACCTTTGTAAAACTTGTCCTACATAATGAGACAAATTTATCCTTGATCTCCAAATCATCAAAGATTAAGCACTTTATACGTAGTATTATTAATAATATGTAATGTAACAAAAAAATTCATAAAATTTAAAGGATCCAAATCATGCCACAATTCCAAATTGTAATGCTTTAGAGCCTAAAATATAGGATGGGTAATGATTATAGATGTAAAATTAGTCAATCATTCAAAAAATTAATCTTTTTATGCTTTTGTAGACCCTCATAATCTCTTACATTACAAAGTGTGTGTGTGTGTGTGTACACACACACACACATATACATACATACATACATACATACATGTATGTGTGTGTGTGTGTGTGTGTGTGTGTGTGTGTGTAATGCCCCGTTTATCATAAAAAAAAAAATATATATTATAGATAAATAAATTTAAAAGAAATTAAAAATAAAATAAAAAAGCCGTGATATTCTTCTTAGGGTGAATTAGGGAAAAATTGGGTTTTCTTCCATCGTTTTGGTTGTGTAGAGAGAGAGAGTGCAGCGCCGCCGCCATGAGAAGGGAGTTCCAATTTGTTTTCTTTCTGCACAACCAACTGACTTTCACCAGATCGCCTCCCCTTCCACCGCTTCACTTCTCCCTTCCACGGGTCCCTGGGCATTAGCAATGTTTATTGGATTCTGCGGCTTCCTCCCAACTTGTGCTCTGCCACAAGATCCTCTCACGGCTTGTGTCAAAACTCAAGCTCCTTTTCTGCATGGACAACTACCAAAACACGAACTAGAGAGGCATTTTTGTCAGATGTTGCGATTCTTTACTATACACGTAGACATGTGTGCGCAAAACAGACTTGTAGGAGGCCTGTGAACTGTTGGATAGAATGCCCCAAATAGATGTGGGCTCATGGAATGCCACGAGGGCAGGATATGCACAAATGCATTTGTTGAAAGGCCTTTGAAACTTCCAAGCAAATGTATTTAGTGCCCAGTTTGGCACGTAGGAAAAATGTGAAGGCATACACAACTCAGGTGAACTGTTTGACAAAATACCTAAAAGATATGTGGCCTCCTGGGCTACAATGATAGCAGGATAAACAAAAAAATGGGTTTGTTAAGAAGGCATTGAACTGTTTGATAGAATGCCTCAAAGAAATGTTGTCTCATGGAATGCCATGATGGCAGCATATGCACAAAATGGATTTGTTTAAAAGGTGGTTGGATTGATTGACAAAATGCCTGCAAAAAAAAATGGCTGTGTGGATATGTTTGCTTGGTGTTTGATGAGCACATGAGAATGTGCAAAATGTGGAAGCATGCAAATGATTCGACAATGCCTAAAAGGAATGTGGTTTATGGGCAGCAATGATTGCAGGAGGTGTAAAAATAAAAATAAAAATGAGTTGGTTAAAAATGCCTTGGAAACCTTCAAGCAAATGCAATGGGTACATGTAAAGCTAGATTCCTCAACCTCTATCAGCATCCTCCCGCATGTGTAAAAATAAGAGCTTTAGAATTGAGCATGGAAAACCATCAAGGCATAGAAAACAAGATGTTTTTGTTTGCAATGCAACTTCCCTGGTAAATGTGTATGCAAAATGGTGGAGCTGAGGATGCTCATGGACTGGTTGACAAAGTGCCCAAGCAAGAGACTGAACCCAAGCCTGCGGCTTCGACTCGACTTCATTCTCCAGGCATGGTTCTTCTTCCCTTACCTCTCATAATTCTCATGTTTTAGTTCTCTTTTACAACTAAATAGAATTTTAAGTTATTAGGATTCTTAAATGCAATTAAATGTCTCTTCAACTCATTACAAAACAATAAAGTGTCATGTCGCAACTCTCTAAGCCATTATAACTCGCCTACTTTAAACCATGAACTATCACCCTCGCTTCGAGATGATATAGAAAACTCTTACCCTTTTGATTACTCCAATATCGTTTTATCGACCAGACAAATTTGACTCTCCATTGATTAAGTTGACCTCCTTCCTACTTAAAATAGTTAAATTTTGCATTTTTCAGAGACTCACTAAGTACCCTTCGCAACTTTGGAAACAAGATGTGAAGTTTCATTCACGTACTTGGTATACGAGGAGTTGCCTTTATTTTTGGTTTGACCCAAACGATCATATGACATCCTTTTGACTCTCTTATAGGAGCCTTGTTACACTAGTTTACAACAGTAGAAAGTTGTTAAAACTAGAAAGTTAGCTTTCGTTTTGGACCACCATTTGAAACCCGGAAAGAGAAATCACGTTCCGTCTTCGTAAATCTCTAGCATTTATACTAGACAAATGCATGGAACATTTAGTATAGGAAGGAGAAATTTTCAAGATAGTTTGGTGAAGCCATTTTGTAGGCCTCCGGTTGCAGTTTGACGAGGTCAAACTGGTCCAATTTCATCTTGTCGCTCCAGAAAACTTGTCGCCATTTGAACATGGTTTTCTAATTCTCAGTCCCGTTGACTCTGATGAATTATCTTTATATAGGGGAACTAGTAGGAGATGTCTCGTTGCATGCTTCTCCATCGAATGTCAGTTATGGATATGGTTTTCTAGGCACGCGAGCTAACTTTTATCTTTTTACAACTAGGTGAACTATGACCAATGGCCCCGGAAAACTAGCCGCCAAATGCAAACCGTGCGCTCTTTTTCAATTCCATCAGTTGCTATGAACTCTTGGTATATCTGTGGACATGTATAAATTTAATCATGGTGTGTGTGCTCATCAAAAGATAACCTTTGGAAGCGCTTAGCCTCTGAGCCCGCTTTGAACGCTTTTGCAGCTAGTGAGAAAATGTAAGAATAGAAAGCTGTGGGACCTCGTAGGGTTGCCAAATCACCCTAAAAACATTTAAACACATGTAAATAACTGTTTAAAACACTATAATGAAAAATTGTTGTGTGTATTAGAACTTTTGACCAAAGTGGTGTTTTCTCTCTCTTCCCTTCTCTTTCTCTCTCCTGGGTTACAAAAGAAGCAAAATGAAATGTAATGAATACATGACTCTAAACCTTTTTGTTTAGATTTCTAATTGTAATTTTTTTATCTTATGTAAATGGGAAACTAAAAAATGACAATTATGATTGATTAGGGTGGATGCCATTCCAGCGAATTATCACCGATATCATGCTCATGTGGGTTTTGAGGATGGAAGAATGACGACGAAAAAGGTGATGTGTAATTTAATTACTATTATTGTAATTTTTATAGGTCATTGTAAAATGAATAACTATGTAATATAGTCTCTTGTTACCGAAAATTTATAATTGAGATTTGTTAATATGCATGATATGCTAGTTTTAGGGATACTTAGGAAATGTGCATCTAATCATCGGTTCAATTTGTTCTTAGTTGTGTATGGAAAAAAAAAGGGTTTGATTTATACATAGTAAATTGAAATTGAAGTTAATATCTTGTAGTACCTTCTCAGTATTCAATAAACGACTAAATTAATTACTGGGTCATCTTCTTACCTTGCAAACTTAATAAAGAGCTTTAATGGGAACACTCAACATTAATAAATTATTCGTGCATAACTTGCCTGCATGTGTGATTCTTTTTCTTACCATATAAGAAATTAAATAGTAGAACGACCTTAAACTTGTGCTCGATGCGACCTCCTAGGTTAGGTAAATAAAACCCCTAGCTGGAGTTACCGTCATAGTCATTAGGTTTAGTGACATTGTCGTGAACCCATACTTTAGAAATGGCATGGTCCAACTTTATCCAGTATGCGCTTCCTTCTAGTTTTGGTAATTGCGAGAAGAATTTCCTCTCTTCGTAGGCTGACACCACACCGAGCGGTGAAGATCACATTGGAAGTCACCTTATGAGTCCTTGTTAGAAGGAATGACTAGCAGCGGTAACCCTCCCATCCGTGGAGTAGGTAAAGATATTACTCCCTTGTATCCTATTGGATTTCCGGGCCTTACAAAATTAGATCTAGATATTAATTTCATCAGTGAATGAAATCCTTGTTGGATCCAAAC
The DNA here is from genome assembly GCA_018340775.1 of Taxus wallichiana var. yunnanensis. Classification (NCBI taxonomy): domain Eukaryota; kingdom Viridiplantae; phylum Streptophyta; class Pinopsida; order Cupressales; family Taxaceae; genus Taxus; species Taxus wallichiana. The sequence continues at coordinate 384,154,555 of CM031242.1, forward strand.
AACCTAAATGAAGATCACAATATAGTTGTTCTTTGTCTTGCACTCTCGTTAGTGAACCCTTTTTGTCCCTCGTAAATCAATGTCCTGTCCTGGGCTTGTGAAAATTTAGTGCCTTGATCTTTCACGAAAGGATTATAGGGTAAATACCTTTTAACCTTAATCACACCTATAATAGAGATTGAATCCCTGGGAGAAAATGGAATCAAGCTTAACCATGTGCTTCTTTAATATGTCAGACAAGTACTTTTGTAACTCTTATGTTTAAAACGATAGTAATAATGAGATCCTAGTGCGATGCAAAAGTAAATCATATGAGAGTAAAACCAAAATTTGAGGTTAGGAATAATGTCACTGGGAGTCCTTAAGACTTAATTTAAACATCTTCATGTGTTACAAAGAATATAAATTTCCTTGGTGCGACCAAACGTTGAGAAAACAAAAGATATACATATAAAAATCAAATTTGGAATTCAACAAATTATTGAACTATAATAATAATGGTAGCGAAATAACTATTCCGTGATCGATGGATGTTCTTGGGGAAAAAGCTATTTCAATCTATGTCTTTCTTAATCCCAAGATTTCATCCTGACATCACGTTAGGTTCACTTGTGTAACAAGGTTAAATTCTAAACTTTGAATAAGCATTTTGGGAAGCCTAATCTTAACATAAGAATGAGAGAGTTAGAATTTTGTATAAAATTTGAAATATGGAAAATACTTATGTAAGTTATGAAGATTTGTCATAAGGGTAAAGAGCAAAGTAAATGGTTGAACAATAAGTGAACTGTGAAATGAATTTTCAGAACATGTAGGTGGAAAAAGGGAGAAAATCATGCTTACCTAATAATGACCTTGGAAAGTTTGCCGTAACTAAAATACATTTAAAGTAATGATATGTCATGGGTTCATCATTCCTAAAGTCACGTTTCTTGTGGTTGGGTCTTTACTAGTAACCTTCCATTGGGAAAAGTGTAGCGTCGACATGCCGATGTCATCTGCATGTGTCTATGTGAGTCGATGACTTATGTGATTGTCGCATGTGTACCGAGTTACGTACTTGGAGCCCTTACTGTGTATTGTGTAGTGAGCAATGTAAGTCAAAAAAAAATTATCCTGGTATTTTACTGTTGTATTTGTGTGTGTAAAATGTGGGCACTACAGTGTGTGTGTGTGTTTGGTTTGTAGAGATACTTAAAAATCATTGTGAAGGTATGTGGAAATTCATGAGAGTCTACACTAAATTCATGGGTGAGGTGTTTCCAAGATTTTTGGATGCACATGTGGAGAAATTTTTCATTAACTAGAAAATAAGTGTCAAGCATGCAAGTGATTCACATTTTTAGTTCCCTAATGGATTGGAAAATCATAGAAGGAAAGATATATTATGACATAACTATATTTAAAACACAAACTTGTAGAGTACTATATCCCTGAAAGAACACTTGTATGTATTGATAAAATGAAAAAAATACTTGATAGAAATCACATGCATGTGAATGTGTGGATGATGCTCGGAAGAATAGTGATACCAAAACAAGAAACTAAATGTGTTAGACTCAAAGGTGACGATTTGCATATATGTTTACACAAATATAAACAAATCAATGGATTTTAACAAGAATATACATGAATATGGCTATATAATTAAAATTCCTATGATATAATAAGTTCACAATATAATTCATTTTGATATTAAGTAACTCATACATTTTAGTCAATAATGCAAATTTGCACTCGCCACTATTTTTATTTTGATTCTCTATCATAGAAACATGCTATGATAATAAATGTAAATCCTTATTCAAATTCACTTATATTATTAATAGATAATTAACTCTATATTTCTTTGGTCTTGATTAATTCATATAGGAAGAACAAATTACATAAATAAGCCTATGATTCTCCTGAAGATAAGCATTTAAGAAATAACCAAATTTCAAGTATTTCTCCAAAAAAAACCCATAAAAGAGAGTTGGCTCAATAACTCAATATTCCCATAAAATAATTCAATATCTCACACAAATAATTCTACCTCATATTTTTATTATAACTCACTTGCATTATTTCACTTGTGTTTATATTAACCTATAACATATCAATAATCATCACCCAAACATAATAATATAAACACTAAACATAATTTTCTAACATTCCCCTTTTTGCAAGCATGGTAGAGAAACAATTACACTTCTTCCGGGTTGTGCCACCTCTGTTTACTCGTGATCTTGCTCCAAAACTCAAACTAAATGCAGATAAGTAACTCATTAACCATGCACTCATGGGAACTCATCTAACTAAACTAGTGTGGGAACTACGAATAGCGATTCTACATTTTTTCAACCATCTTAAATAATTTTACATAGGATGACCACTAACCAAGGTATGAATAGGGACACACATATATAGCTACCCTCTTAAATTACCTTGATGTTGTAATACACTATGATTTTAGTTTTCACTACATTTTTTCATCACATGATTACATGGGAATTTTTAACTTACTATTAATTTAAACCAGAATGCACATATTCTCTTATTCTATATGTGATAAAAAATTAGAAAAAACATGAAAACTAAAAAATTAGGACTAAGTCCTCATCACCTCTTATAGTCTCTACATGTAGTCAATGTTACTCAATCTCACACAACATAAATGGGTTCCATTACCACTAATGCCAGTATTTTCATAGTCATTCTACACACTTTATTAATCTTTACGACATTGTTTTTCCCATCGATAGTGGCTTATGAAAGTACATTGAATGTCCTCCACCCTCAGTACCTCTATCTTCGTGTATGTGTGCTGCTTACTCATCTAATTGGAAATGGAACCTCAAATATTTCCACAATTTTCTTATTTATATATATATTATATATGATGTTAGTTTCCACCAAAAATACATCTCTTTACAAATAATTTATTCGACACTACGAATTTGATAATTAAACTATATTTGAATACTCGACAATATTAATAACTTATTAATACTCTTATTCTAAAAATGTTTAATTTATACTCCGTTATTGAAAATTTTACACCTCCCTTAAAAATATTTCACGACTTCAATAAATCATATCTCCTCAATGTATAATTTAAAATATTTCCACCACTTTTCTCGGCTGCATTAGTTTGAATACTAGTATGAAAATTACACTTTTTAAAAATGTTATAAATATACAACTTTTGACATAACTAACATACCTTGTGAATTGATAAATTTGTTTGCTTGTAAATTATATCACCAAAATCCCATATTCTACATCATGACCAACATTGGATGGTATTTTGACCTTTGTTGAAGTTGTCCCGTGTAATGAGGCAAATTTATCCTTGATCACTAAATCAAAACATTAAGCATCTAGTACTTAGTATTGCTGACAACATCAAATATAACAAAAATATTTTCATAAAATTTAAAGGATACAAGTAAGGCTAAAATTCCAAATCATAGTGCTTTGGAACCCAAATTTTGGGTTTTGTAATGACTGTGGCCATGAAAATAATCAATGAGTAAAAACCAAGATCTTTATTCTACTTTTGTAAACACCCAAGATCTATGTTAGACTACATAAATATATATATGGTTGTGGAGTTTATATATACTTGTAAATCATTGTGATGGTATGTGTAAATTTATTAAATCCTATTGAAATGAACTATTTAGAGTGAGGTACTTCCAAATTTCTTTACATCCCTATGTGGAGAATTTTTTAGTCTAACTACAAAATAATTGTTGCGCATGCAAGTGATTCACATTTTTAACAACATAATGTCTTGGAAGCTCATGGGAGGAAAAAAATATTCTACCATAACCATATGCATGAGTCTACATATTTAAAGTATGGGTCTCAAGAGTACTATTCCACTAAAAGAACACTTGTATGTATTGATAAAATGAATAAATAACACTTTATAGAATTTAAATGTACATGAATAAGTAGATGGTGTTTGGAGGAATTTTGACATCAAAATAGAAAAATAAATGTGTTAGACTCACAAGTGAATATTCACACATATGTTTACACAAATCTAAACACATCAATGAATTTTGACAAGAATGTACATGAATGTGTCTTTAAAAAATTCATATGACATAATAAGTGGACAATATAATTCATGGACCAATATTAAAAATGGATGCATTCCAAATAAATACACTAATAGATATTTTTATTTCAATTTACTACAATATAATTCCCTTACATAAAACTCTTCATCAAATAACTCATAAATTTGATGAATAATAAAGGTATAACACCACCCCTATTTTTATTCTAATTCTCTATCATAGAAACCTGCTCGACACCAAATAAAAACTTGGTTCAAATTCACATAAATTATTAATAGAGCATTACGTTTATATTTTTTCATTCTTGATTAATTAATATATGAATAACACAATGCATACAAATATAGATAGATAATTCTCCTTAATATGAGGAGTTAGGAAACAACCAAATTCCTAGTATTTCTCCATCAAACCCATAATAGATAGTTGGTTCAACAACTCAACATTCTCATATAGTAACTTAATATCTCACCAAAATACTAATACTCAATGATATCTCACTCATCACAACATAATCCATAAATAAAATTCATGATTATAATAATAGTGTTGATACATCAATTTAATATTACAAGTTTATTTCAACGATAATCCATATTACAAAAACACTAGTAATGCTACCATTTGTTTTTTGTCTTGTGTACTTATAACTACTGCATTCTTAGCATAACCGCTTACATGACATCTAACTATAATGAAATACAATTAATGATTCCACAGCTTTTCTAATTACAATGCAATAACACTTAAGATACTTTTAGGAGAGTAAGAACACAAGGCCATTTCATCTTATTTTCAAAGCTAAATATAGAGTTAGAGAGAGGAGAGAGAAAAACATCATTTCTTTTTGCATTTAATATATTTTCAAACAAGCATCAAAATGGTTTCCTATAGTCATGTTTTTGTGTTTACAAGGTTTCCCGGTCGCTATTTTTCTTGGATGAGGTCATATGATAGTTTTCTCCATTTGGTTACAAGTTTCCAAAAACATCAAAATTTAGACAAGTTGCTTAAAAAACCAACATTTTAAACCCATATTAGAGACACAAACATAAAAGGGAAAATATTCCTACCTATTCCCTATATACAGTAAATACTTAGAGTTGATGGAACCCCAAAGTGGTAAACAAGATTCAAATGGAGCTCATCTTTTCGAAGCTACCAGTCGTAAATACACTGAAGCGACCTTGTTGCCCAAGGACTGGAGGTTTATAAAATCTATCAAGAAAACTAACATGCGGGATGTTTTTCTTGAAACTGATGGTTTGTAGTAATTATCTCGTAGAAATATTAGTGGTATGTAGGAGCCAAAATCTATTTCGAAACCTAGGGCCAAAATGATGAGACAAAACCAAACTACAATTTTCACTTTCAACAGCTTGTATAAAGTTGTGTCCTAGCCCACTGGGCTCTTAAATGTGTTACAAAACACGCCCAAACAAGATTTCAAGGAACAACCTATGGTTCGGTTAGACACTCGATGTGACAAGGTACACAGTTAAAGTTTACTTTTCTCAAATCGGGGTTTGTAAGGATGGTTTGTGCCTCCAGAAAAATATGTTTTTATTAACATTGCACAAAGTTGACTAGAATTATTTTTCACTAAGTTTCCCATTTATCATTGCAACCACATGATTTCCAAGACCAAAACAATTATAAGAGTTATCCAAATATCTCATGAGGTAGATTAGGAGTAGAGTTTACATTCCATATTACTATTATAGTTGCATACAAAAATAGAGGTAAATTTGCTATAAGCCACTACGTCTCATTTAGATCACTGATAATTTATTCTACTTTAGTTTGATTTTCTACTACATTAAAATAAGAAAACTAGAATCATTAAAATCATGGAATAATATTAATATGACCATACATGTGAAAGAATTAAAGTGATACGAGGGAATTCAAGTCAATTACACTGTGTTCAAATGTCTAACCGAAAACCATTCCCATAAGATCTTCCATTATTTTGGGTCCACGAGTGCTAAACGTAGGTATCATCACTCCAAAAATTTGAATCTTAGCACCTATCATTTGCATTGAGAACTCCCATTATTATGTATAGGCACTAACACCATCACGACATCAACATACCAGCCAACCAAGATAAGATCCATGATCAAAATACCATTCCTCCACTTTGAGATCTTAACCTATGTAATGTTCATCAATTTTACAAGATTCATTGACATTAATGATTCCAATAATTCCAAACATGGAATGCTAGAAATATTTTGGTAGGAAATCAAGCTTATGTTTAGTGATGTTGGATCTTTCAAAAGTATACACCTAGAATTTTTTAGAGCTCTTAACTAACCACATGTCACAAATAGACTAACTAAAGTAAATTTGTAATGTGTGGTGCATTACTGATCACATTTGATGATAATGAAAATGATTCACTAGCATATCCATTTTGAGCGTATCCAAGAACCATAGCATCCATGAGATGACATTGGTTGAGACATTTATTTGAAAATCCCTAAAGCATCCTCAAAAACATCATTTTGTGCATATCCCAAACCATCACATTCCATGAAACAACATAATTTTTAGGTGTCTTGTCAACTAGTTAGTGTGCCCTATGTACATCTCCACATTTTACATAAATTTCTACCAACGCATTCACAACTATGACATATGACAAAAACTATCTTTTAATTATGCTTTAATGGATGACCACACCGACATGAAGCTCTTGTGTTGGCACATGTTGGATAATATTGTAGAGTTTGGCCTTACAGCTACCAAACGCATTTACAAACAAGCTTATAAGGGTTTTTAAAAATAGACTTTTTTTTGGTGTGCACCCTATTTCTACACCGTCGGTGGCTAATATCCACTCAATATGCACTGGTCAATGCCGGTCAACGTATTATGGCCATCCATTTCACAATGGATGGTCATGATGCATTGAACAACATTGATCGGGTGTATATTGAGTGGAGGTAGCCTCTTCCATTCTACGTCCTCAAATTGGCACAGGTTGGCAACATACAAACAACAAAGGAGGGGTGTATGGCTTACACCTAGAAATTTCATTTGTTTCGAATTTTCTAATTCTTTTTAACAAACCCATAAAGCCTGCATCCAATAATCAGTGACTTCCCTTTGTTTAATTAAAATAAAAACAATAACATTCCTTAGTCTGCTATCTTTGTTGGAGGTATACTGGAAAAGGTTGGGTGGGTTTGGCTTTTCACCTACCAAATAACTATTCAAAAAATTATTCTATGTGCTTATTTCAATACATGTTTTGGGTAGCCTCCTTCCCTTATGGGATCCTAACAAACAATAAAAATTCCTTGTGTATGCTACCACATCTGAAACATATCTACTCGGGTGCTAGAGACAAACCTCTACGTAACAAAAAAACAAAACAAAAATTCCTTCCAAAATTATCATTATAGGGGCTATGCAGAGGAAACATAAAGAGATTTGGCCCATGCTTGTCAAATGCAAGAAAAACACCATCTAAAGAAAATAAAATTGAAAACATACAATGTCAAAATGAATCAATTCTAATCTCAACTCAAAACAAAAACCCTACAATAAGAACGTACAACTAAACAACCATCACCCATGAAATATATTCTAACCAAGCCATAACCATCTAAATACATCCTCCGACAAAACAAAACAAAATACCCCCCAAATTAAAATTCTCATTTATACTAAGAAATGAATTAAAAAAATCTCACTTTAATAAAAGAACCATTAATTCATTCTTGAACGGAGGTTTGGCACAAGCTCCAAATTTTTTGATATATTTCGAACATTAAAGAATTATTTATTATTTAAATGAGAACTAGTTTATTATTCTAATTTCATGATTAATATATTACTTTAATTTGTTCCCCAAACCTCAATACATAAGGAACTCACTTTACCACTAAGTTATCTTTAAAAAAACAATTATGTGGATAACATTCATTGTAATCCATAAAATGATTAATCAAATCACCTAATATTAAAATAGATATAAATATCAAAATTTAGCATTGAAAATGATCCCGAGTTGGATGAATCACAAGAACAACATCAACGAGCAAGACAAAGACATAAAGACACACAATAGGTGTAAAAGGTTTAGTCTACGTAAGGAAAACTTTGAATTTATCTTTATTATTTTACTATCTCAAATTTTTAATTAATTTCTATCATAATTTTACAATTGCGAAAAGAGGTTACAAACATCCATCAATCCCTTCACCAGACGGAAACGATAAATGGGGATCTTCATCCATAGGTTGGTATTATCTCATGTTGCATGGAGGCTTGAATCCTACCAAAATTAAAACATCTTAGACGATTGCATTTTAGTGCTTTCTTAAATATAGATGATTGTACTCTTGACCTTAAAGGAGTGATGAGATATGAAGATATATCTCCATAAAACTAATTTTATCCTTCATCAACGTCTAATATTATGATTTTAGGAAGGTATTACTATTTTTCTTACATCCCATTTAATTGTTTATTTTTATGAATTATTCATATCGAGATAACAATGCTAAAATAACAAAATTCACACCTTCCAAGAACTGACTTGATCCCATGCAACTACAATCGGGAGGTGGTAATAGGAGGGGAATTACATCTCCCCTCTTACAAAAGCATTGTCCATGATGTGACTCACTTTAGGAACATGAGGATATATTAATCATGGAAAGTAGACAACGAAAATTTTTAATTCAAAAAGGAAATCTATGTTGCTTAAAATGTAACCACCAACTGGTTTACAACCCAAACAGGAGTGAGTATAGACACTAGTTCACATAAGAATGAGCCTAAGGTGGTGTACATCCACAATATACTGAGAAAGATCGAGGTATACCAAATGGATAGAAGTGGGTTTTCAATCTACATGAGACTCCACTTTCAAACTCATACTTGGCTCAAGGTTATGGTCACCTGGTCTATAACTTCTCTCTCCACACATACACTTTTAGATGTTACTCATAGGGCTCAGTAGTGTAGGGTGCATAACATAGAACATAACAACATTATGATCACATTGATGACTTGTGCAAAAAAACCATAGAGTCTTATAGAATGGAAAAATTACGGGGATAAATCATAACAACATTACATAACTTAAAAAATGTAACATTTTCAGATAGCACCCCAAGAGTGCAAGTACAATACATTAGGGATCATAAAATAACCATATGTCCGCAATTCATAATCATAATTTATCCACAATGCATGAATACATTTATCATGAACATAGTGATCTAGCATCATGACATACATTCAAATATTGTGCAACATAGTGACATAATAATATAATACAACACAACACAATGAAAAATTATCATGATGTAACATATTTCCCTACAAAGAAATTTTTCATCCAACATGTTGTTCCACATATACATTATCACTAAAGAATGGAACATCACAAAAATTTCTTGGTTCAAAAACATCCCCTTTACACAACAAGGTGGTAATACACATGAAGTTCACATTGAACTCACGAAAAAGAGATAACTTACTCACATCATGAAACACATCAATATCATAACAAGACCACACCATGTTGTAAGTAAAATAGGTGTATTCACATAATAACAAGTACCCCATTTGTCACATCACAAAATAATATCAAATTACCCTTCCAAATCCTCCACAATCACACATAATCCATCACGACACCAAAATGTCCCGGGGGTTTGAGAGTATGAACCTTCTCTTTGATACCAACTATAGCGACCACCCATGTGGGACCCAAATACATGACCAAAATACCAAGATAATTTTTTTATTCTTTGACATTAATATTGCTTGATATAACTATGCGACACCAAGAAGACACACAAGATATTGTATGAAACCACTTGCAAATTTTACAGCAACATGAAGGACATACAATTAGAAAGATGAGACAAGATGGAAACCAATGCCACACTTATATATGAGCAAGAATGAAACCATGACCCAATCACAACATGAGCTTCATGAATTGGCACTCTTCACAATATTACATTTTCATGGTTAAATATTTTTCATATTCATATTCCATTTATGTATCCTTAAAGTTTTGAAGAGCACTTAACATGAAACATATATTCTCATTCACAAGGCTACAAATTATTCATTTCATTTTAGAATTAACTTATAAAAATACACTTATTTGGGTTTTTTTCTCTATTAGTATCATTTTCATAGCTCAATAAAATATTGAAAAATTTATCACACATCTAAGAGTATCTTAGTTCTTAGTCTCAAACTAGAGTTTTTGTTTCACCTAAAATCACATTTTCCTGACATTTTTAGTTGTTATGGTTCAATAATCGATTAGGATTGTTTCCAAAATAGTTATGTGCCATAAGTTTTGTTTTCTAGACAAGAGATTAAGTTGCTCAAATACTCGAACTCATGTAGAGAAATCTATAATAAATTTGGAAAAAAATAAATCCCTACTAAGTATAAGTTAATTCTAAGTTTCACTTGTGTGTCCATTTTATATCACTCGCATGTAAGAGAGTTAGGATTTTAATAAAGGTACTAAGTGAGGTACCCCCTCACTTTGTGGTCTGCCAAAGTATACTTGATCACATTTCAATAATAAACATTACCTTCCTTATTACTCTTAAGATCCCATACACATACAAAGATTGGTCCTTCCTAGGAGACTTAGCATAAAAATGCAACCATAAAAATATTGATACACAATACATCAATCATGTCACAAAGGGGTATTGCACCCTTAACTATAATAACATGCATACTTCCACGAACATAAGAAATCCTTTTGACACACATGCCTAAAAATACTACTAAGCCTCTAGGAACACATGAGAAGATTGGTTTCAAGGCATATCTCAGAGAAAAGAGGTGGTTTCTAACACTAAGATGCCTATTAACAAGACAATCCCTTTGAGAAACATCTAGAGATCAAAACTTCACTTAAACCCAACAAGGTGAATGACACACAAATAACCCAATGCTCAAGGGTAACCTTCTCAAGGGTTGATAGATTAGGGGGAAGTTGGGTAAATTTTAAAATAATAACCTCCTAAAAGTGGTCAACCATAACCATTCTTAAATAAGGTAGTTTCATTACTTCTGAGTGTTCCAAGCATTTTAGTAACACACACAAGAATACAAAATCACTTCATTCACATAGGAGCACAATTATAACATGTTCATTTCATTTCTAGTTAAAATGTACATCCACACCATTAGCAAGATATATACCTATAATCAAAATCACCCCTTAAAATAGAATGCCCATTTTCCCCAAGATACCAATACACTATGATATCTCACTCATCACAACATAATCCATAAATAACATTCATGATTATAAACATAGTGTTGATACATTTATTTAATATTACATGTATATTTCAATGATAATCCATATTACAAAAACACCAACAATGCTACCATTTTATTTTTATCATGTGTACTTGTAACCATAACATGGTTAGCACAACCGTGACATGACATCTAACTAAAATCAAATACAATCTACAATTCCATAGTTTTCCAATAATAATGCAAAAACACTTCACATAACATTTAAGAAGAGTAATACTACAAGGCCATTTCATCTTATTTTCAAAGTTGAATATAGTGTTAGAGAAAGGAGAGAGAAAAACATCATTTCCTTTTGCATTCAATATATTTTCAAACAAGCATCACAATGATTTCCTACAATATTTTTTTTACATTTACAAAGGTTTCCAGTCACTATTTATCTTGGAGGAGGTCATATGATATTTATCTCCATTTGGTTACAAGTTTCCTAAAAAACCAATGTTTGAAAACCATATTTGAGACTCAAACACACAAGGGAACAAATTCCTATGTATTCCCCTATATACATGGAAACACACAGACTTGACGAAATCCTAAATTGGAAAACATGATTAAAATGAAACTCATATTTCTTGGGCTAGTGGTCATAAATACACCCAAGCAGCCTTATCTCCCAATGACAAAAGGCCTACAAAACTTATCAAGAGAACTAGCTTGCCAAATGTTTTCTCTGAACGATGGTTTGTAAAAATTGTCTCGTAGAAATATTAGAGGCATGTGAGATCAAAAATATGTTTCACAGCTAGGGGAAAAACAATGGGTCAAAACTAAACTACATAACTCACTTTCAGTAGCTATTTAAAATTGTGAACTAGCCCACTTGTGATGCAAATAATCTATACATTTGTATACATTCATTAATACAAAACATTCAATTTCATTCAAACTTCATTATTACCATATTTTTAGTAGTTCTTCAACTAGCTCTAAAGACTCAAAATATGCAAAAATGGACCTTATTCATCTTTAAGGTCTTCCTATCACTCATTCCATGCTCCATTTACTAAAAAAATCACCAACCTTCTATTAAAATGATCAATTTCAATGAAAACTTCAAGTGCTTTTATCTTCCCTTACCTTTTGCCTTGATCGCTTTCATTGGTCTTAACTCCCTAGAAGTCAAATATAGACTTTTAGTCTTATTTTTCTCTTAATATGCTTATCTCTTGTGTCACAAGATCATAGAAATGGTATATCAACTACTAACATGGTTCAAGAGTTCATAATTCATTCACTTCTAATAAAATGGACTTTAATGAATCTCATTGCTTTTGGTCCCTAAATAAAAAAAAATTTATTTCATATCAACATATATTTGTGCCCAAAATTTGGGTTTCCAAATCCTTGAATAAATATCTCTACCCCTCTTCTTGTGTTTGACTCAAACCCTTACTAGGTCTTTGCTAGTGTACCATCATCCACAAAATCTCTTCTATAGGGGATAAATATGAAATGAATATATTTTCAAGTACCCATTAAGGGGTTTGATATTTGTAGAAAATTTCAAGATCCAACTCTAATTATATCTGATACTTCCTTTGTAAAGGGGCTCTTCTAATTAACTTTCCCATCTTTGTAGCTCCCACCTTCAAGCCAACTGTCATGAAAATATAGAAAAAAACCCAATGGAATTCAATAATTATTCTTGGAAAACTTGTTACACCTCCTCAAGATTACTTCTACAAATTTTCAAGCTTTGATTCCTTAATTTGGACCATCATCTTTCAAGCCCTAGCTATATCCTACCTCTAGATTATAGTCTAGCCCAGGAAGTAACATTTGAATATTAAACTCATTGTACTTGGATTCAAAGTCTTTAAATTTTAAAGGAGGGTTGTTATAAATGTTAGTGCAAATCATCAACACCCCCTAAATGACCTTCAGATCTGCAAGTAAGATCTGGGTCATTTAGTGTGATTGCACAACATGGAATCTTTTCCCTAAGTGTGGGACTTACAAAAATGGGAAAAAACATCCAAATTAAAGGTTGGTTCCTCTACTCCTTTGATTAGATGTATGCATTAATTTTTAGAGGTTTAAATCAAAATTTTACTCTAATTCGCCAAGGAGACAAGGATAGAAAGAAAAGAAGATAAAACTAAAATGACAAGGTGATACACCAAAGGAGTCGTGAACATCTATTTCTGTAGATTGACACAGATTATAAAAATGCAACACAAATCATGCACAAATTGCTAAAATTGTAATGAAGGATCAGAGATAGAGCAAACAACACAAGAAAGGATTGAAAATTCATTCATAGAGCTTGCATTGTCATTTCCATTTTTAAATACAATGCATTACAACAACAAGGAGGTAGAAAACATGTTGCAGTCCTAAAAGGTCTAATATTCCACAAATTCACGTGCCAGGGTGAATGAGGGAGCCTGCGGATCATAACAAATGTCCAACCCTTTACAAATGAGCCAAATCTAGCTTTTAACAATGAAAACCGAGTTCAGGAAGGAGAAACATGGGAAAATTGAAATGAATGATTCAACCACTGACTAGATCCATCAAAATAGCATGGGTACCCTTAAAATTTCATTCCCCAATATTTTTAACCATGTTGGAGAAGAATGGAAGCCATACTGCATTAAAAATGGTGGTTGAATGTCGATTTTGCTCTTTTCCCCATGCCAAAGGTGTTTTTTCATTTTTTTATCTCACTAAACTCCACCAAAAAACAAAATTGAAGATTCCATCATGTAGAGGACTTCAATATCTTTCCAATGACACCAAAATTGAGAAAAAATAAGCTCTGGATCGAAAGATATGCCCCTCTAAAGATTTAGGGAAAAACTGGGGCAAAAATTGGGTCGGTGGGCCAAAACCTAAAAATTTTCCCCTTTTTTTGAATTTGAGAAAATTCCCCAAAAATTTCCATGCCCCACCACTCCACTGCCACATGGCACTTCCTCATTTGTCCATGGGTTCAAATGGCCATTTTACCTTTTTGAATTTTGGAAAAATTCCAAAATTTCTCCGCACCCCGCCGCTCCGCTGCCACATGGCACACTTTGATTTGGTGTGGGACTCAATCAACTTTCTTTCCTCTACGGGACCGTGGGAAATTTTTTTCCTTTGCTCCATTTTTAACACTTTATAAAATTTCATCGAATCCTTCTATGCCTCGACCTTCACCATGACTAGACACGTGTCATCCTCCCATTAGTCTGTAGGGATTTAACCAAAATTTCCATTTCCTCCTTGGTAGGCTTGCGGGCCAATTTTTTCCTTTGCACCTTCTACTACTTTGGAAAAATACAAAATTTACTCGCCCCTCTGACTCCCGCCGCCCTCATGGACACGTGGCACATTCTTATTCAACACGGGGCTTCTAGGCCAAAATTTTCTTTGTGCCATTTTTGGAAATTTTTCAACTTGCCCCCACCGGTCTGACCCCCACCACCATGTGGCATATTCCTATTGGTTACGGGCCTTCCGAGAAAAATTTCCCTCAAAAAAATCTACTGAGCCATAACTTGAAAAATACAAGGAGTTAGAAGGAAAATTTTACCTTTCTGGAAAGGTGAGAAAATTCTCTATCTGATGAAGCCATTTCTAGATAATTTTGAGTGCTTGAAAAGTGAAAAATTTTGACTGAGGCACAAGGAAGGAAGGAATGAAAGAAATTTAGTCAAAAATAAGCAAGGGGCTTATTTTGGATAACAATTTTGGTGACTCAGAGGGTCATCCGCTTCTGGATGAAGTTACCAGCTGCTTGAAGCAATCCATTGGGTAATGGAGTCATCAACTTAACTGCTTGGTACTCTCAACTCATTAGAAAATTTCTAGAAAGAAGATTGTGAGAGTAGAACATCACTTGATCTAGAACATGGCCTGTAAAGATGCATCCTTAGGACAACAAAGCTTGTGCCAAAGCACTTAGGGAAATGTAAAACTAAGCTACAACAAAACAATGTGCACAAGCACTTAGAGGAATGAAAATATAAGCTAATATGTACAAGGTGAGGAGTTTCCCTTCTAGTAGAAATGATTTAGATGGATTCCATTAACTGGAATCTGTAGTTCTTCACCATCCAATGTAGATAATTGGAAGGCATTATTTTTCTTACATTTTGTGACCATGTAGGGGCCACTCTAAATGGCATCAAACTTTGAATGCCTTCCTGGCTTTGCTTGGTATGCATCCCATTTCAACACTAAATCTCCAACTTGGAAGGTCCTAGCCTTAGCTTTCCTATCAAAGGTTCTCTTGATTGAGGCTTGGTCCTTCTCCATTGTTTGGGCTACATGCTCTCTGATTTCTTGGAGTTCCATCAATTCTACAAATCTAACCTCCATGGGTTAAAACTCCAACAATTCTAATTGCTTCAGGAGTTCCAACATTGGCAACTCAAGTGACATAGGAAAGATTGCCTCTTCTCCATAAACAAGTCTGAATGGAGAGTTACCAGTGGATCTCTTGGGAGTTATCCTATCAGCCCATAAGGCTGATTTAAGTTTAGTGTGCCAAGTCCTCTAATTTTCATCAAGAGTCCTCTTGATGATATTTAATAGGTTCTTGTTGGTAGACTCAGCTTGGCCATTACCTTGAGGGTAATAATTTGATGAAGTTCTCAGATAGATCCCATTCTTAACAGCCCATTCAGTTACCTTTGATCCTATGAATGCTAATGCATTATCTGATATTATAGTGGCAGGTATACCAAATCTGGTTACTATCCCCTCGTAAAAGTCTAGAATGTTAGATTCATTTGCCTCTTTGAGTGCCACCTCCTCAATCCATTTGGTGAAGTAGTCTGTTGCTGTTAGAATCCACTTGTGTCCTTGGCTTGAGTTTGGGTTAATGACTCCAATGAAGTCCAAACCCCATTGCATGAATGGCTGGTCAACTGAAATTGGGTGCAATGGAAGGGCTGCTAATCTTTCCTTGCCTATGAAGAATGCACAATTTTTACACCTCTTGATCCATGCATAACAATCACTAAACACCTTGGGCCAATAATAGCTAGCCTTCATAATCTTGAGGGCTGTCACTCTTGGAGCAAAATGACCCCCATCTGATCCACCATGGAACTCTTCTAACATTCTCTTAATTTGATTTGTCCCAATGCATCTCAACAGCACTCCATTTATATCCTTTTTGAACAAGACACCATCAACAAGTGCATATGGAATAACATGTAATCTGAAGTGTCTTCTCTTGGTTTTGTTCATCTTTGGAGGGCATAGGCATGTTTGTAAGAAGTGCATTATGTCTTGGGTCCAGCAAGGAGTGATTATACCACCATTCTCTTCTTGAACACCTCTTTGTTCTTGGTTGTCTTGCAATGCCAAAACAACATCCTTCCCATTGCTTGCTTCCATTGATTTGCTCAAGACCAGCTACTCACACAATCCCTTTCCTTAGACCAGCTTGGTGACTTTGATCTCAATGTCATACTCCATGACATGAGTAATCCACCCTACATGTTTTTCATTTAGGTATTTGTTGAGGAGGAAGTCCTTAACTCCCACATGAGAAACCAGTAGTTGAACCTTGTTGTTTGAAACTAGATGCTTAAATTTCTTCAAGCTCCTAATCACTGCAAGAACATGCTTCTCAATGAAGGAATACCTCACCTCATAGTCCTCCAAGATTTGGCTAAAGAAGGCAATTGGATGCTCTACATTTTCTTTGTTTTGCTGTACTAAAATTGCAAAAATTGTGTCATCACTGCCAAATGCATAAAGGATAAAATCCTTAGAGAAATCTGGGTTAATGAGAGTTGGAGCTTGTGAGATAGTCTATTTGATTGCCTCAAAACCTTCCTTACCTTCAGTTGTCCATTTTAAATCCATACTTTTCTTCAACATCATAGTTATTAGCTTGACAAGGGCTGCAAAGTCTAGAACAAACCTATGAACAAAATTGATTCTTCCCAAGAAACTTTGAAGGGCCTTCTTGTGACTTGGTAATGGTAATGATTTTATTGCTTCAACCCTCTCTGGATCAATTGCTAATCATTCTTTGGAAACAATGTGGCCTAGGAGCTTTCCTTCATGAGCTAGGAAAATACATTTTTGGGATTCAAGGATACCCCAAATCTTCTACATCTTTGGAACACTTGTCTCAAATGAAAGAGATGATCTACTACACTTTTAGAAAATACAGTAATATCATCTAGGTATATCAGCACTATTTTGTTGATCAATCCCTTGAACGCCATATCCATTGCCCTTTGGAAGGTAGCTCCGATGTTAGACATCCCAAATGGCATTTTCCTATATGTGTAGGTTCCCCATTCGGTAGTAAAGGTTGTCTTTAACTGATCATCCTCCTTTACCATGATCTAATTATACCCTGAATAACCATCTAGCAATGAAAACCTCTCAGAGCCAGCAACAACTTGCAAAATCTGCTCCATAGAAGGAAGTGGGTAATGATCCTTGAGGGATGCTCTATTCAAATCTCTAAAGTCTACACACAATCTGATTTCTCCACTCTTCTTTATAACTGGAACCAATTTTTCTACCCAGCTTGAATGTTTGATGGAAAATATGATACTTTCCTCTATTAACTTATTCAATTCCTTCTTCATGAGAGGCTCCATGTGTGGATTGACCGATCTTTGTTTTTTCCTGATGGATTTAGTAGTTGGATCTAATTCAATTGTGTGTTGAGCTAGCTTGGGATTGAAACCTCCCAAGTCTTCATAGCTCCAAGAAAATACATCTGGGAATTCTCAGCAAAGTTACATGAACTCATACCTTTCTTTCTTGGTTTCCACTTTACCAATTTGAAGTGATTTTCCTTCTCCCACTAAGATGGGCACTAAATCTTCTCCCTTGACTTGGATGTTTGATTTCTCCTTCCTAAATTGATCATTAGGATTAAATATGGACTCCAAAGTGACAAGTACTTTTGGTAGTTTGTTGGTTCTCAGCTGTACCACTTGATCACCATATTGTTGTTCTAAATTTTCTGATTTTGGTTGAGAACTCAGCTTCTTCTTGCAAGAAATTGATGATTTGTTGGTCACTTTCAAACACTTGCCAACTTACATTATTGTCTAGCACTAATGGCCTTATAATCACATGAATGTTTGGCTGCACTTTATCTTCCTTGATACTCTCCACAACATCAAAGGCTGCTCTCAACTGCTGCAAGCCTATCAAAGAACTTGGTTTTCTTTCCTAGGGATGGAGTTGATGCCAAAGCCTTCAAAATCCTCAATGAGGTCCCACACCCTATTCTTATAACTCTTGAGTAGGTCATTTTTGGTAGCATGTTGTCCTTTAACTTGATTAACAATCAGCTCACTTGTCACCAAAGACTTGTAATTTTTTGATACCTCTCTTTCTTAAGCAATGCAATCCTTCTATCAAAGCTTCATATTCAGCAGTGTTGTTAGAACATGCAAACTAAAGTCTAAAAGATGAATAATACTTAATGCCTTGAGGTGAAAGAAGCATATCCCGCCTGCATCTTGTCTACTTCTTGATCCATCAAAGAATAGTTTCCATACCTCATTGTCATCTTTATGGTCTGGCTTGGTGATGCTAGGAATAGGTTGATTTTCTTCATGCATGTAATAAACTCCTAGTTTAGATTCCTCTATTTCCTTGTAGGGATCAAAATCATGTACCTTTCTTGCCCATTCATCAAGATTCAAATCTGGGATGCTTCCAACTTTGGTGTCAGCTTCATCGGTGCCTGGATAATCCTCTTGATCAAATGTTGAATAGTTGGCATTGATTGGGCTTGGAGTATGAGGCTCAATGTGAAATTTTGCAATAGGTTTAGACCTGATTGTGGCCTTAGTTCCATATCTGGTCTGAAACAACATGTGTGACCAATCAGTAGATAAATAGCCTCTAATTCTAGCTGTGAAATCCCTTGACAAACATAGGGAAAAAAGTGGTGGTAAATCTATCACTGACACATCTTGCAAAACAGTGACATTGGGGCATGCATGCAAAGTGAGGCTCAAATATTTAATTACCCCAATTGTTGTTATTGTTGTCCCATCTAGTTGTACCACCCCTTTGGATATGAATTCATATTGGAGGCCCAACTGATCAACTATTTGCTTGGGCATCATAAAACTACTTGCCCCAGAATCAATCATACAATTATGTACTAGTTTATCCCTAATGATCAATGAAACATAGAATGGAGGGGGCTTCAAAACTTTACCTTGCTATCCTCCAAGCTTCCCCTCAGGCTAAGTAGAATTTTTGAGTACCTTCTCTTGCATATGAGCTTTCTGATTTGAAGTTGACCAATTCTTCATGGCAGCTTGTAGTAGATCCCTTTGGCTTGGGATGGATAGTGATTCCCACATAGATATATTCACATTTGTCTTCTTCATTTGTTTAATGATGTTAAATGGGGATGAAACATCTCTTTTCTGCCCCTTAGCTTGCACATTATTTTCTTGTACATGGGCTACAACAACTAGCATTTGAGCTGGTCTAGAAGGTGGCTTGGGCTGTCCTTACACATTTGGAACTACATTTTTCTTGCCAACACTTTGTGGAGTGATGGAAGGTTGTGGATCACCTGGAGCTAATGACTTCCCTTCACCAATATTCCTCTTCTTTGACCATGTGTTAGCTGCTACATTCTGAGAAATTATTTGATTCATACCACAAAAATCTTTAGCCTACCAGTTCACAAGTGTAGTCTCATTTGGAGTTGTATTTTGCTGAGATGTTCCTTGTTGTTGGTTTGTTCCTTGAATCACCTCACTTTGTATGCCAATTACTGTCACCATGAAATCTTGGTTCAAAGCACCATTGAAGAACATAGACTAGTTTGTGGGGTTCATTGCATGCGAAACACCAATCATACTCTTGAGCTATATTATTTTGCACTTTGCACTAAGGCTTTAGAGGAAGATGTAGCATTGGTGTTATAGGGAAAAAGCTGTCATTGGCGGAGGCCTTACTTGATTTTGATTTGCAGCTAGATCGGGTGGCCTATTAGGCTGATATGGTTGCCTATTAGGCTAAGTTTGAGACTGCTAAGAAGGTCTAAAACTTTGGGCTTGCTACCTCTTGAGTGTAACCAGCTCATTGCCTAAATTTTGTAATTATTTCATGACTTCTTAAAGTTCATTTGAGGCACTAGAGGATGAAGTAGAAGTTTCATTTGAACTCTGATTTCTAGGAGTGGGAATAGGAGCTAAAGTAGGTGCTTGACTAGTGCTTGGGTTTTCCAAGTTTGGATATAAGGGCATGGGAGGCCTAGGCACTAGTTTACCAGCTTGGATCAAACAATTATTAGCCCTAATGGCTATTCTATAAGCTATAGATATATTTTCACCTCCCATGGATTGGATTAACATAGAAATATTAGAATTTAAAGCTTTGAGATAGTATAAGAAAGCACCTTTAGCTGTTGGCCTTACTGTCATTGGGATTCTATCCCATGTCCTTTGAAATCTGAAATTGAAGTCTATTAGCTACTCATTGGGAGCTCTCTTGATAGTTGTCAGTTGTTCCAATAGAGAAAAATTATCTCCCTTTTCTCCAAACTGATCATGGAGAGCTATGCACAACTGGTTCCAATTTTGGATAGAGCCTACCCCAAGACTCCTAAACCATTGCAAGGCTTTCCCTTTGAATGAAGATGCCAACAATTTGACAGCAATTTACATCTCAACAATCTCATGGATTACACAAACATTAGCAATGTCTTTGACATGATCACCAGAGTGGTATGATTTTCCCCAGTAAAGTATGGGATGTTCTTCAATGTTGTAATTGGAACTGGGTTTTGTGCATTGAGAGCAAGTGGTTTGTTTCAGTGAAGTTGACATAAGGGTTGGGTTGTGCCATTCTGATTGGCCTAAGAACCCTTGTTGATTGGGTGAAAGGTCTACCAGGTGGAGGAGTTGATAGAGTTCTATTTGGTGGAGATGGAGACCTTTGAATTCTTCTTCCCCTCTCTCTTCTTCCTGGGATAACTACAAATACTCAGAAAATCCCTCTTCTCTAGCCCTTGACCTTGTTTAGATCCTTCTCATGAATCTTCAGACTTGGACTACTGAAACCAGTTGATTTTATCTCTTTGGAGTCGCCAGATGTGCAAATCATGCTCTTTTAAGCAAGAAACTTACAACAAATGCACATCAACTTTTTTGTAATGAAGATGAAGACCTTTAAGGTCCCACTGGGCATGCCAAAACTATTAGTGCAAATCAACAACACCCCCTAAATGACCTTCAAATCTGCAAGTGAGAATTGGGTCATTTAGTGTGATTGCACAACATGGAATCTTTTCCCCAAGTGTGGGACTTGTAAAAATGGGAAAAAAACTCTCCAAATTAAAGGTTGGTTCCTCTACTCCTTTGATCAGATGTATGCATGAAATTTTCAGAGGTTTAACTCAAAATTATACTCTAATTCTTCCAAGGAGACAAGGATAGAAAGAAAAAGAAGATAAAACTAAACTAACAAGGTGATACAAGAAAGGAGTGGTGAACATATATTTCTGTAGATTGACACATATTATAAAAATGCAACAAAAATTATGCACAAATAGCTAAAATTGTAATGAAGGATCAAGGCAGAGAAAACAACACAAGAAAGGATTGAAAATTCATTCACAAAGCTTACATTGTCATTTCCATTTTTAAATATAGTGCATTACAACAGCAAGGAGGTAGAAAACATGTTGCAGTCCTAAAAAGGTCTGATATTCCACAAATTCACTTGCCAAGGTGAAGGAGGGAGCCTACAGATCATAAAAAACGTCCAACCCTTTACAAATGAGCCAAATCTAACTTTTAACAATGAAAACCTAGTTCAGGAAGGAGAAACACAGGAAAATTGAAATGAATGATTCAACCACCGACTAGATCCATAAAAATAGCATGGGTACCCTTAAAAGTTCATTCCCCAAGATTTTTGACCATGCTGGAGAAGAATGAAAGCCATACTGCATTAAAAATGGTGGTTGAATGTCGATTCTATTCTTTTCCCATGCCACAGGTTTTTTTCATTTTTCTCTCACTAATCTCCACCAAGAAACAAAATTGAATATTCCATCGTGTAGAGGACTTCAATAGATTTCCAGTGACACAAAAATCAAGAAAATTCAAGCTATGGATCGAAAGATATGCCCCTCTTAATATTTAGGTCAAAACTGGGACAAAAATTGGGTCGGCGGGCCGAAACCTAAAATTTTTCCCCTTTTTTTGAATTTGGGAAAAATTCCCAAAATGTTTCACACCGCGCTCCACCGCCACGTAGCGCTTCCTCATTTGACCGTGGGTTCAAATGGCCATTTTATGTTTTTGAATTTTGGAAAAATTCCAAAATTTCTTCACGCCCTGCCACTCCACTCGCCACATGGCACACTTTGATTTGGCACGGGCCTTAATCAACTTTCTTTCCTCTGCGGGCCCATGGGAAAAATTTTTCCTTTGTGCCATTTTGAACACTTTGGAAAATTTCACCAAATCCTTCCACACCTCCAACCTCCACCACGACTGGACATGTGTCATCCTCCCATTAGTCCGTGGGGATTTAACCAAAATTTCCATTTCCTCCTTGGCGGGCCTGTGGGCCAATTTTTTCCTTTGCACCTTCTACTACTTTGGAAAAAAGCCAAAATTTACTCCACCCCTCCGACTCCCGCTGACCTCATGACACGTGGCACATTCTTATTCAACGTAGGGCTTTTGGGCCAAAAATTTCTTTGCACCATTTTTGGAAATTTTTCAACTTGCCCCCGCCAGTCCGACCTCCACCACCACATGGCGCATTCGCATTGGTTGCAGGCCTTCCTAGGGAAAAATTTCCCTCAAAAACTCCGTCGAGCCATAACTTGCAAAATACAAGGAGTTAGAAGGAAAGGTGAGAAAATTCACTATCTGATGAAGCCATTTCCAAATAATTTTGAATGCCTGAAAAGTGAAAAAAATTTGACTGAGGCACAAGGAAGGAAGGAATGAAAGAAATTTAGTCAAAAATAAGAGAGGGGCTTATTTTGGATAACAATAACCATACAAGAAGGATTACCTTACCGTAGGCACATTTACTAGGAATTTCTTGCATACTACCATGAGTTTATATTCATGTATGCATACCCAAACAATGGAAAGAAGATCTACACAATTAGGTAAGTTCTCTTGAGATTTCCTAATCACACCTTGTCCTTGTTCATTCTTAGTTTGATCATGTATGGGATTCATATGATGAACTTAAAATTATGTGCCTTCATGCATTTGAACCAACTTTTTCAGTTGTAATAGTCACCTAGGTTCAATATATCAAAGATAACAACTCATGTAATCTATTTTTTCAACCTTAGGGCTATAAAATCACTACAATAGAATTCCTTCCATATTTCCAACATGTTATACCTTTAAGACTTCACTCCATCGATTCATTTAATATATTTTCATCTTTCTTTTATGAGAATAGAGTTACAAACACCTCAAGGTGTCAACATGCAACAATGGTTACCTCAAAATGGATATCACTAAAAACTTGGACAACTTGAACGTCTAATTTCTCAAGAATAATCACAACCATGCTCAATACATTTCATAAAATAGACACTCTAAATCATGCATAAATACTCAAAACTGTGACAGAGTTAGAAGAATACCATAATTATCAACAAATTCAATGTATTGTCACTCACAAGTTCATCACCAGGTCTAAAAGCATCATGCCTTCATTTTGAGATCAAGAACTCATTCTAAGATTAAGGAAACCACACATGCATAACAAAAAAATATGGCACAAATTGAGTTTTCACCCTTCAATACTTATTTAAAATCAACCTTTGATTCATTATCTGGATAAGAATGAAAATATTTAGTTCTATTTTGAATTATATAGACATCTCATCCAGTTCTAACTGAATAAGCTCTTAGTTCTCTTGGTCACATGAGTGACTTCTAGACTTAACACTAGGTTTCTTAGCTTAAAGACTCAAGTCATTAATTATTGACTCATATTATGACTTCTAAACTCCTAAGAAGACCTAAGACACTCATTTTGACCTATTTTCATCCTTTTATAAGTTTACTAGCCCATTAATTCATGAAAACAACAATGACAAGCCAAAAATGGCCTACACATTCAAATTTTAAATTTTGGAGGCAAATTATCCGTTTGAATTTTGAAGAACCTATACACAAACTAACACCTAAAAATGACTTAAATTGACCCCTATGACGTACAACCATACCTATAAGATAAAATTGATGTCTTCATGATTTATTCTTATGCATGGAGTGATGCTCTTGCATCATACTCCAGGATAGGAAAGATTGAACTCCACAATGTTGTTTTCTTCTTCTAGTTTATTTCCTTCTTCATCTCCACTTTTATCTTCTCTTTTCCTTCAACTCGATCACTCTTAATTGTTAAAATTCTATGATTATCTTAGTCTTCATACTGAAATTTATCTTCATGAATAAAGTATGATCCTCATAAGCTTCTTCTTCTTCATTGTCTTTGTCTTAGGTTTCCATGTATTCCTCTTGGGCTTGTTGTTATTTCTCAACTCGAATTTCATTGGCTTCTTCATGGTTGTTGCCTTATTATTCATCTTTTAGTTTCTTCGTCATTTATTTATCTACACTTTTGTAGTCTTCTTCACCCTCAAACAACTCTGAATTATCGATTCTTGCATGATTTCCTACCACAATAACTCTTCTTCAGCTGTATATTCACCTTCCTCTTCAAATTTTGGTTCTTCTTGGTTCTTTGGGACTTCTAGGTCCTTCTTCAAGACACTTTCCAAGGCATTCATGTCTTTATTTTGATTACCTGCATTCACACATAAAGATACAATATTAGAATGAAAACATTGAGGCCATATAGCCCCTTTAGAAGCTCCATGAATGAGCTCTTCTTATTCTTTACTCAAACTCTTCTCTTCTTCACCTTCCTTTTTCAACAAGTTGTCCTCTTCACTCTCTCTAAGAGATGTCAAAAATATATCTATAAATTCTTCCTCATTTTCCTTATCCTCTTCCAGGATAACTCTCTTGAATTCTTCTCTTTTATTCTTCTTATCCTTCTTTCTTCCTCTTTTATCCACCTTCTCAGCTGCATCCTTTTTTTTTTCTCTATAAGTAGCTTAATGGGCCACTTGACTCTTTTAGTCATCACAATCCATCCTTCTTATAATTGTGGTTCCATCCATTTTTCTATCAACATGGATATTTGATCCACATCTCTCTTAAGTGCACTTATTTCTTCCTCCATCCACTTCTCTCTTTTCCTCTCCATCTCTCTTCTTTTTTCTTCTCTCTTTCCTCTTATTTCTTTCTATGACTAATCAAGGTCAACATCTCCTTTAATAAATCCTCATTACCTTCTCTTATATCTTCCTTCAACATTTCTTCTTTAGTTCTCTTAGCCTTTCTTTTTAGTTTCTCTTCATTCATCTTGTTGAGCCACTTGGGCACCACATAACCATGTTCATTATCTAATTCATAAAGCTCTTCTTGGATTTTCATGCTCTTGACCTACACATCCTCCATAAAAAAATTTAAAACACTTTTTAGCTTCAATAAATAATTTCATTCAAAATTATTAACCAATTTTACATTTCTTTGATACCACATGATGCAAATAATCTATACATTTGTAAGCATTCATCAATCCAAAACATTCAATATTACTCAAATTTCATTAGTACCTGATTTTAGTAGGTCTTCAACTAGCTCCAAAGGCTAAAAATATGAAAAAAATGGACCTTATTCATCTTTAGGTATTCTTATCACTCATGCCCTACTCCATTTACTCCAAAACTCTCCAACTCCTCTATTAAAATGATCAGTGTCAATGAAAACATCAAGTGATCTTATCTTCCCTTACCTTGTCCCTTGATGGACTTCCTTTATCTTAGCTCCCTAAAATTAAAATATTGAATTTCAGTCCTCTTTTTCTCTTAACCTACTTATCTCCTATGTCACAAGCTCATAGCAATGGCGTATCAACTACTAGCATGGTTCAAGAGTTCATAATACATTCACTTCTAGCAAACTGGCCTTTAATGAATCTCACTACTTTTGGTTCCTAAATCAACCAAATTTAGTTTTAGTATTTTTTAACACTCCCTTAGATAGGAACCCTACACATATTTCTCAAATCATGCATAGTAATTTATCAAGAATGAATTCAAATAATTGATCTTATAATGCTATCTTCCTTGGCACAAAATTATCCTTTCTTCTCCTCAAGACAAAGCATGCTTGGTTGATAGGTGGGTATAGAATTCTAGAGATTTTTCTAAGACCTCATTAACTCCATTAGCATCCTCATATCAACTTAGATGTGTGACAAAAATTTGGGGTTACAACTCCGTGCATAACTCTCTCTACCTCCATTTTTGTGTTTGACTCAAACCCTTACTAGGTCTTTGCTAGTGGACTGTCATGTACAATATCTCTTCTAGGGGGATTCAATATGAAAGGAATAACATTTCAAGTACCCATTAATGGGTTTGATATGTGTAGAAAATTTCAAGATATAACTCAAATTGTATCTGGTACTTCCTTTGTAAAGGGGCTCTTCTAATTAGCTTTCAAACAAACTTTCATGAAAATATGGAAAAATACCCAATAGAATTAAATAATTCTTCTTAGAAAACTTGTTATACCTCCTCAAGATCACTTGGACAAAGTTTCAAGATTTTATTCCTTCATTTGGACCACCATCCTTCAAGTCATAGTTATACCCTACTTGTAGAATACAATCTAGCCCGAGAAGTAACATTTGAATATAAAACTCATCATTGTATTTGGATTCAAAGTCTTAAAATTTGCAAGGAGGACTGAAATAACC
Source organism: Taxus wallichiana var. yunnanensis (assembly GCA_018340775.1). Lineage (NCBI taxonomy): Eukaryota > Viridiplantae > Streptophyta > Pinopsida > Cupressales > Taxaceae > Taxus > Taxus wallichiana. The sequence continues at coordinate 384,181,728 of CM031242.1, forward strand.
ATACAAGAAGGATTACCTTACCAAGAGGCACCTTTAATAGGAATTTATTGCATACTACCAAGAGTTTATATTCATGTATGCATACCCAAACAATGGAAAGAAGCTCTACACAGTTAGGAAAGTTCTCTTGAGATTTCCTTATCAGACCTTGGCCTTGTTCATTCTTAGTTTGATCATGTATGGGATTCACATGATGAACTTAACATAATGTGCCTTCATGCATTTGAACTAATTTTTTTAGTTGTACATAGTCATCTAGGTTCAATATATCAAATATTTTAACTCATGTAATCTATTTTGTCAACCTTAGGGCTCTGAGTAATAACGTAATGTCATTATAGGCCCCTATTTCCCATGTGTTATACCTTTAAGACTTCAATCCATGGGTTCATTTAAGCTATTTTCATCTTTATTTTGTAATAACATGTTTATAAACACTTTAGGGTTTCAACATGCAACAATGTTTACCTCAAAAGGGATATTACTAAAACCTTAGACAACATGAACCTCTAATTGCTCAAGAATCATCACAACCATGCTCAATACATTTCATAAAACATGCACTCTAAATCATGCATAAATGGTCAAAACTATCACAGGTCTAGAAGATTACCATAATTATCAACAAATTGAATGTATTGTCACTCACAAGTTCATCACCAAGTCTAAAATCATAATTCCTTCATTATGAGACCAGACTCATTCTAAGATTAAGGAAACCACACATGTATAACAAAAAAATAGAAATATGGCACAAAATGAGTTTTCACCCTTCAATACTTCTTGAAAATCAACCTTTGATTCATTATCCGGATCAAAATGAGGAGATTTAGTTACATTTTATAATATATAGTCATCTCATCCAATTCTAACTAAATAATCTCTTAGTTCTCTTGGTCACATGAGTGAATTCTAGACTTAACACTAGGTTTCTTAGCTTAAAGACTCAAGTCCTTAATTATTAACTCATATTATGACTTCTAGAGTGCTAAGACACTCATATTAACCTCTTTTCATCCTTTTACAAGTTTACTATCCCATGAGTTCTTGAAAACAACGATGATAAGCCAAAAATGGCCTCCACATTCAAAATTTACATTTTGGAGGGAAATGCTCCATTTGAATTTTGAAGAACCTAGACACCAAATAACACCTAAAAATGACTTAAATTGACCCCTAGGACCTACAACCACACCTGAAAGCCAAAATTGATGTCTTCATGCTTTATTCTTATGCATGGAGTGATGCTCATGCATTAGCTGAGCTCCTAAACCTGTTATGAAACAAGGAAAAATGGGATTTCAAGGAAAACCTATGGTTTGGTTGGATACTCCATGCGACAAGGTACACAAATAATTTTTGCATTTCTCAAATTGGGGTTCATAAGAATGTTTTGCACCTCCAAGAAAATAAGGTTTTTATTAACATTGCATAAAGTCAACTAGAAGTGTTTTTCACTAAGTTTCTCATTTATCACACCAACCACATGGTTTCAAGACCAAAACTAGTATAAGATTTGTCCAAATATCTCACGAGGTAGATTGGGAGTAGAGTTTACATTCTAGATTACTAATATACTTGTGTACAAAAACAAATCTAAATTTTCTATAAGCCACTATGTCTCATTTAGATCACTGATAATTTATTCTAATTTAGTTTGATTTTCTACTACATTAAAATAAGAAAACTAGAATCATTAAAATCATGCAAGAAGAGTAAGATGACCATGCCTCGTGTGAGAATTAAAGTGGTATGAAGGAATCCAATTCAATTGCACTACATTCAAATGTCCGATCGTAAACCAATCCCATGGGAGCTTCCATTATTATGGTTATGTGAGTGCTAAATGTAGGTATAATCACTCCAATAATTTAAATCGAGCACCTATCATTTGTATAGTGTACTCACATTATTCTCGTACACACTAAAACTATCACATCATCAACATACCTTCCCTCCAAAGATAAGATTTACGATCATAATACCATTCATCCACTTCGACATCTCAACCTATGCAATGTTAGTCAATTTAAAAGATTCATTGAAATTAATAAATATGGTACTTCTAAACATGGATTGTTAGCATAGTTGTGATAAGAAATCCAACTTGTGTTTAGTGATTTTGGATCTAACAAAAATTATCCACCTATATTTTTGTAGAGCTCTTATTTGACCACGTGTCAAAAATAGATTACCAAGGTAACTTCCTAATGTGTATTATATTGCACTTAAATTTGATGATAATGTGAAGGCTTCACCAATATCTCCATTCTAGGCGTATCAACTAATCATAGCAGTCCATGAGATGACATCTGGTTGAGGAATTTTTGTAAAAAGCCTTAAAGCGTCCTCAAAAACACCAATTTTTTTGCATAACCTACAATAATCGCATTCCATGAAACCATGTTTTTTTATGAGCTATTTTTGAATAATTAGTGTTCCCTATGTACCTATCCACATTTTTCATACATTTCTATCAAGGAAGTCACCACTATGACATATGATAAAAATCCACTTTCAATTATGCTTTGATGGACAACCACCCCCCGACATGAAGCTCATGTGCTAGAACATGCTAGGAGGATGATGGATAAATTTGTGGAGTTTGGCCTTACAGCTACAAATCAAATTTTCTAACAAGTTTCCAAGGGTTTAAAAAAATAGAAAAAATTTATTTTGTGCACCCCATTTCCATGTTCTCAAATTAGCACAGATAGTAGCATATACAAACAACAAAGGAGGGGCGTATGGAATAGACCTGGAAATTGCATTTTTTTAAGTTTGTAAGTCTTTGTAAAAACCCATAGATCCCACATTCAATAATCAGTTTTGTACCTTTTTTAATTAAAATAAAATGAAAAGTTCTCATACCTTATACCTTTGTCATCTTTTCTTGGAGTATACTAGCAAAATTTGGGTGGGTTTGGCTTTCCACCTACCCAATACCTATTCAACAAACTCATTCCATGCGTTTCTTGTAGTACATTTATTTTGGGAGCCACCTTCTCTTGTGAAATCCTCACAAATAGTCAAAATTTTTGTGTATGCTACCACATCTCGAAATTGATCTACTCCGGGTACTAGAGACAAACTCGTCCCCAAATAAAACACAAAAAAATTCCCTCTAGAATTAGCATGACATGGGGGTATGAAGAGGAATCATAGAGAGTTGGCCCATGCCTTTCGATGCAATAAACCCACCATCTAAAAAAATAAAAATAAAAGCATACCATGTCAAATTTGATCACTTCCAATCTCAACTCAAAATAGAACGCTATGAGAAGAACCTACACTAAATAACCCTCACCCAAAAGATGTCTTGTCACCACGCTAGAACCATCTCGAATCCCTATGAGCGAAACCTACAACTAAAAAAACCTTACCCATGAGATATCTTCTCACCATTCTAGAACCATCCGAATACATACTCCGACAAAACAAAACAAAATCCCTAAAAACAAATTTCCCCAAATAAAAATTATCACGCATACCGATAAATGAATTAAAACATTTTCACTTTAATAAAAGAATGCTTTAATTCCTTCTTGAATGGAGGTTTGGCACAAGCTCTAAAAAATTGGAGAGATTTTAAAACATTAAAGAATTATTTATTATTTAAATAAAAACTATTTTACTATGTTAATTTCATGATTAATATATTATTTTAAAATTTTAGTTTCCTCAAACCTCAACAATGCAAGGCACTCACTTTATAAATAAGTTATCTTTACAAAATTACACAGATAACCTTCATTGTTATCCATAAAATGATTAATTAGATCACATTACATTAAAACAACTATAAATATCAAACATCAACATTGAAAATGATCCCGAGTTGGATGAATCGTAAGAATAACAACATCACCACACAAGATAAAGACACAAAGACACACCATATGTCTAGAAGGTTTAGTCCACGTAAGGACAACTTTGGATTTATCCCTATTATTTTATTATCTAAAATGTTTAATTAATTACCACCATTATTTAGAATCATGGAAAGAGATTATGAACTTCCATCGATCCCTCCATGAGGATGGAAATGATAACGTGATGAATGGGGGATCTTCATCCATAGAGGTGGTACTAACCCGTTCTACACGGAGGCTTGACTCATACCAAAATTGAAGCATCTCAAGTCTTTTATTTAAGTGTTTTATTAAATAAATATGATTGTACTCTTGACCTTAAAGGAGTGATGAGATACAAATATATATCTCCAAACAATAACTTTTATCCTTTAACAACGTCTAATATTCTGATTTTAGGAAGGTAGTACTATTTTTCTTACACTCCATTTAATTGTTTCATTTTAAAATTATTCATATCAATATCATAACTCTAAAAGAATGAAAATCGCTCCTACCAAGGATCAAATCGATCCCATGCATCTACAATCGGAGGTGGTAATAGGAGGGGCATTATAATTTGCATGTTTCCACTTGGAACATGTATTATTTTTTATGTTTGTACATAGATTTGTGTGCCTTTGTTATTGTTATACAAATGAGTTCAACAAGTTTCATGGAAAAATGAAATAGTTGGAGTAGTTTTTAGCTTACATTCTTTCAGCCCCATGGGGTAGTCCCATGTCAAGTGCTAACTTCATAATAATTTAGGACATATGTTTCAAATTTTGAGATCAATTTCTTCAAGGTTTTGCTTGATTCCCTACCCAATGGATGCTTCAAGGCATCTGGTCTTCATCATATATTAGGTAGACATCCCCTAGAGGTCACCAAAATATTGTCCAAAATTACACCCCATGTAATTTTGAACAACTTATCACAAATGGACTTATCCAATCTTCACTTAGGAAATCCATGCAAGACAAAGTCAAACTTCGTAGAGTGGATTCACGTAGTGTTCTGTGGGTTCTCCAAACCCACAAAATAAGGGAGCATCGAGTGGAGAGGGACATAAGTGGATTTTATGAAAATATGGAGTTGCATGGAAAAGGATAATATTAAAACTCACTCAAGAAATTTCATAACACACTTAGAATAGACCATTGGGTGTCGGGAGCATGGAAGAGAAAGATAGAAATGACTAAGGAGAAAAATTTTGGAACATTATCCTATTGTCTCATGCATTTCTTAGGTAAGGAATTCTACGGAATATGGTAATCAAGGTCCATAGGTATTCTAAGGCACATTGGAATGTTTTTTATGCATAAGGGAGTGTGCATGGCTCTTCACGGATGAAAGAAATTTGAAAATCCGTTGCAGAAGACGTAGAGAAAGGAAGTAGTTTGCCACAAGTTTTGAGCACGAATAAAAGTTGTGGATATTGTAATCTCATACAATTAAAGATTATAGTTTCACATCATTGTGTAAGAAAAAATAACATATGGAAACCCGTGGGAATTTACAAACCCACCAAGAAAGAAAAAATCGTCAAAATCTGCATAAAAATGAAAATCTACACATGAAGGAAGAGGAAGAGAGTGGGGGATATAACATATGAAGAGTTGAATAATGTTGCAGAAGACATCAAATCTCAAATTCATGCTTTTTTGTTTAAAGTGACACTCAACCACTACACTCGACAAAAATTTAATGAAGTACGGGTGTCTTTTCTTACTCAGTAAAATTTTATGACATGTAATATAAGCCATGTCAGTGCCCACAACTTCTTGCAAACATGTATGGTGATTATAATTGGTAGTTAAATCCCTACTATTGGTACCACTCTATTCTTTTTTATTTTCCTTCACATTTTTTTATAAGTCTAGAACTCGTGCAATTGTAAAAACATCATATTTTGTTGAACGACACTATGTCAAAATGGTGGCTGACTTCCCACAAGTTTTAGACCTCAAACTTGGTCTTTGTAATGTATTTTTCCTTCTTCCATGGATGTAACCACATATGCATGTTCTAAGAAAATAAATTTATTTTTTTGGATATTCTCTACTCTATTCTCATGTTTTATGAAATATTTCCTTTTGTCCTTCCCGTGGCATGATGTGTGTGTCTTAAGTTTGTAGGTTTCCATTGTTGTGTGTTGCAAATGTATGGGAAGAGTTAATATAAATGGTTTTGTCTTGTGTTTTTTTTGTCTACACGTGTCTCCCACATTTTCCCTTTCCTTCCCCTTGTGGAGAGTGATTGACACTCTTCTAGTGCTATCACTTCCTTCTATCTTAGGCTTTACTTTATGAATTTCTCTTCTTTGCATCTCTCTCTCCTGGTCCCTTATAATTATTAGATTAGGAGTTATATTAGGAATATTTTTATCATTATAAGTAGTTTGTGTTATGTAGGATTTCCCAAATCCACACAACACGGATTTTTTCCTTCTCTAGAGTTCTGTCTCAACCCACAAGTCACACTCTTGGTGATAGTCCCATGTTGCCTCAAAATCCCGAATCTAGTTGATTAAAGGTAGGGTGCAATTTTGAGATCCAACAAAAATAAAATACATGTGAATGGGTGGATGGTGTCTAGAGGAATATTGATACCAAAACAAGAAACTAAATGTGTTAGACTCACATGAGAATATTTTCACATATATTTACATCAATCTAAACAAATAAATGGATTTTGAGGAGAATGTACATGAATGTGGCTCTAGAATGAAATCTCTTTTGATATAAGAAACACATAGTATAATTCAAGTCAATATTAAAAATGGATGTATTTAAAACAAACACACTAATAAATATATGTTTATAAACTTACTACAATATAATTCACTTTCATAAAACTCTTCACTAAGTAACTTCTAAAATTTGTAGAAGAATGCAAGTATGATACTAGCCCTATTTTTATTCTAATTCTATATAATAGAAACCCTCTCTCGATAGAAATACAAATCTTGGTTCAAATTCATATAGATTACTAATAGAGCATTAACTCTATATTCATGCATTCTTAATTAATTCATTTAGGAAGAACACATTACATACATACATATAGGCATATAATTCTCCTTAAGATAAGTAGTTAGGAAAGAAATGAATTCCTAGTTTTAATCCATCAAACCCATAATAGAGAGTTGGCTCAACAACTTAATATTCCCATACAATATCTTAATATCTCACTCAAACAACTCTATCTCATATCACAACATGAGTTATTATTATAACTCACTTACAATCTTTCACTTGTGACTATATTAACATATACAAATATTAATAATCATCACCCAAACATTATTATGTGATCAAGAAACACATATTTTAATAACATTTTCCCCTTAGTAAGAACGTGATATAAAAATAATTACACTTCTTCTGGAGTGTTCTACACAATTTACTCATGATCTTGGTCCATAACTTGAACCCAAAGGTAGATAAATAACTCATCAACTATTCACTACTAGGATTACTCATCAAACCAACTCAAAGTGAGAGCTCTAAACATAAATTTTAAATCTATTCAACCTTCACAAATAGTTTTACCTAGGATGACCACCAACCTAGGTATGAATTGAGACACAAACATAAATTTATCCTCTTTAAGTATCATGATGTTACCATACATTATGATTTTAATATTTCATTATATTTTTCAATCACGAAATTACATAGAAATTTTGACTTATTACAAATTTGAACTCAAATGCACCTTTTTCTATTATTCTCAATATTATAATAAAATACTTGAAATATGAAAAATTAAAAATATGAGGACTAAGTCATCATCACCTCCTGTAGCCTCTAAATGATTTTGATATTACTTGATCCTGGACAACATAAATGGCTTCCATTTCCACTATAGTCCAGTCTTTTCATATTCATTCTACATACTTTATTCAAATTATTGAAATGCGTGGACCCATCACTAGTTTTTATGAGATGAGATTGAATGTACTTTGGCCTTGGTTACCTCTATATTTTAATATGTCACTACCTACTTATTTATTTGGAAATGGAAGCTCAAATATTTCCACATTGTGCTTAGTTTTATAAATATACGCCCACAAAGACAAATATTTGTTATACAATGTCAGATTTCGACCAAAAATACATCCATTTACAAATAATTTATTTGACATTATGATCAAACAATAACATTATACTTTAATAACATTAATAACTAATTAAGAATCTTATACTAAAGTAACATGTTTAATTTATACTCTATTATTGAAAAATTTAAACACTCCCTTAACAATATTTCACCACTTTAATAAATTATATCTCCCCAATGTATACTATAAAATTTTTCCACCACTTTGTTTAGTTGTGGTTTAAATAATATTAAATGTTATAAATGAATATATATTTACGTAACTAACACACCTTGTGAATTGATAAATTTACGGGTTTAGAAATTTTGGCTTAACTTTGCATGTTGTTAAAGTTGGACTTCAACAAATCTTATGACAAAGTTAAATTGGATTTTTCTCATCCAGGTCATGCTTAAGCTTGGGTTCGGTGAAGTCTTATGTTCTTGGATTTCTAGTTTCATTGCCACCCCCACCTTCTCGGTCTTGGTCAATGATTATGCAAAGGTCACTTTTCCAAAGAACAGGGAATTAAGCGGGTGACCCCCTTTCTTCCTTCCTATTTTTACTGGTAGTTGAATCTCTCATCATAGATTTATCTCAAGCAATTTCTTTAAGGAATTTACAAGGCCTTAGGGTGGATGATAGTGTGGATCCTCTCTCTCATAAAAAAATTGTGGATTATACTTTCCTCTTCGAGAAGTGTTGGTGATTGAATCTAGAGAAATTGATAGTATTATCAACTCTTATTCCTTGGTTGTGGGTTAGGTAATCAGTTTTCTCAAATATTTAATTTTATTTTTTAATTCATCTCCTTACTTGTAAAGGTGGATCAAGAAAATTATTGGATTCTTGGGGGATCCATGCCTCAAAAATATTTGGGCATTCCTCTCTTCTCTGGGGTCGAATTCATCCTTTTGGAAGTACTTAATCTCAACCTTTGAGAAAAGGCTTGCCTCTTGGAAAGGAAAGTGGATTTCCTTTGCTGGAAGAATTTTGTTGATTAGATCAGTTCTCAGTGCTCTCCCCATATACATGCTTTTAGTCTTGCAAATGCCAAAAGGAATCCTGCATCAAATCGAGAAAGTATTATGTACCTTCTTATGGCAAGGTATTGGTTCTGAGAGAAAATTTCATCTTGTCAAGTGGGATGAAGTTAAGCTTCCTAAGGAATTGGGGGAGCTGGAATTCTAGATTTGGGTCTTCAGAATGTGGCGTTAGGAGCTAAACATATATGAATTATTTTTTCTAATCCCTTTATCCTAGTAAATAGAAATATACTATAGCAGTACCTTCCTAATAATTTCCCAGCAAAGATATCTTGACTCGTCAAGAGTTACCAAAGGGGTCTCATATTTGGAATTTTATTAGTTCTTACCGCATTGTTTTTTCTACCCTTACTTCCTAGAATATCAAGAATGTGGAAAGAGATAAATTATGGGAAGATTCTTGGGATGGCCTTCCTTCCCTTTCCCTCAATCAAGAGCTTAAATCTGTCAAAAATGCCACTCAAGCGACTTGGGGTGAATGGGTGGCGGATTATGGAGCCGAGTTAGAGGATGGTTCCCCTTCCTTCTCTTGGAAATAAATTGAATAGATGAATGCCCCATAAGAAAAGAAAGTAATATACATTAAAATTCTCGAGTTCATGTTGTGCCTCCTTCTCTAATGCTTCGATTTGTTCATTTGGCTCAAGCAACAACACACAAAGTCAAGATATTATGATAAATCTAGGTACACTTTTCTTCTACACCTTGAAGAAAAAGGGGTTGTTTCTTAGTCGATGATGGGATGCTGATTATATTCCAAAGAAGGATATTTTTGTTGGTTTTCGTATAAAGGTAATATCCTTACTCAATTATAAGGAGGAGGTGGGGTTACAAAGGGCCATCCAAATGTTATGTTTGCAAAAAAGTTAAAGAAGATGCGCAGATCATTTGCTTCTCCATTTTCCTTTCACATTTCAAATATGGAACTAGTTATGTTCAAATTTAGATCTAACTTGGGCTATATGGTCTACTATCAAAGCTACTTTAGAATCACAAACCAATCCTTAAGAAAGACCATTCTCTAGGTTCCATTTGGGTGTGCAGTCCCTTTCTTCTCATTTGGCATATTTGGTGGGAAAGAAACTTGCGTCTTTTTAGAGGATCCAATGAGGGTGTCTAGTCAATTATTCAAAAGCTAGAAGTTGCTATATCTAAAAATGTTAGTTCTTAGTGTCACAATGTTTCCAACTTCTCAAGTTATTATGCCTCTATCATAAATTCCTAACGACTTATCAAGCTTCCTCCACTTGATTCTCTTAGCCAATCTGGTTTATTAGTTTAAAAAAGAAAGAATGATCAAGTCAAGTTAGATGGTCACCACCCCCCTGGTTTTTGTAAATTGAACTTTGATGGGGCCTCTAAGGGGAACCCTGGTCTTTTAGGGGTGGGGTGTCTTATTAGAAATGATATGGGTAAGATGGTGAGTTCAATTTCCTTCCATTTAAAAAAAGGAACATGTAATAAAGCCGAGACACACGCTCTTTTGTTCGGTATCAAACTTGCTATAAAAGTGGTATTTATCACCTTCATATCAAAGAGTATTCAATGATTATTACTGATGCCATCAAATAAGGTAAAGCCCCAAATTGGAAACTTGATTACTACATATCTAATGCAATGTTTTGGCTAGCCAAATTGGAATCATGGGAAATACAACATATTTACCATGAGGGTAATCAAGTAGTGAAATTCCTAGCCATTTTTGGTGTGACTCAAGTATTTTCCTCTTTATCAGCTAATGATTGTATAGATTTTCTAGGCTTGGTTTCCATATTGGATAATGATGCTCTCTCATCTATGGTAGATTAGACTTCAGCAGCACATGTGGCATTCACTTTTAATTCTTATATATTTCTCTTTTTTACTCATCTTTCCTTTTCATTTAGGCTTTTGAGTGTTTACACGTTCTGTAGCGATGGATTTCAATACTTTTCCAGGGTTGTTTTTGCATGGGGAAACACAAAAATGGTGTTTTATGGGTCTATCTGTCTTACCCACTTGAAAAATGTGTTCAAGCTTAAATGTTGTCGATTTGCATGGCAATAGAAGGCCTAATAGAGGATGATTATTTTCAAAACACAGTTGTCCATGGGTTAATGTTGAAATTTCCTCTCTTTTTGTGATCCATATGCTACTAATTGGTGAGGACAAAGTGGAGGTGGTGAAAATTGATCGACGTTTCATTTTTTGCTGACACTTGGTTGGGTTGGAAGAGGCAAAGATGGGGATTATTTATACCATCCTACCTCATGGTTGTCGACGAGGAGAATATGGGTTTGAAAGGGGTGGCCAAGGAGTTGGTTTAATAATTATAGAGGAGAAATAAGATTATGTGGAGGTTTGTCGTTGTTTTGCATGTGAAATATAAGTCCAGAAAGAGCGTCGGAAGGAGATTTTATCTCGAACTTGACATGAAGGATTTGGATAAACCCATTGTCCGATTCCCTCCCGCGTGGCTTATCTTCGAACAAGGTGATTTGTCTTATGCCCTCCTTCTACAGTGCCTCTCACCATAAGAACCAGATCCTAACGATGCAACTCCGTAAAGTGACATGTTATACCCGTGGAAGGGGACATTAAAAGTCTCAAGGTTGAAACTATTGATGTTTCGATTAATGGCTTAAGGCCCGCTAGTATAGTAGTATAGTATATATATATATATTGTTTTTCGAGTTTAGTGTGACATAATTTCACAATATTAATAGAATTCACCCTGAATTGCTATTTTGAATATGGTTTTGTATTAGGGTGATGTTTTCTTCATGGTTGCATTATAAACCACCATGATAATTTCATTTTTACTATGCATATCAGTAAAGAGAGGGGACCCAAGAACCCCTTGGTTCATAGCTCCGGTAAAAAACCATCTTATCAAAAAAATTTGGATGGAAATTTTACCTTTGTAGTAGTTTCCTCGTGCAATAAGACAAATTTATCCTTGATCAACAAATCAATAACATTAGGCATCCGGTAGTTAGTATTGTTGACAATGTCCAATGTAACAAAAATTTGACATCAAATTTAAAGGATCCAAGTTAGACCACAATTCCAAATCCTGGTGATTTAGAACCCCAAATATAGGGTGTCTAATGATTGTGGTTATAAAAATATTCAATTGGTCAAAAACTAGATCTTTATTATGCTTTTGTAAACAACTAAGAGCTATGTTAGACTACATATAGTATATATATAGTTGTGGCATGTAAGTATACTTAAAAACTCATTGTGATGGTATGTGGGAATTCATGATATTCTACTAAAATGATTTATTTAGAGAGAGGTGCTACCAAATTTTGTTTGATCCATGTGTGGATAAATGTTCATTCAACAACAAAATAATTGTTCATAATGTAAGTGATTCTCTTTTTAGTGCCATAAAAACTTGGAAGATCATAGAAGGAAAGATATATAATAACATTACCATATGCAAGATCCTACATAATCAAACCACGTGTTTTCAGAGTACCCTTGCAATGAAAGAACACTTTTTAATATTAATAAAATGAAAAAAGTTGATATAAATCAAATGCACATGAATGGGTGGATGATGTTTGAAATAATATTGAAACCAAAAACAAAAAATTAAATGTGTTAGACTTATAGGTGAAGATTTGCACATATGTTTACACAAATTTAACCAAATCAATGGATTTTGAAAAGAATATACATGAATCTGGCTCTAAAATGAAAATTCATATGATATAAGAAGTTCACAATATAATTCATGTCAATATAAATTTTGATGAATTCCAAATGAACACACTAATAGATATATGTATTTCAGATTCCTATAATATAGTTCCCTTGCATAAAATTGTTCATCAAATAAGTCATAAATTTTGGGAAAGAATACATATCACCACCCCTATTTTTATTCTAATTATCTATCATAGAAACAAACTTTGATATCAAATAAAAATCTTAGTTAAAATTCACATAGATTATTTATAGAACATCAACTCTATCTTTATTCATTATTTATTCATTTGTACAAGAAGAACACATTAAATATATATATATTCCTATAAGTCTCCTTAAGATAAGGGGTTATGTAAGAACCAAATTCCTATTATTTATCCATCAAACTTATAATAGACATATGGTTCAAAAACTCAACATTCTCTTACAATAACTTAATATCTCACATAAATAATCATGTTATGACATTATTTCTTCTTATAGATGACTTATACAATTTCACTCATAACCTATATAAATATTAGTACTCATCACCCAAACATAATAATATGAGTACTAAATACATATATTCCTAACAAAGGTCTGCAAGTGTGAGTAGCTAATCAACCCCTAGGGTTTCCCTCATGTATCTTAACACCAAGATAGTGTGCTACCTATGTAGTGTAGAATGTTTCCATCATAGTAGTAGTGATATGTGGTGTACCTCAACTATGTGACCTAACCCTTTATTTATTGAAACCATAAAATAATGTTTTGGACTGTCTTTTCTCTTGCTAAGACATAGATTTATGAATTTTGCATGCTTGAAATGGAATACTTTGGACTCAAACAAATTGAGTCCTTCATACCTGTATTAGGGAGTTCTAAAAGGTATGTGAAGCTAATTTTGGAATATTTATCAACCTGTGGAGTTCTTTTGGAATTATATTTGGAATAAGATCTTGTATGAGTGTTACATAAGTTATAAAGTGGCATTGAATTCCTTATATAACCTTCCATAGATGAAATAGTATAATAAGTCCTACCCTAGGAAGATGAAACAACCCAATAAATATATTCAAATTGAAATGAAATTCAATGAACTTGAGGAGCCAAGATTATATGATTTATACAATACTAGCCACTACATCCTAACCTCGGCTATACATTTTGGACAAAGATGGAAAACACCAAAATTAAAAGTTTGGAAATGAAACAAGGGTTTTTTTTTAATGATTTTATCAAATAATTTTCCTATAATTGACAATAGAGTAGTGTATAACAATAAAAAATTCATAGGAGAGTTAGAGATATGAATTTATTTAATCTCTAAGGTGATCATTTGGCTTAAAAGGAGCATGATCAAATTTGGCATTGCACAAGTGCAAGTTAGAAAATTTTTGTGTCTACAAGAGTACATGTCTTTAGGCCTAGGAAAAATTTATTGAGTGAACTTGTCTAGGATTGGGTAATTTTTCCACAACACAATAGAATGGTATAAAAATCAATAGAATGGGGATCTCCAAAAAATACATCATATTATAAGATTAACGATCGTAGATTTGTTTAGGAACTAATGTGGAAGATGTAGAGAGTCAAATAGAGGTGTAAGAATAAAATTTATTCTTTTTATTTGCATTAAGATAAATTATATATAAAATAACTTAAAATGCATTATAACATGGGCATGTGCCATTTTGGGAATATAAATATCTCCCCTTTCAATTATAATTGAAAATATTAGTTGAAAGGGAATAATAAACACTAATGGTAAAAGATATTTTTTAATATTTTGAAAATTTAATCAAGTAAATTTTAGTGTTCTATAATTGATATAAAGATATACTAAATATGGAAACACAATAGATTATGATCCTTGATAAGTCAATTGTGCAATAGAAATTAATAAAATTTTAAAATAATAAAAAGTAATACATATCACATGATAAATATGTCTCTTGGGTATTAGTTGGGAATTTCTAATAATTTTTGAGGATATAATTGGTGTCAATTTATTATCAACTACTTCACATGGATGGAGGGAGGGAGGGAGAGAGAGAGAGAGAGAGAGAAAGAGAGAGAGAGAGAGAGAGAGAGAGAGAGAGAGATTTCATCCCAATTATTTCTTATCCAAAGAAACAAATGACAATTTTTGAGGAAACATTATAGCATGTCCAACTCCTATCTAGAAAGACCAACTAGATCCTTGGGTTTATACTAAGGGTTCCAATTATTAGTGTTGATATACTAAAGGATCAAGTTATAATTTACTATTCACCAATGATCTAGAAACTGTGAATTTAGGAATATTTAAAAATTGAAATGTTTAACATGAATTTTTTGAAATGGATAATATTATTAATATATAATGAATGTTTGGAAATTTGAAGACCTCATGCCTTTAGAAGTGATGTTTGTAAAATTGAAGACCTCGTGTCTTTAGAAGTGATGTTTGTAAATTTGAAAACATTATGAATTTATAATGTATGTTATTATGGTACTTAATACGAGTCATATGAGACTTTGTATGCCTTATTATAGAGTGATATATCATTGAATATTTTTTTCCTTTAGGAGGAACGTCCTTTAGAACTTATATGTATCTTAGGAGGATAATTTTCAGGAAATATCTAATCCTTTAAGAGTAATTTAAGCATGTGTTGGATTGATACTAGATTATGATAAATGGCTTTCTCCATGATGGGGAATGCCATTTATAAGTACCATGAGAATTATAATTTTATTGAACATCATATTTGAAAATTTTGGTTAAAATGCACCCTCATTGTGGGAGGTGTGGCATGTCATTGGCATGTTGACCAGCTAAAAACATTAGTGCATGCATATTATGCATTAAAGAAAACATATTATTGATTCCTACATATTCCCTTTGTATGGATATTTATATTTGTAGAAACAATGGTTTTGTAATAGTAAAAAGTGTGAAGTATTTTTCATTGGATGATAAAAAAATATGGAGCTTATGGTATGTACATGTAGGTCTATGATATAATTTTTTTTAGGATTTTTGGGCCAATATGGGCCTATAAGACTGTCTTGGAGAGATAGTTGGATTTTTTTAGTAGATTCCCTAGAGTTAATTGTGATAAGGTGAAAATATGATTAGAAATAGGATACTTCTCAATGTGCATGTCCCCATGCATATGTAGTGAAGTTAGAATGCTTAATATCTATTTGAGCATTATATAAATATAAAAAAATTATGACATATACGATGCACCATGTAATCACATATTATGATGAATGAGATATTCCCATGGTGTGGAGGGTGAAGAAAGATAAATGTAATTTATTTTTAGCATCATGTCATTATGCTTAGCTAGTTTGATATTTGAGATATTTTGCAAATCGTCGAGGAAAAATAGTTTGAAATTATATGTACCAAAATTCATAATTCACTATGTTAAGGTGATAATAACTCGATAGTTTAATAGTTTCCTAGGGAATTCAAAAGTGTAATCATTAAATATAATGTGATTTAATAGAGGAGTATTAAATATTAGTTAAAATGGACCCAATATATTACCCCATATAAGGTGTATAAGACTTAAAAGTTTAAAGTTTTTAAAAATATATTAAGGGTATTATATGATCCGGAGGACAAGATGGAAGACATAATTTTCCCTAAATCTACCAGGATCATTACAACATGAGATTTTACTATGAGAGCTTTCCGTCAACTATTTGAACATCTAAAATATTGTCCGTACGTAAAAAATGGTGGTTGGTCAAAGTTAGGTCAACGATCGATGAGACCGAGACAACTAGGGAGTCACGACAAAGTGGAAAAAGAAGAAAAGGAAAAATAAGGGTTTAGCTCCTCCAGTATTTGACGGTCATTATAAAAGGTTGGCTATGGAGTCTGTAGCCAGTGGGATCCGCTTTTGTATCGGAAGGGGACCCTGCCACCGTGAGGACTATTTTATTATCACCGACGTGGTGGGTCCTCAAGCCACCATGTGGATTGCTAAAAGTTTAAAATCACTCGATATACCTATTGAGGTTTAACAAGTGGACTATATTGGTGTATTGTAGAGCTCAGGAGAGCTATCTATTAGCTCGGTGGGGTGATCAACTCCCCACCGAGTTGATCACTTTTTTACCACATTAAATGGGCTTATCCCATGTTGTTCAAAATCAACGTATATTTCGTGGCCTTATCAACTAATCACCAAATTCCATATACACTAGAAGATTGGTAGGCCTATGGATAGATCGGTTTAAACCTTTGTGCAATGGCTCACCATGACGTGGCTTTCACAATGGTCAGCCCTTATCACGGGATAAAAAAACAAACCAACCAACTTGGAAGAGTCGAGAAAAACATGGAAGGCATGGCTTATGGCACTAGCTAAAAACCATAGCGCTCCATATTTAAACAAAAACCCGTCATCATTGCTAATAATGTGGGACTATTTGCATGACTTTGGAAAACGGTCATTGGCATGGGATAAGAATGAACGTTGAACCTACAACCTCGGCTTAGAAGATGGAGCAGCCCAACGAACTTGGCCAACGAGTTGGTTGGGATAAGAGTTGGTGGATATGGCATTTGAGCACCATATGCAGCCCACCTAAGGCCTATATAAAGGTCCTCATACACACTCCCAAAAAAATAAAGTATAAGCAATTCAACTCCAATCTCGAGGATTATAAGGAAGCCTTCAAACTATTTGAAGGAGAATTGTGAGCAATTTCTAAGGCCTTATAATTAAAAGGAATTTTTGTGTGAGTAAGTCCTATTTATTATATATATGCAATAATTTTTTGGGAGCTAAGACCTATTTTTAATAGGCAAATTGTAATTTGGAGTTATTCAAACTACCCAATACGTCCATAGTGCCACTTAACTTGTAGGTGCGCTAGGAAGGTGGAGGACGGTCCCCAATTTCTCATCGGTGTTCATCGAAGATATAGAGTGCTATTTAGGCAAGTTTAAAGTTCCATTAGGTTTTATTGTAAGAAACTATATTGTACTTACAAGTTTTGACTAGTGGAACGGTTCTATAAGAACCTGAAGACGTAGGTTATTGCCGAACTCCGTAATCAATTTTTTTGTAGTGTGTTTTCATTCTTGCATTATTTTGAGTTGATTTACTTAAAAGGAGTAATTTAATTGGTAAAAAATTAACAAGCTTATAGGGGTATGAAGTCGGTTAAAAATTTGACCTAGATTTTTTTATCAAGTTGGTATCGAGCTGGTTTTGCAGGTGTGTTGCATGTGTACCGATATGGATATGTACCTATGTTTCAGTTGTTAGTGATACTTACCTTGTTTGACACGATGGTTCGTGTGATGATAACTCATCATCGGGAATATAAATTCCAGATTACATAACTATAAACACATATGGCCAATGTTCGAGAGCGTCAGCAACAACATCAATGCCTCATATAGCTTCAGAGAAGCATAGATGCTCCACCTAAAGAGGTAGCTGAAGCAAGTCATCTATGGAAACAACACCTTGAAATTCCACCATCATCGGACCAAGTCAAATGCATCCATTGTGGCAAGGGACATGATACCAAACATTGATGGAAGTTAAATCTAGAAATAAGGCCTCCTTGGATTAAAAAAAAAGAAATCCAGTTGTAGAATCCAGTTCCAGTCATCCATCTTAGTCATTGAGATAGAGAGCACCATTGGGATGCTCAAATATCATATTGCAACATGTGAGTTCCTTGATATAATGGATCCATGTAGTTTCTTGAGGATGGCCAATCACACTTATCCTTGATCAGATGATCAAAGCAGGATATGTGACTACTGATGTGGTGTGCAAATTGGGACTTCCTACTACACCACTTCCTTATACCAAGATAGTTAGTAAAGAGGATAGTACACTACATGGGTTAGCTATGAGGATTTACACATTGAGATTTACAGTTGGGAGACAATTTTCCAAAATTGCCACACTTAGCATCATCCCTTTTGAGATGAACAAAGTGGCATTGGGAAATTTCTACCTTACAACTCAGCAAGGCTATGTGATGGATGACAGGAGTGGAGTGGAGCTTCGCATTAACCATAGCTGGATTGTAGAGTTCAAGATGATACATGTGATTTTTCCTTCACACGGAGATAGCAATGAGACTTTAGGATCATATGCAAGGCCTGACCATTCTTATCCTAATGTGGAGACAAACTTATATGACCCAGTGACTTAGCCAGGTTCACCTACAGAGGTCACATATGTTCCAGCGGATCATCCGATCCATATGCAGATGAGAGATCGCTCGATGATCCATATGGCACCTATTGAGGTATCCTAGGCCGAAACCGAGGATTCTACAATAGGTAATAAATCTAAGGTGTAATAAAGTTGACATATTTAAATGTTCAGCTATTGTATAAGGATTTTGAGCATCATTTATTTTAATTCTCTTATTGTAATAAAAAAAACCAAAAGTTAGTGTGCTAGGTAGAATGTATTTTTTTAATTATTAGTAAATAGTTTTTAAGGGACTATACCCTCTTACAAAAATGGCTCAAAATATAGATAGATAAGATAATGTAGTCAATAGTTTTGAAGGGACTATACCCTATTACAAAAAGGATCAAAAGCTAGATAATGCAGTTAATACAATTATTATGGATCAACATCCAGATAATACATGAGTAGCCAACTATAGTTTTTGAGAAACTATACAAAAAGGATCAAATAAGAACAAAACTACAACAAATCAGTAAGAAAAAAACATCCTACCAGCAACAAAACAATAAATGGAAGAAAAATCAACCTTCATTTGTCATCTTTGTCAATATTTTTCCTCACCTTCTGCAGAGAGGTGAAGAGTGCTAGAGTTGTGATGTGGGAGGGATCATTTTTGTCCAACTGGGAGAGAATCAGGTCATGTTCGGTCTCGCCTCCCAAATGGCCGCTAGAATGTCACTGAGCATGCAAACACTTTTGACATGCTGCTCCATAAAGTTATAAATATCCTTGATGGTAGAAATTGTGTAGTAATGTTGAGATTTTGTATTTCCCAATTTGTTATCCATCGAAGTGAGCTTCTTGTAAACTTCCAGAATTTGACCATCATCATCTTGCATCTTCCTTTTTCCTTCTCTCTTGGAAACCTATTTGAGATCTTTTTTCAAATCCTCTAACTCCTTTTCCATTTTTTCAATTCAATTTTTAGGTCTTCCTATTCTTCATATCAGAGGCTCCTTCAGGGTTGCTTATATACAACATATTCTTAGCTATCTCAATGTCTTGTCTCGCTAGGTAGAATGTATTAATATCACCTTTTGGGAATTTTGTTTATACATCTAACCACTTAGAGCACATTAGTAAAGACCCAATTTTGGGCTATTTTTGTACTGTTATACTTGCATTGGTATGACCCCCCAAAGGAAAATTGTTTTGGTGATTTTATTAACACTATGATATGCAAAGTATAGTTGTGTCCTTATTGAGTTGTTTTTCTAGCAAGGAGGAGAAAAACACTTTTATTCTCACCGAAGGGTGAGGTTAATCCACATTGCAATGTAATGGAGAAGACAAAGTACATAAGCTACCAAATAGGAGAATTCTTCATGGTAGGTTTATCATGTGAAATCAATTTCCCTAAAAATTTGGTATTTAAGCTTATTGTACAAAGAACCCAAAAATGGAGCATTTTTACAACTAAATTTGCATTAAGGAAATGTTTTCCTTACACTTGTATTTGGAAGTTGTCTAAAGACCCTTTTATGGGAATAAATTATATCTCCTAATCAGGTTTTGAGTTTCTATTACAGTTGGATACTCATATTTATAATCTTGGAGATTTGTCAGCCATTTATGGAGATGGTTGAGCTCACTTATGTTATCTCGGATTGTCATTATCGTGTCGAGGCATTGTGACCATGCAACATAATGGTAGTTGATCACCATTGGAATCTAACATTAGGTTGGATCTTAATTATGTGAAGAGGCCCATTATGTCCGCATAGTAGAGTGGTACCTAGTAGTCATCGTCAACAAGAGGCTTTGTACTATGTATAGGTAAGAATCGCGTGAAACGGGTAAATTCACCATCAGACACTTCTCAATACCATGTAGAGGCCGAGACCATGTAGAATGGTGGAGCAAAGTGTCTTATTTAGTGGCACCAAATTTTATTCTGTGTAGAGGCATATTTTTTGCAACAGGATGAATAATACTAGAATGTGTCATCAACATGTCCCAGTGATCACAAAAGATACTACATATATCTCTTCTCACTAACATGATTTTGGATTCACAATTTTTTTGGGATAAAAATCCTTTCCCATTTGGGAGGTGTGATCCATAGAACAATACAGACAAAACAATGTTCCATAAATCTCCCAGGATCATCACAACATGGGATTTGACTCGAGTGCTTTTCATCAATTTTTTTAACATTGAAAATAGAGTTCATACATACAAATGGTGGTTGGTCAAAGTTATTTCAACACTCAAATGATACTAGAATAATTGGGGAGTCACGACCAAGTGGTAAAAGTAGAAAAGGAAAAAGAAGTTTTAGATCCTTCGGTCTTCGACGGTCATCGTAAAAGGTCAAGCACGAAGTCCATAGCTGGTGGGATCATCTTTTATATCGAAGGGGACCCTACCACCATGAGGACTATTTTACTATCACTAATGTGGTGGGTCCTCAAAATACCACATGGTGGGTCCTCTAATATTAAACTCAAAAATAATACACAAAACATGTTTCTATTTTATATTGGCTAACATTCACTAGGCTTTATTTACAATTTGAAATATGGTTCTTTTCAGTTTATAAAATGCCTTTAAGATTGAAATATGGTGATTTGAATAATTAAAATGCCTACCCACATAATGACCACTAGGATAATGATGCATGAGAATCTTATACGAAGTTAATTTTGGCTTGAATAGGGTTCATAGGTTGTTATAGGATGTTTAGAAGGTATTTTAGTCCATTTGGACCCATGTACTTGTAATAAGAGACCATAAGGAGTTTCCCTCCAAAATGGCTCATTTGAATATTTGAATTACCTTTAAGTCATGTTAGTAGTTTGGTAGGACTATTTGTTATACTAGAAGGCATAAATGATGTATAAGGTTCATAAAATGTGTGTATACCTAATCCATGACTTAACATGACCCTATACCTCACTTGGTTAGGCTAAACATGGTTAGGTTAGTTGGTTTCTTAACCTAACTACCCTTCTTATTCTTAAAATGAGATTATTCAAATGAATAGATTGGTGAGGTTAAAATAGGGATTAATAAGGAGGAAGACACCTTTGTAACAGAGCCTCAAGGATCTTAAATATTTGTAAACAATCATGGTTCTATCAAATAAAATCTTTTAAGTTGTATAATCCACATTTTAAAGATCTAATATGATCATATGTATTGAATGATGAAGAAATTATGTTTGATTCTCATAATTTTTTTGAATTAATGTTTATATAGGATCATATAGATAGTACATACCTTAAGAGGTAAGAAAATTTTTGTAGAAAGGAAATATTAGTAATAACATACACTAGTACAAGATTAACAAATGGTGATAAGGTAAGGAATGTGGTTGAGAAGTGAAAGAATGTTTTATTATCATTTGTGAATGTGTCAAGAACTAGGATGATTTGAAAAAGTTATTTAGGGTCTCTGAAGATTTTTGTATCATCTAGAAGGATATGAAATCTAAATGAGTGGAATGAAGCATTGAAACCCTTTGCTAGTTTAAGGTGCTTTCTTTTAGGGGTGTTAGAAGAAAAATGTAACACTTTGTAATGGAAAAGTATTTTTAGGTAATGTAAATTTTTAGGAAAGAGAATTAATATGAGTAAAAATTCTAAAGGAGTGTTATTGAATGAACTAGAAGTATCTTATATCAAATCTTGATGTTTTAGGTCCAAATCATGTGTACAGTTTTGAAAAACCTAGAGGAGGTTTGAGTGTGAAATCCTTGCATTAATGGACTTGAAGAGTATTTTTTCAACTTATGAGATGAATTAGGGTGATATCAGGGTTCATGAAGTGCTCATATATGGAAATTAAGTTTTTTTAGGTTTAAAACATAAAGGCACAGTCTTGATTGTGTGTGTGCATAGTTTTGGGAACTTAGAAAGGAAATACACCTCAGATGCTTTGGTCGAAAACCTATGTGAAGGATTTATGGAAAATTAATGGAATTAAAGAGTATTTTTTCCACTGGTGAGATGACTTAGGGTGATATCAGGGTTCATGAAGTGTTTAGATAGGGAAATGAAGGTTTATTAAGGTTTTAAACGTGAAGACACAATCTTGACTCTGTGTGTGTGCACAATTTTTGATCTTAGAAAGTAAATACACCTTGTATCTTGGTCAAAAATATACTTGAAGGATCTATGGAAACTTTAGTAGGTTGAGAAAGTATGTTCAAGGATTATAAGTCATTAAATCCCTTTCTCAAGTAAGAGAACATGGTACTAGAGGTGAATGAAAGTCAACGTAAAGTCTTGATAAGAAAGAGTGACTGTAGACAATTTTAGGAAGAGTAGTTATCTTGAAGAAATTACATTGGGAAGTGGGTATTTTAATGGAGGCATGGATTCATTGATCAAGCCTTGAATAAACATAAAAATTATTATTGCTACTTTTAACCAAACAAATTAAAGACTTATTTGTCCTGTGTGCAATCAAGAACCTAGGAAGCATGAGGAGAGGAAGTAAACAATGTTAGTGTGTGTATTGGGCAAGGGGACAAGTACAAATTTTGAGAGAGGGAGTGTTAGGTCAATGGCATGACAATTTTAAGGTGGAACTTTGGTAAGTTTAAGAAAAGGAGGTCAAAATAGAGTACGAGGTGACTATTGATGTTTAGAATATAGAATCTTAGTGAAGGCCAAAACTATAAGGGTGAAAAGAATGATGTTATAAGGGTAAATGAACCTTCAAGGGCATGAGAATGATGGCGTGGAGTTCAATGAGGTTTCTTGAGACTTGTAAATGGTCATTGGTTACAAAACATAGCAATTTTTCTTGAAATCCTAGTGAACTACTTGAGAAATCTTGCAAAAGGAGGATTTGGTGTTAGGAGAAGTAGACAAGGAGTTGGAGGATAAAAATTGGTAGAAAACATGACCTCAATAATGGTTCCAAGGATATGCAATTATTTTTTTGGTTTTTTTGTAGTTTTCTCAAAACATGGATACTTAAATGGTTAATAGGGGTAATAAGGCTTGTTCAAAAACACTAAAAAGTGAATAAAAGTGATTTGGTGAGGAGTTAGTCCCTGAAAATTTACATGTAGCTAAATGATCCAAATAGGTATCCTAAAATTTTTCTAGTCAAGCATGATGATGATTTTTTGAATTTTTTTAGAAAAACTAAATATTCAGGGTTACTAACAAAATTGAAGGTCTATAAATCAAATAGGTGAAAATGGAATGTATGCAGGCTCTGCATAATTTGGTATCAGATCGGGAAGATTAAGGTATATAAAGGTTTCTATTTAGAGGTAGAAGTGACATTTTTTTAAAAGCATTTGTATATAGATGTTTTGGTGAATGTGATGAGTTGGTTGAAGTTGTTGAATCTAATTATTGCCTTATTGAGATTTGTATGTGAAGTGACAAGTGAAAAATTGCTCCTTAAAAGTTAAGGAAATTAAAGAAAGTAGAGAATAGATAATGAAGAAAAAAAAGTCAAGTAGTTGTGAAAGAGAACCTAGGCGAGGCTTCGTAATGTGAAAAATACTTACTAGAAGAAATATGGAGACAGAAATAGTGAAATAAATACTTAATTTCACGAGAGATATTGAATAAGAGAAAGATATGAGATAGAAAAAAGAAAAGAAGAGAGAATGAGAGAGATAGAAAGAAAAAGAATATTATGGGAAGAACAAGAAATTAGAGAGTTGAGAAGAAGTATGGAGCATTTGGATAAGTTAGTGGAAAAGGTGAGAGAAATGTAAAAAAGAAATGAAGTTAGTTTTGAAAAAAATTTGAAGTGACCCATAAGGTCACTCATGGAAAAAAATAAGGAAAATGTAGCTGATAACAAGATTGAGAGAAGAAAAAAAGCTAAAGATGATGGATAAGAAGGCAAACAATAAAAAGGAAGAATAAAATTAGAAAAATGGTGATGAAAGATTTCATTTATGAATAATAACTTGAAGGGGAACAAGAAAAAACTTATTTTCATTTTGTATATGTAAGCCAAGAGCGCTTAGAGGCATAGTTACTAACACTTGAATGTGCTTTGCATGGTGAAGAAGTGAAGAGTAATGAAGAAAAAGTGGAGATGGTGGAAAGAAAAATTAAAGTGAAAGAAACATGTGAGAGACTCAAAATTCTCAATCTTTTTCAAACAAGGTTTTGTGTATTTGTGAATAAGCAGGTTTTTATTCAAGAAGAGATAAATTTCATTGAAAAAGAAACTCTTCAAAGAGATCAAATAAAGATAAAAAGAGAAGACATCCTCATTTTTTAGGAAAAAGACTTGAACAATAAGATGAAGAGCAAAACAATTATTAAGTTGATGAAGATGAGAAAAATGCAGCAGTGAAGAGAAGGATCTTATAAGTGGAAAGCAATTATTGTAAAAGAAGAAAGAATAGGCCTATTATATATAGTTCAATTCTCTCCACATGGGGAGTATAATGCAGAAAATATTGTACACATATGATTTTTGCTTGAATAGGGTTCATATGGTTTATTAGGATTTTTAGAAGGTATTTTAGTCCATTTGTACCCATGCACTTGTAATAAGAGACCACAAGGAGTTTCCCTCCAAAATGGCTCTTTTTAATATTTGAATTGTCTTTGACTCATACTAGTAGGTTAGTAGGACTAGTTGTTATACTTGAAGGAATAAATGATGTATAAGGGTCATTAAATGTGTGTACACCTAATCCATGGCTTAACATGACCCCACACCACACTTGGTTAGGATAATCATGGTTAGGCTTTGGTTTCTCAACCTAACTACCCTTCTTCTTATTAAAATGAGATGATTCCAATGAATAGAGTAGTGAGGTTTGAATAGGGAGTAAGAAGGAAGAAGACACATTTGTAATAGATCCTCATGGATCTTGAAGCTTTGTAAACAATCATGGTTTTATCAAATAGAAGATTCTAATTTTTATAATCTATGTTTTGAAGATCTAATATGATCATATATATTGAATGATGAAGTAACTATTTTTATTCTCATAAATGTTTATGAATGAATGTTTCTATAGGATCATGAAGATAGTACAGACCTTAAGAGATAATAAGAGGACTGTAGAAAGGATATATTAGCAATAAGATAGTCTAATACAAGATTAAGAAATGGTGATAAGTTAAGGATTATGGTTGAGAAGTTAAAGATCATCTTATATTCATTTTTGAATGTGTCAAGGACTAAGATAATTTTACATAGTTATTTATGGTATTTGGAAGCTTTGTGTATCATCTAGAAGGATATCAACTCTAAATGAGTGGAATGAAGCATTGAAAACCTTGTTGGTTGAAGGTACTCTCTTGTAGGGGTGTTAGAAACCAAAAGTAACATAGTGCAATGGAAAATTCATAAAAACTAATATAAATTGTTAGGAAAGAGGATTAATATGACTACCAAATTTTCAAGTTTTATTGCATAAACTATAAGTATCTTTTGTCAAATATTGATGTTTCATGTCCAAACTATATGTGCATAGTTTTGAAAACCTAGGAAGAGGTTTGAGTGTGAATTCCTTGCATTAATGAAATTTTATATTCTTTTTCAATTTGTGAGATGAATTAGGGTGATATCAGGGATCATGAAGTTATTAGATAGGGAAATGAAGGTTTTCTAAGGTTTAAAACGTGAAGACATAGTCGTGATTGTGTGTGTGCATAATTTTGGAAACTTAGAAAGGAAATACACCTTGTATGTTGGTTAAAAACTTACTTAAAGGATATATGGAAACTTTGATAGGTTGATAAATTATGTTCTAGGATTATAAGTCATGAAATCCCTTGTTCAAGTCGAGAACAAGGTATTAGAGGTGAAATAAATTCAATGTATAGTCTCGATAGGAAAGAGTGACAAGAGACCATTTTGGGTAGAATAGTTGTCTTGAATACATTCCATAGGGAAGTAGAGAGTTTAATGGAGGTGTTTAATAATTAATCAAGACTTTAAAAATATTAAAATTATTGTTAGATACTCTAACAAAACAAACTAAAGAATTCCATGTTCCTAGTATAGTCAAGAACCTAGGAAGCATGAGGATAGGAAACAAGCAATGTTAGTAATGTCTTGGTTAAGGGAAAAGTAAATGTTTGAGGATAGGGAGTGTTAGGTCAATGTAATGAAAATTTTAGGGTGTAACTTTGGTAAGTTTAAGAAAATAATGTCAAAATAGAGTACAAGGTGATTGTTGGTGATTAGAAACAAGAAGCTTAATGAAGGCCAAAACTAGAAGGATGGAAATAATGATGCTATAAGGGTAAATGAACCTTATTAAGGGCATAAAAATTATTGAATGGAGTGGTATAAGGTGTCTTGAGAATTAGAAATGGTCATTGGTTACAAAACCTATAAATTTTTCTTGAAACCCTAGTAAAGCACTTGAGAAACCTTGCGAAAAGAAGGGTTTCATGTTAGGAGAAGTAGACAAAGAGTTGGAGGATAAAAAAATAGTAGAAAACATGAACTCAATAATGGGTCCTAGGATATGCAGTTAGGTTTTTGGTTTTTTGTAGTTTTCTCCAAAATGGATGTTTGAAGGGCTAAAATGGTTAATAAGGCTAGTTCAAAAACATTAAAAAGTGAATAAAAGTTATTTGGTGAGTTAGTCCTGGAAGCTTGACATGCAACTAAATGAGTCAAATGGGTATCATAAAAGTTTAAAAATCTGACATGATAATGAATTTTTTTATAGAAAAACTAATTTTACAGGGCTATTAGAAAAATTAAAGGTCTATAAAGCAAATAGGTGAAAATGGAATTTATGCAAGGATCTGCATCAGCTAAGGACATACATTATATCATAAGGACCAAAACCCCAAGTAGGAAAATGTAGTATGCCGACAACTTGAATGTCGAATGAATCTTCCCAAGATGAAGAGGAAGAATAATATGATCTTGTCGAACGACATTCAGAATTGATTCTTGAAGCTACAAACCAATCTAATCAAATTAAAACATGATTCCCCATCTAGATATGTGAATCTAATTCTTGTTCCTTAGAATCAATATTTGTTTCAAAAACTGAATCTAGGATAGGAATCTATAATGAAAGGAAGAAGATTGAATATGAAATGAAAATGGGAGATCCCACCCTTGCTACAATATTTGAGTGCCTATATGCTACTGAGGGCCACTTCCAAGGAAGTGGAAAAATAATATTCAATGTAACATATAGGAGGAAGCTAGGAAATTAAGAGATGAGGGTGGAGATGGAGAGAGGGGGATGTAACGACATAGAGATAGAGAAATGGAGAATATATGGTTAATAGGATAGTGTCAGATGTTGGATCTAGATAGCATTTCACTTCAGCAAGTGAGAATAATAATGATAAAAAGAGATGTGAGATACCTCCAAGTTCATTTATAATTATGAGGAAATTTTATGAGTAAGTTCAAGTCATTTATTTAAATCAAAAACCCTTTGCAAAAGGGGAGGAAATAGTCAAAATATTAGACATGTTAGTTTAGGCATAGCCTACATTCGGGGAACGAAGAAATTGAATAGAGTTTAGAGCAAAGTGTATGAAACTACACTATTTACTAATGAGAATTTTCTTTTGTGCATAATCACAAGCATTAGTGAAGCCAATGTTGCCATGTTAACCATGCATCAATATATTTATCTCAATAGGATTCTAAATGGTTCTACTTATTTGAGTAAGTTTAATAGTTTTTACGTGGCACCTATGATACCACTTTTTGAAGTGGTTGGGATTTTTTCAAATCCTTAAATTCCATACCACTGCTGCAACCAATTCTTTCATAATTTTAATGTATATAATCCTAAACTTAATTGAATTAATAGAACCATCTAGACTCCTATTAAGAGAAATCTATTAAAGTATGGTTAGCATGGAAACAATGTTCTTACCAACACATGTGGCTATACACAAAATAAAGCTATCATACACAAATAGTGTAATTTCATACACTCTTCTCTGCACTCTATTCAGATTATTCCATTCTCCTAAAGGTAGGCTCTACCCAAGCCAACATGTTTGATATTTTGACATGTCCCCGCCCTTCTACAAAGGGTTTTGGCTTTAAAAATGGGACATTAACTTCCTCATGACATTTCCTAGTACTTCTAAATGAACTTGGAGGTATCTCATATATCATGTTTTCCATCAAGCCCCTATTGGTGGAATAAAATTCTATCGAGAATACATCATCTAGTGTTTTCCTCTCAACCAACTATTCTCCATTTCTCTATCTCCCTGCTGCTCTCTCCTGCTCTCTCCATCTCCACCCTTATCTCATAGTTTAATAACTTCCTCCCGATGCTACGTTGAAGATTCATATGTATTTCCTTGAAGTGTCCCTTGTAGCATGTTACTTTGCTCAACAATATTAGCAAGGTTAGGCTATCCCATTGTCATTTCATCTTCAATCCTTTTCCTTTATTTTGAATCCTCTACCCAGGCCGATGAATACACCAAACTATCTTGAGTCTATTACATAAAATCAATTTTATAAGATCATACCTTTCATCATTAAAAACATCACTAGTTTGTTATGTAATTAATTGTAATACCATTCCTCTACTAGGCCATATTTACATATTATAACATTACTAAAGATATAGTAAAACATTAAATAAAATTACATTACTCAAAATAGAATTCAACGTACAAAACAATTTTTTAAATTTATTTTGTACACTAACTCATCTATTGATAGAAAAACATTTTAATCCTTTTTTATTATAACATTACTAACACATATTACAAAAATAACATTTCTTAAAAAGACTCACAAATGATACAATTTTTGTTTGTAACATGGTTATACAATTGTACCACCATTTCCCCACATTAATTTATTTACATATGAGACAATTACTATAGATAGACTCACACACTACATAAATAGGATTTACGTTTTTTCATAACATAGTTATGCAATTATTTTATATCAACATGGTAATGTAATTAAGTGTAATATCATTCCTAAATATAGACTCCCAAATCAAAAATATATATTACGTAAAAATAACCTCAAATAAATTTAGGGATATTAAATAATTATAATTGGTTTTTTTATTTAATAGCATCTCAAACGTATTTCACATCCTTCAATGGTTGCAATATAGGCCAAAACTCATCACAAGTAATTTTCTTTGTATTTAGATCTTATGCTAAATATTTTAGCAATTACATAGTTCCCCACATTATTGAACCCATTTTTTGCTAAATACTCATCTATAAGCACCGTATTTTACAATTGTAAGATGCACTAAACTAGCACTAAAAGGTACTAAGATTCTTTAGAAATGAGATGGGATTCCCAAAACCTTGATAATTTTTACGTTTGGACACGATGCAATATTCTTGTATAATTATAAACTCAAAGCTACCAACTTTTAAGCCAATGTATCAAAGGAATGAAGACAACATTTCATTAACATTTTACTTTCTTTCTAACGTCCATAACACTATTTGAAATGTATTTTTCAATGCTGCTAGAACTCTTTGACATCAGGTCTAATAAAATAATATTTATTTTTGAGCTCAATGCCACCAAGAATTTTTAAGATCTCATGCAATGAATCAACTTTGTGGATGGTGTGTGCTAAAACACCATTCATATAAAATATGATTAGTTTCATTATTCATATGTTCTTATCGCAATAAAGAAAATCAAAATCAAATGGTTTTGGGTAGTAAATTAAGCTAAAAATAAAAATTGCGTTTATTTTTTCATATTGTACTAGAACTAAGTTTTTTTAGAAAAAAATTGAATCGAATGAAAATGTTTATGGAAGGAGATTCTTTAAAACCTCTACTATAGCTATTTCATTCTATATAAATGTGTTATACACTTTGCTTATTTTGAAGCACAAAATATAATTCAAGCACCAATAATGCGTTTGAAAGTTTTTAGTGATCTACACATGTTTTTGTGTTGTCCTACATGTTTAAGCCATGTACATAATTGAGTGTAAATCAATGAATTAGTTGTATATGTTCCATCAAATCTCTAATAAGTTGGGGTTTTGAGAGTAATTTCCTCTTTAACATCATAAGACACAAATCTCTCGTCATTGATAAAAAAATTGTTGTTTTCATCATAGAAATTACCAAGAATGTCTAGTATTTGCTGATGACCGGTACATTTTCCGATCTTACATTGGCCACTTCCCTAAATGAACATGAAGTGATTATCTCGTAGTGAACTAAATTTTTCAATGAGACTGTACTTCACAAGTCTTAAATCCATACACATAGACCATAAGGAAATTTCAAAATATTTTGTTGCAGTAATTCTTATCAAATCAACACTAAATACTCATTCAAATTATTTATAGTTCTTGTGTGTAACATTTAGAAGCCTATTAATTTTGTCTCCAATACTAGAAATTTTACACAAAAATTCAACTCCCAAAACTAGTAATTTTTGAGGCTTCCCAATTAGATATATAAAAACAACTCAGAATTAATTTAGGATTCCCAATTTGATCAATAAAAATAACTCAAAATATTATTATTCTAAAAAAATTGTAATTCACTCACATAACTTATACATTTATACTCTCAACTTATAAATAGTGAAGATATAAATACTCCCAACTTATAAATGTATAATATCAACATATAAAATAAAGAGTGAACATATGAATATATCCTCTTTACAATATTACGTAGTATCATTATAAATAAATTTTGAAATGATAAATAGTTATTTATTTTTTTCTTGCCCTAAAGTTTTGAAATGTTGTGTTTTTCCTCATAGGCCAATTTCACTTACAATCACTAATTATTTTGGAACTTTCTCCATCTAACCCCTTCGATTTATCCTCTCTCCTCATCATTAGATTCACAATTGTGCACACTAGTTATTGTGAGCATAAGACACAAGATTTTAAATTTCCCATTGTTGTCATAAACTTTGTTGTAGTTGTTATCCAATTTTGTGCACATAGAAAAATTGGACAACGGGGTCAGGTTGTGTTCAAAACAGAATGTTGGTCTTGATGGACCCACTTTCAGTCGTCATCGAGATAAAATAATTAAAGTAATTAATTAATCATGTTGAAGAGATTCTGTTATATCTCTATGATCCTTAAGTTTCAAGGAGGATCTAGGAAATCCAAGGTTTTTAATATCAAGTGTGGGAATGCCCCAAAGGTTCTTCGAGCTCTATCAACTCGCTCGAGAAGCTTGGTGAAACACTCGATGTATTGACAAATTATATAAGGTTAAAGGGTTGGGTTGTATTAACTCATTCAAAATAATTACATGGGTACCTAAAGCTCACCTAATGTAGCATAAAGAGAGCTCACCTAACATTGAATTGAACCGAGTTGAGCTCACTTAGTGAGGAGCTTGCTCATTTGAGTCAAGTCCTGCAGATCTTGGTTAAAGAACTACAAGATGAAATGCTCAATAGAAAATCTCAGATCATCACTCAAAAATGGGCTCGACGGAGAAACAATCAAGTTGTTCAAGAGTGAGCTTAGCAATTCTTGGAAGAGTTGGTGAGTTAGCGGTGAAGTGGTTCGATCTTGAGTTCGTGGCCAAGTTAATAAATGTCAAATTACATTGAGAGCTAGTTTTGGGCTCATCGATGGACATGTCAGCCAAGGCATGCATTAAAGGAAAGGAATGTGTTGATCTCATAGTTTCAAATCCATGCATTGAATATAGAACCTGAGTAAGAGATTAGCTCAGGGTATTGACTGGGATGAGTACATGGATGACTTAGCGAGTCCATCGGATAGAGATTGATTGAGTTTGGGTGTCGGCATAAATATGGGGAGATCAATGAGTCTTGGAGTTGAGACATAGCTCGGTCTAGATCTCGGCCTCACCGAGTCACGAGCTAAAAAGTAATTTCACAAAGGGCTAAGCTAGTACCAAGATCAATGAAGATGAGGGCCTTGTCTCACCAAAGTTATCTCAATACTTGGAAATGCTAGATATATCAATCCTACAAGATCCATGTCAGCATAATCTCAGGCTTAAGTTGGTTGAGCCAAACTAAACATTGGAAAGAGCTTCAAATTCAACTCAATCTCGCATCTCGATGTCAAGGGGAGACTCGATTAAAAAAATTGATCTCGATGAGGAAGATGGCAAGTCGAGATGGAGATCCCAAGATTGTGTAACTTTGAGGGTTTTTTTCTAGGTGGAGATGTTGACATGGTAAACCTAGGTAAAGATTCCACTTTGGGGGAGTTTCATAAAAACATAGCCATCTTTGGATAAAACCATGAAAAACCATAATGGGATTTTTGTGACTTGGTAGAAATGTAAACTTATTTCCGGTGGGGATTTCATAATGTCAAACCATCATGATAGTTCCATGGAGAGAAGATTTCCAAGATGGTTACCAAAAACTAGGCAGGTCGTCAGGGTAGTTAAGGAATGTTTGAGTGATTGAATGGTCCCAGACAAGATGGTGAGTCATTTTCAAAGTTATGCGGAGATGGTTGTTGATGTGGTGAGCAACTTGGTGATGATTGAAAAAAATGGTGCATTGGTTTGATAGACTTGGTATCGAAGAACTGAGTAGAGTGTGGTTGAGCATCCCAATGTCACATAAGAAGTTCATCATTCTGAGTTTGATATGTTATCTTTGTGAGTGGTGACAATGAGTTGCATTGATATGGAGGACTCAAGCTACTACACACCTTGACATATTAAGCTCTACTCTAATGGTGTGTCATGATTCATTACGAGGAAAACTAAATGGGAAGAGCTTAGGTGAGTTTAATTCACCAAGGAAGAGAGAACTTAGATAAGTAGCTATGTCTATCCTCAGAAGTAGCAAGCCCAATGATGGACGAGTTACTCGGTGGTGAGCTTGTAAAAGCAGAGCTGTCGAGGTAAACCAATCAATCATGAATTTAAGCTGAGAACATAAAGGAAGCTTAGGATACCTAGTTAAGAGTGTAGACTCAGTGATTTATGAAGAAACTCGAGCTCAAGGTTATGTTGCGGTGAGAGACATGGGTTTGGAAAAGAGTAGGTAGGCCAAGTCATTCGTATGAGGGATCCAAGTTTCTCATAAAGTGACTTTGTGGCTCGATGAAGATGTCAAACTTGGTAGATGGATGTGAAGCTAGGAGCTTGGAAGACTCATGAAGAGGGAGCTCATTTGAAACAACTCACCAGGAAGAGCTCGCGAAGGACTCGACATCGAGTTAAATGATGGCATAATGTAGGGGTAGTGATGGGCTCGTGATCCTCACTAAAGAGGCTATACATAGGGATATGATGATAAGTATTATCCAAATGTGCCCCCTACTCATTTTGTGGCTAACTCCCTTTCATTCTTTCCTTCTATTGTGCCTCAGTCATAAATTTTTACTTTTTAGGCACTCAAAACCTTCTGGAAATGACACCATTGGATAGAGCTCTTTCTCAGCTTTCTAGAAAGGTAAAGATTTCCTCCTAACTCCACGTATTTTTCAAGTTATGGCTCGGTGGAGTTTTTGTGGGAAATTTTCCCTTGCAAGGTCCGCAGCCAATCAGAACTCGCCACGTGTCCAGGTCAAAAATATCAAAGCGATCCGATTTTGGCCTATTTTTTCCCTAAAACTTCAAATCGCCATAACTTTCGATCCAGAGCTCATATTTTTGCGTTCTTTATATCAATGGAAAGCTGGTGAAATTCTCTACAAGATTCCATGGTCAATTTTGAATTTTGGTTTAGTTTGGAGGGAGAAAATCAAAAACTCTTTTGGTACGTGCCCATGGACAGAACTGACGTTTCAACAACCAATTTTAATGCAAAATGGGTCGCATTCTTCTCCAACATGGTCAAAAATGTCAGGGCATGGGTTTGTAAGGACCTCCATGCTATTTTTAATGCATTTTGGTCAATGGGGAATGGCTCCCACGTTTTTTCACGTTTTCTCTCTCCTGGGCTCGACCCATGCACTGTAAAAGCCGGATTTGGCTCATTTTTCAAAGGGGGGAACACTTTTTTTGCATAGCAAGCTTCATTTTCACTTTCAACAAGTGATTTTGGCAAGTATCAGACCTTCCAGGGATTGTAACAGGTTTTTCTACCTCTTTGGTGTTGGAATACAAGGATTTTGATGTTGAAAATCACAATGCAGGCTCTGTGAATGCTTTTAGTCCTTTGTATGTGTTGTTTGCTTCATTTCAAACCCTTGTTTATAGCTTATCAACCTATGCATGATGTTTTATGTTGCAATTTCTGATTTGTGTCAATTTTCATGAGCAAGAAGTGCTCACCACTCCTTTGGTGTATCACCCTTATCAGTTTAGTTTTAATTTTTGCATTTCTTATCCCTATCTCCTTGCAAATTAAGATAAAATTAGGATCTAAACCTATGAAGTTGTGAAAATAATAGATCGATCGATCGAGGATTTTGAGGAACTAGCCTCTAATCTAGAGATTCCTCTCTCATTTTACAAGTCCCACACTTGGAGAGGTTTCAATGTTGTGCAATCACACCGGATGCCTAAAACATCAACTTAGAAACCCGATTTACATCCGGGTGTCTTTGCTGATTTGCAACAACAATAAGATTTAGAGAAAAGGACTCAACACGGAGAAGATTCAATGGTGTATGGGGAATAGCTCGAAGCGAGCTCAAGGAATAGAATGGCTCGGTCATTGGGTGAGGATCATAGTGATGAAGATGACGTAGAATGTTGGTGAGGAGCTCTTAATGGTTAAGATGATTGATTTTTCATGAAATTGAGTCACGAGTTGTGCATAAGTCAACTTAAACACCATCACATAGGTAAGAATGGGCTCATGAATATAGTGAGCCAAAAGCTTAGCTATTGATTCATTTTGGAAGTTTACCATATGACTTGCCAAGTGAATTAAGGGACATCCCTGGGCTTGGAAGACTGAGGACAAGACTGAGAATCCATCATGTTAAAGCATGGATAGAAGGAATATTTATGGTGTTGAGTCAATGAGAAGCTCACGGTTCTTTATTTTAAGTCATGAAGACCTCGAGATCAAAACATAGGTTAAAGAAATTAAGATCGTAGATTGACTCGTTTAGGATTCATTGATGCAAACTGAAGGAACTTGTAGGTCAATGCGATGAAGGAAAGAAAATTGTAGAGGGATGTTGAGTTCCACAAATGTATGATGAGTGCACTAAACTCATGGATGTGGAACCGATAAGGTGAGTTCACCAAGGCTCACCGAACATGGAGGAGCTCGCCATGCATTGTGATGTGCTCATAGAACTCAAAGGTAGGAAAAGAGAGCCAAGGATAATAGCTCGTGGAGAGAGTTCAAGTCATAGAATGTGTCATTCAGTGGTCAGTCCCATAGTAAGGAAGATATGTAGAATGATGGTTCAAGGAGTTGGTCAAAGGAGCTCAACGATGGGCCCATAAATGAATAATGTTGAGTTATTCAAAGTGATGTCGAGCTTGCATGTAAGATGAGCCTCATTGGAGGTAGGCTTGCATAAATCAACTATTGGTGGAGTGCAAAGAGCTCGAACCAAGTGAGTCGAGACCAAGCATATTCGGTGGAGTATGGGATGATCCCACCACATTAAAATGTAAGGGTAACCCGTTGACCAACTCGGTGAGTTGGCAGGCGAGCCAACCACCGAGTTGGCCTTTCTCTCAAGGACCCCCTTCAATGCAAACCAACCCTAAGAGGTTACCACCTAAAATTATTAAATTAATATTTTTATTAAAATATTTTAATAAAATGATATTTTTAATTATTAAAATATTTTATTTAAATAAATCTTTTAATTAAATAAATGGATCTGTTTAAACCTTGCATTAATGAGACAGATGGAATGTTCTAAGTCATCCAACTAATTTTGTAATTAATGTTGACCATCATGTGCCTTCATTTTAGGCCAAGAATTTATGATTTCTCCTCTCTTCTCTCACAGGGATTTTCTATAAATGTAAGTTGGAATCTCATTCCAATAGGTGGGACATCTTTTCCAGATTCCTCTCTCTTTCTACAAGTTTTATGGATTGTGGGGGATTCCATGCCTCTTTTCCAACATTGTAATGGCAAAATTTGCCTCTTCCTCATGTAATGATGCATTTTGCACGTGATTGAAGTAATAAAATTGTGTTTTGTGACTAATTATTGGTCCTTTCATCATTCTAGATACTTCTTTGTGCCTTTCTTGTTTATGCAGGTATATTGTGCAACTTCAAGTTTCCATTGCAAGTTTTGGGAGTTCTATGCTTATCTGGGAGTGAATATTTATATGTGGTTGAGTTGTGGTGCTTATTCATCCTTCTCATTTTCATCTTCCTTCACTAGAAAACTGAAAACTTGTCTAGCAACACCCTTTCTTGGTGCATCACCACTTCTAGTATAGGTTTTATTTCTTCTAAATCTCTCCCCTTACTCCCATGAAAATGTTAGCATAGGTATAGTTAGCTATTTTATTGCATTATGAGTAGTATAACAGTTATTTTAGGAAGAGGAAGCTAGCCTTCTTTGGAGGTTCACCTCGAACCCAAGTCCCATAGCTTGAGAGGTGATCCCATGTTACCCAATCACACCGAATGTCTTGTTCACATTTTGGCCATTCAGGGGGTGTAGTGATTTGGTAATAACAGTTTTTGGCATGCTCGGTGAGACAAGAGTTGGTAATTCTCTTCATACTTACATGAATCAAAATACCCGATGACTCCATATCTCTTGATTTTGTATCTTAGTGTGTTAACATATGCAAAGAATTCATATAACAGCTTCGGTGAGACGAGAAGGAAATTATCAACATATTTATTTATCCTTGTCTCTTCCAAGAAGAAGAAGAGGCATTTCAACATCACCAGTTACAACGTCACCATGTAGAGGTCATTCAACTCCTCCTTACGAAAGGTTACCTCCACCTAGGAACAATCAACCTCTTGGTAGAATGGCAAGGAACCAAGTATTTAATGCATTAAATGTAGGCTGCCCTCTTTAATTATCCCAATGGGATCCTATACCTATTGTTGAACTCAAAGTTTTACCCTTTTCTAAAGGGGAAACTCATATTTCTCTTGTGGACCATATTATTGATGTGGCCAACATTTGCACAATACATAATGTTACATAAGACAACATTATGGTCAGACTCCTTGCTACTTCTTTCAAGGGAAAATCACTTTAGTGGTTTCATGGGTTAGAGGTTGGTACTATAACCACTTGGGATGCATTATGGGATAAGCTCTGCAAACAATTCAAAGAAAAGAGTGACCACCTATCACTCATGGAACAACTCACTACCATAAAGAGATCTCCTCAAGAGTACATGAGTGATTTCAACTTCTGATTCCAAAAGACTTGGAATAGGATTTTGACACTCATAAAGCCTTCTCTAAATAATACATTCTTATACTATTTACGAGCCTTGAATAATGATGTAGAACTTATGATCTAGTCCATGGGAGGGACTACACTACCTGATGCCTACAAAGTTTCCATAAAATTATATAATTCCTTGATTCATGCTCGAAAGATACCTCAACGACAACTCAAATAACTATAAAAACTTCCAAGTAACTAGTTTAGTCTACTCCTGCCCATTCAAATGATCTATTTGAAGTCAAGTCACTATTGAAAACTTTTAGAAATGAGCTCGTTGCACTCAAGAGGCAATCATTTCAATATAACCGTCCATATCAGCCAAAAACTCAACAATATCAGGGCTAGCCATCATCCTTTTCAAGGAAACAATCAACCTAAAAATTAAACCGTAAGTCAAGTTGTGAATGTTAGGAATTTGAAATTTTGATACGCTCTTGCTACTATATCATCTAGAGGCATTTCTACTAGACTACCTATGGTGTTATCCCTATGCTCAACCTCACAAATAAAATATTTTCCCCAATGGAGTTCTTATCCTATCCCTTATGGTTCAAAATGTATCTTTGCTTAATCAAATCAATGAAAATTTCATCTATGCAGGAAATAGCGAGATAGACCACACAGTACTGAAAAACCACTTTTAAAATTGGAAAGAAGAAGATTTTTGCAAGTTGAACACGATTCTTCATCAATAGCAGAAAATACTCGCTCCAAGAAGATGGAAATGGAATCCCAACCCTCCAAAGCTGATCAAGCATCCACTTCATAGCCTCAACCACAAGTGGTGGTTTCTAATAAAGACGAGGGAAAGAATTCAACGAAATGCCCATTGGTCAAGCTACAAGGAAGGAAGTTTCTTTAGGCATCACAATACCTAGTAAACACTTTCCAAAAGAGGATTTTAATGCCCAAGGAAATGTCAGTAAAGTAGGATCAATTCCCTTCAGTATCGTAGAACAAATGAAGAAGACAAACTCGAGAATTTCCATGTGCGATGCACTTTTAATTCCTTCTCAAAGGAACCTGTTACAAGAGGCTCTAAAAAGCTTTGGTACAACCGATGGATCATCGGGTCATGGGGAAGAAACTGCTACAATTTTGTGTCAAACATAAGGGAAAATTATTCCAAAGGAAAACAAACCACCACCATTTTATAGTTCTCTCGATCATTGGTGATCATTTGCTACATGATTGCATGATCTATTCTAGTGCCGTGGCTCGATCATGCCTAAACAGATTGCAAATGTATTAGGATACAATATACACTAGTTACAAAAGGATTTTTCAACCTGGATGGCATAGTTGTTCAAACCATTGGATTTATTAAAGGACTCAAACTTACTATCCATGCATGTCCCAGTTTTTCGTTCACACAACACATATCAGTCATTGATCTTCCTCCTCTCTTCACCATTTACCTATCATGATATTTCACTTTGCCAAGATGGGTGATTACCTATCGAGTTGATTAGTCACATATGATCCTTAGGAATTGATATGGAACTAAAGTGACTATAATGGCAGAACCAATTTTCCATAATCATGTGGAGCCCTACACTACCAGTCCCATAAATGGGAATTATACCATTTTGATCCGAGAAGAAGAAGAAAAGTGATCGTGAACCAACCAAAGTATTGTGGAAGAAGTCCCTAATACGGTGTTGTATGAAGTGAGTGGAGATCATCGGTATGATCCATACACCGATGTATTAGTAGAGGAAAAAAATTGGTGTGTTACTTTTAGAGGAGACAGGATTGGGTACATACTACATTCACGAAGAAGGTGTGAAAATACAAAAACTTTTTAAGAACCAAAATAGCTCTGAAGGACTTTGGAAACTATTTTTTAATGGTTTGAGGAGTAATAATAGAGCAGGTTTTGGTGTCATATTTGTTTCTCAAGAGAGGATAATTACTTCTCATCTTTCTGATGAAATTTAACTACACCAACAAAGTTGCTAAATATGAATCTCTTGTGCAAGGAATTCAATTAGATCAAAAGAAGGGAATCAAATTTCTAACTATTTTTGATGAGAATGAATTGGTTGTACATCAAGTAAGAGCACACAAAGTGCATCCAAAAATGATTTTATAAGATCTTACAAGAACTGAGTTTGGGATCTAATTGAAGATTTTGAGGCTTTTAGGATTCATTCTATTCCTAGAAATCAAAATCAAGATGTTTATAGGCTTACTATAGTTGGCTCATGCAGTATGATATACCTATTGATATAATGAAAGAAGGGAAAAAATATTTCAAAATGGTGGTTCAACTTTGTATTTCTGATAATGTTAGTAGCTAGCAAGTGTTTGATAGTGACAAAAAAATTGTTTTGTTTCTATAAGAGGAGGCAAAGTTTTCTATGAAAGGTTAAGAAAATTTTTAAGAAGCATATGGTGATCAAATCATACAATTAAAAGCAAAAATCTACCAAAAGTATTAGTTACTCTAGAATCCATATTCAATTCAGATGATCAAGACAAAAGACAAATCTCTAACATGGTGGTCAAAGAAGAATATTTTGAGGAAGTCGAGGTAGCAAATGAAAAGTTTCGAAGATAAAAAAATTATGCACTCCCGAAGAAAAAGAATCTTTCATCAAAATTTGTCAAGATTATCACAACATTTTTTCATGGAGATACAAAGACCTATGTGGTTTTGATCCAGGTCTAGCACAACATACCATCAAACTGGATCCTAATGCCAAGCCAGTTCATCAAAAATAGAGGCCAATTAATCCCAAAATTGAGCCACTGATGAGGAAGGAGCTAACCAAACTCATCAAGTCATGTATAATTTTTCCTATCAAGCATTCCTCCTCTATAGCCAATCCGGTTCTTGTAAGGAAGAAGAATAGAGAAATTCAGCTATGTGTGGAATTTAGGGATTTGAACCGTGTTTCATTGAAAGATCATTATCCCCTTCCATCAATGGAGAAAATCCTTGAAACGAGGGAAAGAAATAAAATATTTTCTTTGATCGATGGATATTCAAGTTACAATCAAATTCTAGTCCAAGAAGACGATTAATTCAAAATGGATTTCACTAACAAGTGGGGCATGTACGCTTACAACAAAATTCCATTTGGATTGGCCAATGTCGAGGCTTATTTCCAAATATCCATGAACATGGAATTTAAGTGACTAATCAATGAAAAAATCTTGGTTTACCTTGATGATATAATTGTATAGTCTAAGCATGCGAAGACCACATCATGCATCTAAGGAAGGTTTTACAAGATGTCGAGA
Organism: Taxus wallichiana var. yunnanensis; assembly: GCA_018340775.1. Taxonomy (NCBI): domain Eukaryota; kingdom Viridiplantae; phylum Streptophyta; class Pinopsida; order Cupressales; family Taxaceae; genus Taxus; species Taxus wallichiana. The sequence goes on from CM031242.1 coordinate 384,223,105, forward strand.
AATTGGGGTTTCACTTAATCCCAAAAAATGTATTTTTACAATGCATGAAGGAAAGTTGTTGGGGAATGTTTTTTCAACTAAATGAATTTCTATTGATCCATCTAGGATCCGCTCAATTATGTCTTTATCTCTCCCAAGTCACAAGAAGGGTCTCCGGAGTTTTTTGAGAACCATGAACTTCATGTGAAGGTTTATTCCTCAATTCCCAAAGCATTGGCTAAACCACTTATAACAATGCTAAAAAATAACAAGCCATTCTCGTGGGAAAAAGGAAGGAAGGGAGAGATTAAAATCCATCAAAATATCCATTTCTCAAGATCCCATGTTAGTGAACCCCATGTTTGATAAATATTTTATTCTTTATGCTTTTGCAGGTCAAGAGAGCATTTTAGGGATCCTCACCCAACAAAATTATGATATGATGGAGAAACCAATTGCTTTCTTAAGTCAATCATGTGTACATGAATTAATTAACAATGAAAAATAAATCAAATCAAAATCTTAATAGCTTCAATACAATGCTAACTAGATCAATATACCATCATGCTTAGAGCTTAAGCAAAGCTAATCTATTAACATATTTGCATTAGAACATGAAATGAATATTCAAACTAACATGCTAAAAAAATTAACCTCTATCTCTAATTGAATGCTAATGAAATGAACCTATTTAGATCCTTAACAATTAAAAGGTTTGATTGTATGCTTGAATCCCAAGGTTTTCAAGATTGGAGTGTTTTCAATCCATGGCTACAAGAGAATTTGACATATCTCCATATGAATTCAAAACTTGGATGGATAAATGCAAGAAATGAAGATAGCTAGCTCCTCTAATAGAAGAATTATCTAAGATGATAAAATGGCTATAGTATAAGTTCTATGCTCATTTACGTGTAAGAAGAAATGTAGGAGAAGGGCTATTTATATAGCCCAATGGATAAAAGAATCTCTACATCCCTTTAGATGTGGGATAATATAGAGGTTGGGTTAGTTATGGATAAACATGGCTTAGAAGGGGTTTAGTTTACTTTAGGAGATTTTAGTTTTTCCTCTAGTAGCTCATGGGGATTGAGGGGGTTTATTAATTAACCAAACCGATTAATTAATAGGTGTGCAAGCTTATAAATATTTTTAGAGAAATAACTAATATGATTTATGTTATAAGAGGGTTTTAATCAAATAAATGATGATTTATTGATTAAATAGAAGAGAGAATTAATTAATTAAGAATAATTAATTAATCTAGATAGAAATGGGTATTAATTAATTAGAAATAATTAATTAATCTAGATAGAAAGGGGAGCTTAATTAATTAGAAATAATTAATTAATATAGATAGAAAGGGGAGCTTAATTAATTAATCTAGATAGAAAGGGAGATGATTAATGGAAGGTCGTTAATTGGTGTTATTGTTGGATAGAAGAGTTAATTAACTAATGTAATGTAATTAATTAACAACGATAGTAGAGAAAATGTGTGATATTGATGATATGTCATCAATTTGTGAGAAAGGGTATAATTAGTGCAATTTAAGTATTTAAATTGCTCGAGCTAAATTATAGGTGTCTACATTTTCCCCTCTTTGGGGTGGCATAAGTGACGCCACTTCAAAGATAATAGACAAATAAAATTTTGAAGGGGTAGAAGAAAAATTAGTATAAGTGAGAGATTCCCCCTTGAGTGTCGATGGGGTGATGAAAGAAGGTGATCGATGATTGAAAAAGGTGAGAGAAATGGATAGAAGAATGGGTAGGGGCAAGATGCCCTAGGTGAATCAGAATAATAGTGTTGATAGGAGAATGATGTAGAAGAGGAATGAAGATGGAAAGAAAAGAGCAAGCTTTCATCCAATGTATTGAAACAACTTTAGTGTCATCATATTGCCAAAGATCTACATCATTGGTCCTTATTAAAAATATAAGCATACGACAAAAGTAGAATGACATGAAAATACATACTATGAAAAATTGTCCATTACTAAAAATACCAACTCCATGAAACATACAAAATGTAATGCAATACGAGAAAGTGAAATATGCCTAACTACCTACAACATTCATAATGTAATGCAATACGATAAAGTAAACAAGCTAACCTAAAAGAGAAACATAATGCAATGTTTTCGTTATCAAGCTTTGATTCCGACCTATGCGAATTGACGAAAAGGGTTAAAATATGGTGCCCCAAGCAAGGATACATGCAAGGGGAATAATGGTGACACTAGGGTCCTATGAAAAAGGAGTCATAAACTATGATACAGTACCAAAAAACTCATTATAACCTAGAGTACATAAATAGTAAGTAAACCAATTTGGTAATAGAGGTAGATCAAGATGATTTGTGATTCGCGCACAAGAACAGTGAGAACCAAAGAGCGACCTTTCGTAGGATAATTTTTGTTGTATTTGATTTTTGTAGAAACATGTTTGATTTTTTTATTTTGAAATTTTATCCGATTTTTTTGTGTTTTCGAAAGTTTTCGAAGCTATGTATAGGAAAAAAAAATCATGGATGACCCTAGCAATAGATGGGATGTAAAAGGGTAGAAAACCAAACACATGGACAAGAAAGTGAAGATGTAAAAATTCCCTAGTGAGTAGGTGGGAGTATTCAAAGGTAAACTCTTCACATGCTGAAGGGGGATAAAGGCCAATATAAAATAGGTTCACTCATGGGGAGCAAGGATGCCCCAACATAAGTTGGCCAAGAAACACATGATAGAAAGGAAGTAGAAGATTGTCTTATTAAAAGGGGATAAAAGTGTCTGCAAACATGGTAAAGAGGCCATCCTATACACATGGATGTTCTAAATGATTCTGAAGAGAAGAGGATGATCTGAAAATATTTAGAAGGTGGTCGATGAAAAATTGATCAGCCCAAGGCACAAATCATGAGACAAGACATGCGCTAAAGAAAGAGTTTGAAAAAGGTCCAAAAAATAACACTTAGTAACATATTAATCCTGTTTTCTCATAGAGATCCAATGTGTGCATATGGAAATGACTTACCTCTTGAAGGAAAGAGTTAGAAAACAAGTGAAGAAACTAGCCAATGTGTAGGAATGATTTAGTTGGAAAGGTGATTTACGAATGGAGGGTGGAAGAAAAGTCGTACATTTCTCCTTTGCCCTCAAAGGTCCATATTCCCAATGGATATGCATTTGATTCTAATAACAACATTTTTCTACTACCATTCAGGTGTCCATATCCATGGTAGAGATTATTGGAAATACCCCAAGAGAGAGTTATATATCAATTTTCTTTTTCTTTTAGATTTTTCTTTTTGATTGATTGATTTTTATTATTTTTCTTTTTGAAAACTTATTTCAGCTCTCTTGTTTTACAAGGGGTTAAGAACCATTGATGGCTTGATGGAAGGATATGAAAGTGATTGTGATGATGACATTGACTAGTGTCAACAAATATATCCAAAATTTCTTCGCAACAAGTTTATTAAATGTGAATTGTGATAGGATCTCTAAGAGGTTAGTCATTCTTTAATTTACCAAGGTGATAAAAGACCAGGGTCAAATAGATACCATAGAGATAAATGTTACAAAATTCATGTGAATAGGCTAATCAAGTATAACATCAAAGGGATGAAAATGGTGGATGAATTACAAAGGAATATGAAAGAAAGGGAAGAAAGAACATTCATCTATACGCAATACCTGATTGCAATGTTTGATCTTTGTACCTTTGTTTTTGTTTTTGTAATGTTTTAATTTTTTCTCTTTTTTTGTTTTTGAACTGTTTTATTATTTTTTTGATTTTTATGGTTATCAAAATGAAACATGTCACTTTATGTGATAGGATCTAACAACTACGTTCATGATTTATTTGATAAGAGAGACTAATCATGTTTTCTTATCAAGTGTAATATTATCCCCGATATCGATGATCATGGTGAGCTCACACTCAACAAATAATTGTGATTTGTCTTGATACATTGGTTTCATATGTGAGATCTTAAGTTCCCTATCCATAGGTTTCTACACTTTGTGCCATACTTGATGGGTATGTTGCTATGAATTATGGAGTCATGTTTGATTTTGAATTTTGTAATCATTTGAGGTTTTGGGAGCTTTGGATCTCTTTGGTGTTTTAGTCTTAGCTTGGTAAAAAATAATTATAGGTTTCTTATAAGCTAATGCTTGACTTGTTTGATCTCGAAAGTGGGAGAAGAATTTAGACATTTAGAATTGATGTGATAAATGATAGTGGGATTGCCACATTCTTTGGTAGAAGAATAATGTGATGGATGAAAAGGATATGGTCCAAGAATTAAATAAGATGGGCTACCGGGAGGTGAGCCAAAAAAGAAGACAAAGGGCTACTAGGATGTGCCCCCATAATAGAAGGATAAAGGATGTTGGGTCATGAACCATAGTCAAAAGATGATGGGCTACTAGGATGTTCCCCAAGAATAAATATGATGGACTACCTAGGGGTGACCCATACATAGAAGATAAGGGGATAGTTTGATGTGCCTTAAGAATAGAAGATATTGGACTACTCAAAAATTTTCCACAAATAAAAGATGATGGATTTATCACAAGGTCCCTTATACATATGACAATAAGGAATCAAAGTTTCAGCATTCACATCAAAAGACACCCATCATGACCAAACCTCATTTGGTTCTTCACACTAGAGAACCCATCCGGGTAACCCGTTCCCCACCTTCATCTCATAGTCGGTGGTATGGTTTGGACACTTCTGATCCAAATTATTATTTGGGTTCCCCCCACTCTTCTTTTGATTCTAATCCAAAAATTTACTCTTCTTTTGAGGATTCCAATCCAAATATTTCCTCCAATTATTCTGATGATTCGAGATCTAAACTACTATTCAGATTCATCTAATTTGAATCCTAAGTCATGGTCCTCTTCTTCTTTGTAGGACCTCCTTCATCATAATTATATTGCGATTCTTGAGTCCCCCCTTTCTTCACGAGACCTCCTTTATCATTCATCCAATTCAAATCCTAATTCGTGGTCCTCCCCTTCTTCACAAGACCTTCTTTATAAAACATCTAATGTGATTCTTCAATCACAGTCCTCCCCTTCTTCGCAAGACCTCTTTTATTAGTCACCTCAATGAACCCTTCCTCCTTTAAATATTTGTGTAACTCAAATTACTTCTAGGAAATCATCTAAGTTAACTCCAACATCACAATCTATAGAATTTTGGATACAAAATCCTCCTATTATTCCTCCATGAATTTTTATTATAGGAAACATATACCAACCAATTATAAATTCACATCTTCTTCTAATCATGAGACATCTATCACTAAGTCTACTTCTTCTCTTAAGTCATACTCTTCTATTGAAATCATCACCAAACATTTTCTAAGTCTTCCACACTAGTTGGACATTTTACTTCCAATCAAACCCCGTGGTCGATCAACAACACATACTTGATTGATTTCTTTTAGAATAAAGGAGTTATCATGGCCTTTATAAGGGCACATGGAGATATCCCTCTAAAAATTATGAGAAAGGATTCTCTTTATACTTTTATGTGTCAACGTATTTTGAGGAAAAAGTTGATTCTTTTTATCAAAAACAAAGGAAGAGCCTAATAGCTTCAATACAATGTTAACTAAATCAATATTCCATCATGTTTAGATCTTAAACAAAGCTAATCTATTAACATATTTGCTTTAGAACATGAAATGAAGATTCAAAATAACATGATAAAAAAATTAACCTCTATCTCTAATTGAATGCTAATGAAATGAACCTATTTAGATCCTTATAAATAAAAAGGGTTGATTGTATGCTTAAATCCTAAGGTTTTCAAGAATGGAGTATTTTCAATCCATGGATACAAGACCATTTGACATATTTCTATATGAATTCAAAACTTGGATGGATGAATGCAATAAATGAAGATAGCTAGCTCCTATAATAGAAGAATGTTCTAAGATGATAAAATGGATATAGTATAAGCTCTATGCTAATTTAGGTGTAAAAATAAAGGTAAGAGGAGGGATATTTATATATCCCAATGGATAAAATAATCTCTACATCCCTTTACATGTGGGATAATAGAGAGGTTGGGTTAGTTATGGATAAACATGGTTTAGAAGATGTTGAATTTACTTTAGGAGAGTTTAGTTTGTCCTCTAGTGACTCATGGGGATTGAGGGGGTTTATTAATTAACCAAAGTGATTAATTAATAGGTGTGCAATATTATAGAAGCTTTTTAGAGGAATAGTTAGTATGATTTATGTTATAAGAGGATTTTAATCAAATAAATGATGATTTATTGATTAAATAGAAGAGAGAATTAATTAATTAAGAATAATTAATTAATCTAGATAGAAAAGGGGTATTAATTAATTATAAATAATTAATTAATCTAGATAGAAAGGAGAGATTAATTAATTAGAAATAATTAATTAATCTAGATAGAAAGGGAGCTTAATTAATTATAAATAATTAATTAATCTAGATAAAAAGGGGAGCTGATTAATGGAAGGTTGTTAATTGGCATTGTTGTTGGATAGAAGAGTTAATTAAATAACATAATGTATTTAATTAACAATGATAATAGAGATGGTGTGCGATATTGATGATATGTCATCAATTTGCGAGAAAAGGTATAATTAGCACAATTTAAGTATTTAAATTTCTCAAGCTAAATTATAGGTGTCTACAAATACCCCAAAGACTATGAGCTCAAATATTCATTCATTGAAAAACAAGTCTTTGCGGTTATTCAAGCTTTGAAGAAATTCAAGCACATGTTGTCCAACAACAAAATTCATCTGATGGTGTCTCATCTAGGTGTCAAGGACTTTTTGCTGAACAAAGAGATGAATGAAAAAGAATGTTGGATGGATCACAAAGGTGATGGAGTATGACATACATATCAAAGTTACCAAACTTGTTAGAGGTAAAGGTTTGTGTCAACAACTTGCTGCAGACATGGAATCAAAAGGTGATGAGGATGTGACACTCCTAAACACTGATGAAGGTGATGATCAGGTTGATTGGTTATCCAAAATGAAGAGTTTCCTTTTCTCAGGAGCATATCCTGTTGACATGGATAAAAATAAAAGGTGGACTTTATTTCTTCAATCTATTCTGTATGTCCTAAAGGATAATGTTCTCTTTCCAAAGGATTTGAACTGTGTTCTTCTTTGGTGCATAGGGCTGGAACAGATGATTAATATACTAGAAGAGTTCCACAATGGCCTATCTGGGGGACACTATTCTACATAAATAGCTACTAACAAGATCATGCAAGATGGTTATTACTAGCCATATTTGTTCAAAGACACCCATATCTGGGTAAGGAAGTGCAAAGAATGTTCCTTTGTCACCGACAAATAGAAGTTGGTAGCTCATCCACTCCATCCAATTCAAGTGGATCAACCCTTTGTTCAATGGGGTTGAATTTCTTTGGAATGATCAATCCTCCATCCAATGATGGACATAAATGAGTCCTCACTACCACATACGAATTTACTCGATGGATGTAAGTGGTAGCCATTGATGGTGAATCACAAAGACTTCCCTGAATTTCTGCAACTTGATGGGTTGAGACTCTCAATGTGATTGTATAACGTGGAACTTTTCCCATGTGGGACCTTGTGAATCGGGAAAGCTCTCCGGATGAAGGCCTGTTCCTATTCCTCTGTTTAGATGCACACATAAAAAAAAGTAGAGGGATTACTCAAAACCTAATCTAACTTTCCAAGGAGACAGGGTAAGAAGATACATAAAAATAAACCTAACTAATAAAGGTGATTCACCGAGGAATGAAGAAACACTTGTCTTGCCAATAAACACAAACCTTTAAAATGTAATGAAAGATCATGCACATATAACTAGATTTTTAGTGAAAGATCGGGAGGATGCAAATGAACATAGAGAGGGTTGAGAATTATCCATAGACATGTATTATTTTCTCCAAAGATTGATAAAATACACTACAAAATGCCAAGAGGTTAAGTTGAATTACGCTTTAGATGGGAGGTTTGAACTCCACAAATTCACCTACCAAAGAGAAGAAGGGAGGGGAAAAACAAGAATGTCCAACCTTTAGAAAGAAGCCCCTTCTTACAATTTATAGGAATAATGAGAGAGGGAAGAGAGAGGAATTCTAAATCTGCCCCAACTACCTCAAGGTTGTATTTAATTTATCTCATTATGGCGGTAGGTGAGAACCCTAGTAAAACCAAAAATGGAGAATTATATTTTACATTTTTGAAGAACTTGTTCTCACCCAATTAAATATATCCAGTTGTAGTTGGATAGAGGACCTCGTAATATTTCTGAAAAGTTCAACGTTGCATGAATTCGAGCTCCCTGTGAAAATTTATGGCCATTTGAATATCTGCGTCAGGGTTTGCTTTCTATCGGGGTGTCAACGCTCAAAATATTGCTCCTCCTGAAGATGTGTCTCATGAAGATGCACCTCGGTACATTCATCCTCATTTCAACATACTCTTAAGTTTTCCATAGGCGCTAAAAATGCAAAGTGTTGATGTTTTGTGCTTTGCGCTTCTAACTGCGCCTTGGCGCAAATTTTTACATGTCGACACCTTGTGCTGTGCACCCTAGCTGCGCCTTGGGCGCAAATTTTTGCATGTCGACACCTTGTGCTGTGTGCCTCTAACCTACGCCTTGGGCTCAAATTTTTGCATGTCGACACCTTGTGCTCTCGTGCCTCTAACCCGTGCCTTGGGCGTGAATTTTTGCATGTTGACACCTTGTCTTTGTACGCCCCTCCTTGGGCGCGAATTTTTGCATGTCGATACCTTGTGCTATGCACCTCTAACTTTGTGCCTTGGGTGTGAATTTTTGCATTTCGACACCTTGTGATATGCGCTAGAGGTGCTTGGTGACACAATAAATGTCAGGTTTTCGACCATACAATGCACTTTCAAAACCCGAAATGAAGGATTTCGATTTTCCTTGATTTCCATATTCTTCTGCTCTTGACTATATTTACCTGGGGGGAGATATATACAATAGTAGCATTAAAGGAGGGTAATGAAAAGGTTTTCCTTGATTTCCTTGAAGGCATAATGATGAGGTTTGGTGTTCCATTCACAGTCATTTTAGATAATGCGATGGATTTCCTTGTCGAAGATGAGTGAATGGGATGTCAAAAATGGGGTCCACCTCAAGACTTTTTCCAATTACTATCTATAAGGAAATAGATTGCCTAAGTCTAACATCAAGAACCTCATAATGATTATCAAATGCACGATGGAGACCAATAAGAGAACTTGTCACACACAACTTAAAGACGACCTTATAGGTAGATTAGATCATGCCAAAAGGGAAATTTGAATATCTCCTTCATGTTGGTATATGGGTGAGAAGAAAAACTTCCACTATCTTTAGAATTGCCTGCTTTAGAGCTTACACAACAGGTTGAGGTTATGGAGAGTAGCCCTATGACCATCAGATTTTTTGAACTAATAGAGTTAGAAGAACTGTGGAACATGGCCATGAAGAGTTTGGAGCAACATTAGGCTCAAGTCAAGAAATGTTTTGACAAGAAGGCATTCAATAGGAATTTTCAAGAGGGAGATTTCATTCTAAAATGGGATCCCAACAGAGCCAAATCAAGCATGGACGCTTAATTTTTACACTCTCTGGAGTGGGCCATATGTCATCTTAAGTTGTAAAGAGGTGAACTCATTTCATCTATCCATACTTAATGGAGAAGAACTGCTCATTCATGTGAATTGGATACATCTCAAAGCTTGCTTTTGAGATCATTCCACCCCATGTATAGTTTATTTAGGTTTTTTCCTCCCAGTTCTTTTGCATATTCTTGTGTGTTGTTTTTGTTTTTATTTCCTTGTTGTCATGTGTTTTGTTGTTATTGCACATTATATCATCATTGGAGATTTTCAAGGAGAAGAAAGGTTCAATGTTTCAGATATCCAAGGTTCCTCAAAAGCTTCATCCAAAATTTCCACAGTTCTCTATAAGTGTCACAAGTTTTTAGCTTCAATACTTTTCCTTCCTAGTGTTACCACCGATTTCAGGATCACTAATACTAAGAAAGATTTTGGGATGTATCATAGAATATCAAATCAATTTCAAGATTCCAATATTGAATCCATGCCCAATGGGTAATTTAAGGCTACTGGAATCATGCTTAGTAGGAAATCAACCTCAAGAGGTTGCCAAAATGTTATCCAATTTTGTGCGCATAGCAAAATTGGACAACGGGTTAGATTGTGTTAAAAAAAAGTTCGTCCCGATGGAACCACTTTTGGTCGTCATAAACATAAAATAATTAAAGTAATTAATTAATCATGTTGAGGATATTCTTCTATATCTCTATGATCCTCAAGTTTCAAGGAGAATATAGGAAATCCAAGGTTTTTAACATCAAGTATGGGAATGCCCAAAAAGGGTCTTCAAGCTCTATCAACTTGCCAAGCAACTCGGTGAGTTGATATCATATATAAGGTCGAAGGGTTGGGTTGTATTAACTCATTCAAAATAATTTCATGGGTACTGAAATCTCACCCAATGTTACATAAAGATAGATCACCTAACATTGAATTGAACTGAGTTGAGTTCACTTAATGAGGAGCTTGGTCATTTCAGTTGATTCCTACAGAGATCAGTTAAATATCTATAAGATGAAATGCTCAATAGAAAATATCAGATCATGACTCAAAAATGGGTTCGATGGAGAAACATTTTTAGGGATCACTTGATTTGTTCAAGAGGGAGCTCGGCAAGTCTTGGAAGAGTTGTTGAGTTAGTGATGAAGTGGCACAAGCCCAAGTTCATGGCCGAGTTGATTGATGTTGAATGGTATTGAGAGCTAGGTTTGGGCTCATCGATGGACATGTCAGTCGAGGCATGCATTAAAGGAAAGGAATGTGTTGCTCTTGTAGTTTCGAAGCCATGCATTGAATGAAGAACCTGAGTAAGAGAGTAGCTCGGGGCACTGATCTAGGGAAAATACATGGATGGCTCAGTGAGCCCATTAGATAGAGCTTGATCGAGTTTGGGTGTCGGTCAAATATGGGGAGCTCGATGATTCTTGGAGTTAAGACATATCTCGGTCTATAGGTCGGCCTCATTGAGTCATGAGCTAAAAATAAATTTCATGAAGGGGTGAGATGATACCGAGCTCAATGAAGATGAGGACCTTGTCTCACTGAAGTTAGCTCAATACTTAGAAATGCTGGATGGATCAATCCTGCAAAATCCATGTCAACATGATCTAGAGCTTGAGTTGGTCGAGTCAAACCAAACATTGGAAAGAGATTTGAATTCAAGTGAATCTCACATCTTGATTTCAAGGGAAGACTTGAGTTAAAACAATCGAGATCGATGAGGAAAATGGAAATTCGAGACTATGATCCCATGATGGGGGAACTTTGAGGGTTTTTATTCTAGGTGGAGATGTCAAAATGGTAAACTAAGGAAAATATTCCATGTTGGGGGAGTTTCGGAAAACATGGCCAAGCGGGATAAAACCATGGAAAACCATAATGGGATTTCCATGAGTTAGAGAAATTCAAACCGATTGTCAGGTGGGGATTTCATAATGGAAAACCATCATTATAGTTCCATGTAGAGAGGAGGTCCAAGATGGTTGCTGAAAACTAGGTAGGTCATCAGGGGAGTTAAGGCATGTTTGAGTGATTGAACAGTCATAGACAAGATGATGAGTCATTTACCAGGTTATGCAAGTGGTTATTGACGAGACCAAGAAACTCGGTGACGGTTGAGAAAAATGGTGCATTGAATTGATAGACTTGGCATCGATGAACTGAGTAGAACATGGTCGAGCATCCCGATGTCACGAGGAGTTCATCATTCTGAGTTTGATACATTATCTTCATGAGTGGTGATAATGATCTGCATTGATATGGAGGACTCAAGCTAGTACACACCTCAACATATCAAGCTCTACTCTGATGGTTGTCATGATTCATTACTGAGGACAAGTAAACAGGAAGACCTTAGACAAGTTTAATTTTCCGGGAGGAGAGAACTCAGAAAATGAGCTCCATTTAGCCTTAGAAGTAGTGATCCCAATGATGGATGAGTTTCTCGGTGGTAAGCATACAAAAATCATCCTGTGGAGGTGAACCAACCAATCATGAATTGAAGATGAGTTCATGATGGAAGCTCGACATACCTAGTTGAGAGTGTAAAATCGGAGATTTAATAAATAAAATTGATCTCAAGGGTACATTGTGGTGAGAGACATGGGTTTGAAAAAGAGTAGGTCAGTGAGTCATTCACACGAGGAATCTGAGTTTCTCATAAAGTGACTTTATGGCTTGCGGAGAATATTGATTGTGGCGGATGGACGTGAAGCTAGGATCTTGGTAGACACATGAAGATGGAGCTCATTTGAAAGAAATCACTAGTACGAGCTCACAAAGGACTCGACATCGATTTCAAGAATGATGTGATGTAGGGGAAGTGATGGGCCCACGCTCCTCACCGACGAGGTTATGTGTAAGGAGAAGATTGTAAAATATATGGGCCACCAAATTGGAGTGAAGGAATCGACATGGGAAAATATTCAATTGCATATGGGGAATAACTCGAAGAAATCTTGAGGCATATAATGGCTCTATCATTGGGTCTAGTAAATAGAGAGGACAACGTAGAACATTGGTGAGGAGCTCTTAATGGTTAAGATGATTGATTTTTCATGAAATTGAGTCATGAGTTATGCATAAGTCAACTTAGACACCATCACATAGGTAAGGATGGGCTCATGAATACAGTGAGCCAAAAGCTTAGCTATCAAGCCATTTGGGGAGTTTACCATATGGCTTACTAAGTGAATTAAGGGACATGTCTAGGCTTTGAATTCTATGGCCAAGACCGAGCATCCATCATGTTAAAGCATGGCTAAAAGGAATATTTATGGTGTAGAGTCAATGAGAAGCTCACATGTTTTTCTTTTAAGCCATGAAGACCTCAAGGTGAAACAAAGGTTGAAGGAGTTATTCTTGTAGATTGGCTCATTGAGGAGTCATGGATGAAAACTGAAAGAGCTCGTAGGTTGATGTGATGAAGGAAAGAAACTCATACAGGTATGTTGAGTTTTTCTGATGTATGATGAGTGCACATAACTTGTGGATGTGGAACCAATAAGGTGAGTTCATAAAGGATCACCCAAACATGGAGGATCTCACCATGGATTTTTATGTGCTCGTAGAACTTGACGTTAGGATAAAAGAGCCAAGAGAGTATCTTTTGGAGTGAGTTTGAGGCATAAAATGGCTCATTTAGGGTTGGGCCCATAGTAAGGAAGATATGCAAAATTATGGTTCAAGGAGTTGATCAAAGGAGCTCAGTGATGGGCTCAAAAATTAAGAATGTTGAGCTATTCGGTGATGGTGATCTTGCATGTAAGATGAGCCTCATTGGAGGTAGGCTTGTAGAACTCAACCATTGGTGGAGTGGGAAGATCTCGAACCGAGTGAGTCGGGGTCGAGTAGATTTGGTGGAGTATGGGATGATCCCGCCATGTTCAAACGTAAGGGGAACCCGTTAACCAACTCGGTGAGTTGGTTGGTGAGCCAACCACCGAGTTGGCCTTTCTCTCAAGGGACCCCCCTTCAATGCACACCAACCCTAATAGGGTCCCGAGTAAAATTATTAAATTAATATTTTTATAAAATGATATTTTAATTATTAAAATATTTTATTTAAAATATTCTTTTAATTAAATAAATGGATAAGTTCAAACCTTGCATTAATGAGACATGATGGAATGTTCCTAAGTGGTGCAACTAATTCTGTAATTAATGTTGACCATCATGTGCCTTCATTTTAGGCCAAGAATTTATGATTTCTCCTCTCTTCTCTCATAGGGTTTTCTATAAATGTAAGTTGAAATCTCATTCTAATAGGTTGGACATCTTTTCTAGATTCCTCTCTCTTTCTACAAGTTTTATGGATTGTGGGGACTTTCAAGCCTCTTTTCCAACATTATAATGGAAAAATTTTCCTCTTCCTCATGTAATGATGCATTATGCATGTGATTGAAGTAATAAAATTGTGTTTTGTGACTAATTATTGGTCCTTTCATCATTCTAGCTACTTCTTTGTGCCTTTCTCGTGTATGCAGGTATATTGTGCAACTTCAAGTTTCCATTGCAAGTTTTGGGAGTTATGTGCTTATCTGGGAGTGAAGCTTTGTATTTGATGCTTGTTCATCCTTCTCATTTTCATCTTCCTTCATTGGAAAACTGAAAAATTGTCTAGCAACACCCTTTCTTGGTACATCACCACTTCTAGTATAGGTTTTATTTCTTGCAAATCTCTCTCCCTTACTCCCATGAAAATGTTAGCATAGGTCTAGTTAGTTGTTTTATTGCATTAGGAGTAGTATAATACTTAGTTTAGGAAGAGGAAGTTGGCCTTCTCTGGAGGTTCACTTCAAACCCAAGTCCCACAACTTGAGAGGTGATCCCATGTTACCCAATCACATCAAACGTCTTGTTCACATTTTAGCCATTTTGGGGGTGCAGTGATTTGGCGATAACTTGTAGCCATGCATAATTGATTCCCCCATGTCTAGAACCTTTTGCATGTCTTTTTACTATTTATCTTAATGTTTTTGAATAATAAATTATTAATATAACAATAATAATAAAATTTAGAAGACTCAACCCTACAACCGTAAGAAGGTCCATTATTACATCAAAAGAAATAACACTAGACAAATGACATAAATCTGTGATCACACATTCTACATTGAATGTATTAGTCGATGGAATAGTTGATATAATTGATAGAATATGAAAGGGATATGCACATTGAAAAGTAAAATATTTTGTGTCTTCCATCCTTACTGGCATATCTTCCTCCTTTGAAATCATATAGTTTTCTAAAATTATTTGAGCTTTAGCTAGAAGAACCTCTACCACTTTAGGATCAATTTTTATTCTTGCTGATTTTTCATTTCCGTGGGAATAAAATTTTATTCATCCTTTTCTATCTTCTCCCAAGAGTAGAAACAACTTGTGGTAGTAAGATTCACACAATCTGAATTTGTTAATAACATTGGCTTCATTGCATTATTCCAATAAAATATTATCTGGATGAGTATTTTTGAAATACTTCAAAACTTTTCCTCTCATATTTCTTTCACCTTTTACTCTTTGACATTAAGATTCAAATGTCTCTATTATGAAACTTGCCACAATAGATCCATATATCAATACATCCCCGATTGCATTTTTAATCTAGTTCAAATAGTTTTTCATCGATCATTCCTCTTGCAGCCACTGAAGGAATTGGCCATGAACCTTCCCAGTGATTTTTTCCTAGAGATAGGGTGATTATACTTAAAAGGAGAAAAGGTATGCACATTGGATGTAAGAAACTCAAAGGTTGTTTTTCATTTAGTTCATATATCCTTAGGAAACAATAGAAAATTCCATTTGTCATATAGACTCTCTGGATTTTGCATGAAAAAAATAGCAATGTATTTCTTCTCAAATCTTTACATTGAAAGATAAAATGATATTTTTACTTTATGCATATTACAAAAATAGATATTAATTACTAATGCAATAAAACTAAAATCCATTACCTTCCACTCCTCTATCTATGGGTTTCCCACTCCATGCCTCTAAGGACATCTTAACGATTTCCAAACTGATTGAGCTATATAGAAAAAAAAAAAACCTAGTTTTAATTCAAGTTTTGTTTTCTTGAAAATATTAACAATGGATTCGCGAGATTCTTTTGAAAATAGAATGCATGCCATTCAAAATCGTAGCCTAGAATGTAAATACTTGTAAGTGTCTTCAGATAAATTTTATTGGGCACATATTATATGTTGGTCCTCTACTATGTAAAAATTTACATTATCCCTTTCTAGGTCATTTGTATCCTTGAGATCCAAAACCTCCTTCGTAGACAATAAGAAGGAAAGAAGAATCACATCCCTATGTATATGAATAACATATATCAACATGGAATGGAAAATAAGGTCAACATTATCATCATCTACAAGACAATACTGATACTCTAGAGATGATTCACACTTAGAAACGTCAATTGGAAATACATCACCATCAAACAAAAACAAATCAAACTCTTGAATGGTTAAAGACTCTACTTTCTTGAAAATACTAGTTGTGTTGTTTAACAATGCAGATGATTTATTATTCTTTTTTAACCCATGTAACATTTGGATTTGATGGTTCTATCTCCAATTTAGAAAAATAAGTTCACCTTATCATAGTAAAAATATTGGCATGTTTTAAAGGAGAGAGACAATCCTTTTTATTCAAATAATGACAAAAAAGAGATAGTATCATATCTATATAATTATTTGAACAACTGAAATCATACCATTATGAATTTCAACTACATTTTTACATTCGGTTTTGTTAGATTCTATAAAAAACCCAAATCTAACCATATTTAGAACATGAACTAATATGGATTTCTATTGAGGCTTGCATTTTTTTTTCCTAAGGAAACTTCTAACTCCATATCCGAAATAACACATTTATTGATTTCAACATCAATGTGTTCAACCTAAACATGCATTGTTCCTTGGTTGATAACTTTTAAAGAAATAACCATACCGAATTATGGTTTTAGATCATCATCTATAGTAAAATAACAACAGGTCGCTGTGTTAGTTTTCATGGGAATGTATTTCTACAAACCATTCCTTGTCTCTTTTCTTCTAACACTCTGTGCCTTTAATAAAAAAAAAATCCATGAATGGATTGTGACCAATGGAAGACATATTACTAGTAATTGGAAAGAAACACATTAATAATTCGTAAATATATGAAACATAGAATATATTCCTATTTTCCATCAACTTCATATTAACTTTTGTATATGTTTGTTACTATTTTTGTCGAATTCATGTTAATTATTGTTTATAACAAGAAAAGGATAATGATTCCAACTTAAAAATTTTGTACTTCATACAAATTTTAATATCATACTTACTTTTTGTTATTTTCAAATTAAAAAGGAAAAACCCAGTGATCTCCAAGCTATAAATTTGATGATGTAGTCATATTTCAAACCCTTAGACCAATAGTCTAATCCCATACACGCTGGACTATCACCCAATGGGCATTGGGCACTCACCCGAGGCATGCACGGGTGTCAAGTCTCTCCTTTATGTTATTCTTATTAGAAAGCATCATCTTATAAGAGATATTCAAATGGAGATGAGCGAAAAGAACCACACCATACTCTAGAACAAGTTGTTATCTTATTGCATTCACAAAAGAGAAATAACAAGCAACATAAGGAAATGGTTCATACAGAAAGGGAATACATAAGTAGTATACTTCAAAACATAGATGATTTATAACAGAGCATTGTATTCATGTTAACAGATTCAATAACCACGTTGCGAATCCCTTGAGGTCATGAAAGATCCTTATATATTTATGTAAATCCCAGTCATGCATCAAAACTATATTATGTTCATCATATTACAAAAAAATAATAATGTAGACCCATCCCCCTAAATGTTCCATTCCTTACAAAGTTCTCCTAACCTTTAACCCATAACATCCCCATTCAATAGGGCTTCACCTCTCTTTTCTCTCCTCCACACTCTCTACACACTATCTATACCATATATCCTCTCTTCTCTCTCCTCCATACTCTCTACTTACTATTTAACCATACATCCTCCCTTCTCTCTCCTTCTGCTTCCATCGGGCACTTGTATTTATAACCTTAGCACCCACTTCCATGCCTTTTAGAAGTTACAGATCGGTTTCCAAGTGTCGAGGTGGTCCTCCATGGAAGCATGCTTTCTTAGATCTGACCTCTCCATTCCTTGCAATTATGCCTTCGGAAGATTCCATTGCATTAAGTAGAATATTCCATTTTTATCCCACAGTCACTAGGTTGTCACCTTATTCACAAGGGTCATGATTTTATTGTGTGCTACTTGGGATACCAAATGTGGCTAAGTACAAAACCTATTTTTCCTTGTGCACGGACACCGTGTGTTCTGTAAAAACCCTTCCAGAACCCTTCCCTACGTGCCTTCAACCTGCGTTCCCTTCTTCAAATAGGCCCCACACGCCCACATGCCCTTTTGTACTTAGATGATATTTTGAGGCCCAACATCACCCCACACTATGCTTGTTCTCTGTCCTCAAAAACACTCTCCAATAAAGAAATAAAGAATGGCGGATCCTTACAATTTATTGGAATGGAAGAATAAAGGAATGAAGAAATGGGGAAAATAATGAAAGAATGAGGGAACTTATTTACTTATGGAGAAGGATAGGAAATCCTTCCCTCATTATTCTTCTAACTTTACATGTAAGTGTCGACCTCATTACGAGCCTCTTGACAGGTAACCCACCAGGGCATTCACTTCTTCAAAACTTAGTTCCTCTCCTTTAGCACTCATTGTCTCCACAATCTCCTCTAGTTTCTTTCCAAAATCCTCGAGCACATCCATCCTATGAGTGATTTTGGGGTACAATTCCTTCATTTGGTTCTTGATTGAGCCTCGTAAGGTCTCAATGGCCTCTGATTTATTTTCTACTTCAGCTAGGATTTTGTCTCACTCAGCCCTATTCCCCTTGTTCTTTTCTTGAAACTCCCACTTCATGGGTGGAAACTAAGATACTTGTCACTCTATCCCTATCCATGCAGTTATCATAGGAAGCATCAACAATGTAAGTGGTAGCCTTTACATCGATGAGGATCTTGTTGTATTGAGAAACAATTTCCACAACCTTCCTCTTATTCTCTTTTTCTTGGCATGCCAATGCCTCTTCTGATTCTAAGGTAAGTGGTCACCTCTCCATAGTGAGTATGCGGGTCAAGTCCTCTAGGAATTGTAAGGATGATCCATAATTTTGTGTAGGCGGTGTTAAGTCTGGATGCTTCAAGATAATGGTATCCGTGATCATCTCTATCTTCTTGTATAACTTGCACACTCTTGCCTTCTCGTCTTGTAATACCCACCTTAACTGAGTGCTAATTAGTTCCTCCTACTTCAGGCCCTTTCTTTTCTCAAGGATCTCTTCCTCCTTTTTCTCCAACTCTGCCTCTAGGAACTTCACCCTGTCATTTCTCCCAAAGATCCTGGCTTCAACCTCAACTGAGACTTTGTTGAGCACATTACAGATTTTCTCATCTGATAATTATTGGGCATTTACCAAGGGGTTTACTCCCTTTGTTTTAGAACCTTCAACAATGCTCCTTGGCTTACTTCAAATTTGGGCTCATCAATGTGGGACTCAAATGCCCATGATAGCATTTTCCTTTTCCAAGGGTATGCACCTTCCTCATCAAATGATGTCATGGCTAAGAGTTATTTCATTGAGTACGGTGTTCTGGAAGCGCGCACAACACCTTGTTCGGATCATCAATGTAGCCCATTATTTGACCTTATGTTACTTTTGTGCTCTTCCTCCCTATGCATGTGGCCCTTGGAAATCTTACAGCCAAACTAGGATCTCCTCCCATGCTGCCATATTCTTTTCCTATGCTTTCCTCCTCAACTTCCTTCAAGCACCACATTCGTGATGCGTTCACCTCTTGTTCCACCAGGTTCTCGATGATTTTCACCACTTCTCTCTTTGTGGCCTCATCTATCTATTCCTTTATGAGGCTTGGGGTCCTTTGATCTCTTTTGTTTTCTTCCTTGCTCACCCCCTTGCCTTGGGCCTCAACTTCTTCTTCATCCTCCTTCTCCTCATCTCCTTCTTTATACTCCTCATCTCCCTCTTCCTCGAATCATGTATCTCATAGATAGGATGGTCTTCACCTCCTTCGGCTCATCATCATCATCATCCCACGTCATTGATTTAGGCATCTAAAACTATTGTATCTTGTAAATCAACCACATTATTCACCTTCTTCTTCTTCCTTACTGGGGATTCTAGTACAGGAGATTCTTCCTTTTCCTTTTCTTTGACAGGTGATGTCTTCCTTGGCGATTCCTCCTTGGTAAGGGGATCTTTGTGCTCTGACACCTTTTCTTCTTGGGCCTTTTCCTTGATCAAAGACTTATTTCTCTGCACGTAAGTACTAGGTTTAGCGCTTACTTGATGCACTTACCGTTTATGTGGTTTGAACACTTGGTACTTATTGTCACCAAATCACTGCACCCTCCAAATGTCTAGAATGTGAACAAGAAGTTTGGTGTGATTGGGACACATGGGATCACCTCTCAAGCTGTGGGACTTGGACTCGAGGTCAACCTCTGGAGAAGGTCAGATTCCTCTTCCTAAACTAAGTGTTGTACTACTCCTCTACCGCAATAAAATGGTTATCTAGACTTATGCTAACATTTTCATGGGTTTTTGGGAAAGAGATTTGCAGAAATGAAACTATACTAGGGATGGTGATGTGCCAAATAAATGGTGTTTCTAGACTCAAGAAGGTTAAATTTGAAGAGGGTGTGTGTACCACAAGTCAACTTCACCTACTACAACTTAGGGAGGGTATAGAATACCACATACTAGGAAACAAGTGTTCCCTTTATTAAACTTGATCGAGACAAATAAGTTATCAGTCTTCGAGTGAAGAAGGATCAACTTGAGAAGAGTGAACAAGCACCACAACTCAATTGCATGCAACGCTCCACCACTTGATAAGAACAGAAATTCAAGAACCTGCAATAGAAATGTTAACTTGAACAATGTACCTACAAGCATGAGAAAAGGCACAAAGAAGTATAAAAGGATGAAAGGACCAAGAGATTAGTCAAAAACACACACTTTTATTACTTAAATAACATGCAAATGCATCATAAATTTAGAAGAGGAAATGGTTACCATTACAATATTGAAAATGAGGCTTAATAGTTCCCTCAACATATAAGGACAACTTGCATAAGAGAGAGGAATCTTGAAAATACACACTTGCCTAATATTTCTAGCTTTATAACCTATCGACTGTTGGAACCCTTTGGAATGAGCTTCCAACTTACATTTATAGAAGAATATGTGAGAGAGAAGAGGAGAGGTCATAATTACCTTCCTAAATTGAAGTTACATGATGGTTCATTTATTACATTTGGTTGAACCACTTGAGAAGGTTCCATCATGTGTCATTAATGCCCAGTTTGACTTATTCTTCACAATTAATTAAAAGAATATTTAAATAATAATAATAAATATTATTATTAAAATAAAATATATTAATTTAATTAAATTATAGTGGGCCCCACTAAAAATTGGTTTTCAATGAAGGGGAAATTATGAGGAAAAGGCCAAAATAGCCCAAATCGGTGGTTAGCTTGCGAGCCAACTCACCGAATAAAATTCTTCCAATGAATTTGATCTCCACCCTCATGACCATCGTCGAGTTTAGAGAACCCTACCAAAGTCATCGAGCTCAAAAATTATCTCTTCATCAAGTAAGTCAAGCTTACCTTCCACGATATCCACCATGATGCCCACTGAGTTTTGTAGAGACAAAGGCCTCATCGAGTTCACTCACCATGACTGCATCCTTGACTTAAGCATGTCACATTCTCCACCGCCATGAGTGAGTTCCTTACCTTGATGAGCTCCCAACCTTGGAATGAGCTCAACATCAAATTGATCCACCATTTCATTGAGATATTTACCAAAAGCCTTGTGTTGAACACACCACCGACTATTCTGTCCTTAATGAGATCTTTCTTAAAAGACAAGTCTCTCACTATCGATCCCTATCATGCATCACTTGAGCGGTGAGTTTTGTATGCATTCACAAAGCTTGATTCAATCTCTTCAGCATGAGACCATCACTGCATGTAACCAAGCTCTCCACCCATGAGTCAACCAATATAGAACTCACTACATTTTTCATTTCTTATCTGGCTCGTCGTTCACGAGATTTCCATTCCAATCAAATGAGCCAACTCAGTCTTGACTAAACTCACTACTAGCCTAAGAGATTTTGATCCATGACTCGTCCCGAACTATAATATGTTCACCAGTGGTTTGAAGCTGAGCTTATCATTCCCATGACTTCATATCGAGCCCCTCCTCATACTGATTGACTCACCCAAAACCAACCGAGCTCATGAATTGAGCTCTCTTAACCTTCATTTCAATAGAGTTCAAAGATGATCTCATGGCACATTAACTCCTTCGTCATTTATTTCCTTGGAAGAAATATCCTGAGCCTATACCAAACTCTTGTGGCTCATAACCGAGGCTATCTCTTGTATATCATCTCATCATGTTCACTTTGTTAGATAAGCTATCCAAGGCTCCAATGATTTCCGCATCTCAGAACTTGACCATTGGGTTTCCCTAGATAATATGGATGCGTTGAGATCATTTTCACCGAGCTTCACCATGACACCGAGCTCCTTTGTATTCTTGCATGAACCAACATAACTCACTCTAAGTTAATCTTTCAACCGTATCTACCTTGTGCTCTTTGCAATCCTTCGTGTAGATCGAATCCTCTTCTAGCCAAACTTAAGAGAGTCGATTTGCTTATTAGCACCAACATAAATTCCAAGATCCTACAACTTTTCATGAGCTCACTACATATATGCCTTCAATCTCATCATGACGGATACCCTTTGAACCATTTGTTGAGATCCATGCTAACTCACTCACAACATGGAATCATCCTCAAAAGTTTACCTTGTACTCAAACACCTCTACAACCATTGAGCCATATCTGTCGAGTTGATGATGCAATTGATGGACAACTTGGCCATTGACTTAGGCTATAATTTCACATGTTTGGTTCATGGAAATTCTCTTTTGGCATGCCACCATCACTACTCCACTTGGCCATGTTTTCCCAAACTTCCCCTACATGGAGTTATTGGATTTATTTGTCATCTTGACATTTTGACCATGGCCAAAGGCCCCTTGAAATTCCCAACGTTGTGGAATCCTTGTCTTGGTTTGGTCACCTGAGTCTCCTATGTTGGATTTCTTGGCTCGGGAGCCCAAACAACACTTTGCCAATATCAACATGGCATTATCCTTATGCAAGTCCACAATGGGAATAAAGATTAATACGGATTTGCGAGGACACTTTGTTTCTTTCTAACTTTTCTAGATGGATCCTTATACCTTATCTACCGGATCATAGTGGACTTCATGAAATCACCTCCAAGTTGTATGGATTTTACCATTTCGATAGTTTGAACTCATCTCACCGGACTTCCACGCATTCGCATTCATGTACTATGCTTGTTTTATCTAAGTTTGATTTTGATCATCATCATTCCTTACCTAGTTCCTACATGCCAACCCTTAACACATCAAGCCTCAACATGGTTACTTGTTGAACTTATCAACTGTATGCTTAAACATTGTGAGTGAGCTCACCATGTATTCCTCACCCAAGATAATTCCATGAGCACACCGATTAGATCTTCACCGTGCTTTCATACACTTAAACTTGACCCATTCAAAGTGAGCGAATCGGCCTTCATTCATGTTACTTCCATGAGATATCTCTCTTTACTAAAAACTACGAATCATTCCTCTGCCTTGTGTGTTCATGACGCTTCATGCATTTGCCTTGTGAGCTCTCCTCTCTACTATATATAGGCTAAGTTTCTACCTTTGCATCTGAAATCTCAGCTAAATATTTTATTTTCCTCATGCATTAATGGCTCACCTAGTTCATCTTTGAGCTCAACCATACTTAAGCGATAACTCATTCATTGCATCGAGTAATCCCTTCCTCACAAAATAGATCTAATCGAAAAGAATCACCTCCGAGTTATTCCATTTCTTGATTGTTGAGCTTTCCAAGGTCTTGAGAAAAACCCACATGCTCCCATGTTGACTCAACTCGTTAGGATTTCCCGAACTATCTCCAAACCAACATGGCTCAAGTCTCTTATTAAAAATATGTAAAAAACAATAATTGGCTTGAGATGAATAATGCACCACCCCCTATGCACTCAAGTAGCTTAGTGGTATTTCCTCATGTGAGCTCGCTGAGCATCTCGTCGAGCTTGCTCGGTGAGCTACTTTTAGCTTTTGAGCCCCAAACATCCATTTTCTCCAAATTTTTAAACTTGCATGACCCTTTTTAAATTTTGAACCCTTTTTATGAAAAAATGGAGCATGGAAGTGTGATAAAACACTCTGAACATTTGTATGTCACTTTCAACCATGTTTTTATTGAGTTGGGTAAGTGTGTGCCCTTCACAGGCAATTTCTTTGTTCCAAGCAAAACTCGAGCTTTCAAGACTAAGGAAAGATAAGAATAGTCCAAGATGATCATAAACACCTCTTAAAGATTGAAATTATCCCGATAACCCTAGAATCTTTCTGAGAATAATTTTTTTGTCTCCATATATTATCTTATTGTTCATTTTTTCCCGAGGGAAAAATGGATAGCATTTTTGGTGATCTCTTAGGGATGCTTGTCTGCTAAGCATGATTCTAGTAGCCTTAATTCATCCATTGGGCATGGATTCAATATTGGAATCTTGAAAGTGATTTGATCTTCTATGATATATCCCAAAGTCTCCTTGAGCATTGCCGATCTTGGACCTCCCTGGAATGCTAAGCATGAAGTATATTGAAACTGTTGAATGCTTGACATCTATGGAACACTAATTTTGAATGAGGAAGATCATGAAACTATTATGGAAACCTTGAACCTTCCGTCTCCTTGACACCTTCTTATGATGAAACAATGTGTAATAACAACATAAAAAAAAACAACAAGGAAAGAAAAATAATATCAATACACAATAATGTGCATAAGCAATTGGAGGAAAACACCTAACAAAAATATATAGGGGTGGAATGCTTCTCAAAAATAAGCTTTGAGATGTATCCCATTCACATGAATGGGAAGTTATTCTCCATTGAGCTTGGATAAAAGAAATGAATTCACCTCTTTGCAACTTGTGATGATGTATGGCCCACTCTAGAGACCATCAAACTTGGCATGCCTTCTTGGTTTGGCCTGTCTTCATCCCATTTGAGGACTAAATCTCCCTCTTGAAAATTCCATCGAGATGCCTTCTTGTCAAAATATTTCTTAACCTAAGCCTGATGTTTCTCCAAAGTCTTCATAGCCTTGTTTTGTACTTCCTCTAACTCCATGAGTTCAACAAACCTTACTTGTCAGAGGATCACTCTCCATAACTTCAAGTTGATGAGATAACTCCAAAGAAGGTAACTCCAAGGAGAGTAGAAGTTTTTCTTCCCTTCCATATACAAGCATGAAAGGAGAATTCCTATGGCCCTTTTAGGTGTGATCTGATCTTCCCATAAGGTGGTCTTAAGCTATGTATGCCAAGTCCTCTTATTAGTTTCCATCATGCACTTAATAATCCTTATGAGGTTTTGTTACTAGACTCAACCAATTTGTTTCCTTGCGATAGTAATTGGACGAAGTCTTGAGGTAGACCCCATTTTTAACAGCCCATTCACTCAACTTCATACCAATAAAATCCATCACGTTGTCTAAAATGTCGTAAAACAAACACCAAACCTTTTCATTATACCTTCCAAGAAATCTAGAACTACCTTTTCATTGCTCTCTTTTAATGCTACCACCTCTTTCCATCAAGTAAAATAGTCATTATAGTAAGGACCCATTTATGTCCATCACTAGATGGAGGATTAATCATTCTGATGAATTCCAGCCCCCATTGAACAAATGTTTGATCCACTTGGATTGGATGCATAGAAGAGCTGCTAACTTCTACTTGCCTATGAAAAAGGCACATTCCTTACATTTCCTTACCCAGAGATGGGCATCTTTGAACAAATCCGGCCAATAGTAGAAGACTTGCATGATCTTGGTAGAAGTTGTTCATGTAAATTAATTTCCTCCAGATAGACCATTATGAAACTCTTCTAGTATCTTACTTACCTATTCCAATCCTACGCATCGAAGGAGGACACTGTTCAAATCCTTTTGAAAGAGAACATTATCTACCAAAACATATGGAATAGATTAAATATGGAAAGTATGTCTTTGGTTTTATCCATTTTCATAGGATATACTCCTGAGAAGATGAAATTCTTTATTTTGGATAACCGTTCAACTTTCTCATCACTCTCATCAGTGTTTAGGAGTGTTGCATCCTCATCACCTTTTGATTCCATGTCTATAGCAAGTTGTTGACACAAACCTTTACCTCTGACAAGTTTGGTAACCTTGATATGCACATCATACTCCATCACCTTTGTGATCCATCCAGCACACTTTTCATTCATCTCTTTGTTCAGCAAAAACTCTTTGACACCTGGATGAGACACCATTAGATGAATTTTGTTGTTGGACAACATGTTCTTGAATTTCTTCAAATCTCGAATAACCGTAAAGACTTGTTTTTCAATGAATGAGTATTTGAGCTCATAGTATTTGAGGGATTGACTGAAGAAAGTAATTTCCTACTCAATCAGATCATCATTTTGCTGTGAGAGGATCCCTGAAATGCTTTCTTGACCTGCAAAAGCATAAAGGATAAAGTCTTTATCATACCTAGGTTTCACTAGTGTGGGATCTTGATAAATTTCCATTTTGATGGCTTCAAAGATTTATCATCCTTCCTTTTCCATGATAATGGCATGTTTTTCTTTAGCATGGTTATCAATGGTTTAGCTAATGTCGTGAATTGAGGGATGAATCTCCACATGAAGTTTATGGTTCCCAGAAAACTCTAGAGGCCCTTCCTATGACTTGGGAGAGATAAGGACATAATCAAATGAATCTTGGCTGGATCAATTGATAGTCCTTCCACTGAAACAACATGCCCCAAAAAATTTCCCTTGTGCACTACAAAAATACACTTCTTGGGATTGAGTAAAACCCCAAATTCCCTAAACCTTTAGAAAATATTCCTTAGATGCACGATGTGATCGTCTACATGCTTAGAATATGTCATCAAGGTAAACCAAGATGATATCATTGATTATTCCTTTAAAAACCATGTCCATGGCTCTTTGGAAAGTATCCCTGACATTAGATAATCTAAATGACATTTTGTTATAGGAATACGTGCCCCACTTGGTAGTGTAGCCATTTTGAATTGGTCAGATTCTTGGACTATAATTTCATTGTAACTTGAATATCCATTGAGCAAAGAAAATATTTGAGCTCCCCCCACACTTCAAAGGATATGCTCCATTGAGGGAGAGGATAATGTTCTTTCAATGAGGCATGGTTCAAATCCCTGAAATCTATGCACAATCGATTCTCTCTATTCTTCTTCCTTATGGGCACTAGATTGTCTACCCAAGAGGAGTACTTGATAGGAAAAATAATACATGCTTTGATGAGTTTGGTTAGCTCCTTTCTCATTAGTGGCTTGATTTTGGGATTAATGGGCCTCTGTTTCTAGCGAACTGGTTTGGCATTAGGATCTAGTTCGATGGTATGTTGTGCCAAGCTTGGATCAAAACCACATAGGTCTTTATAGCTCCATGCAAAAATGTCGTGATACTCTTGAATTTTTTTATGAAATATTCTTTCTCTTCAGAAGTACACACTTTTCCAATCTTTAAAAACTTCTCATGCGCTACCTTGACTTCCTCAAAATCTTCTTCTTTGACCACCATATTAGAGATTTTTCTTTTGGCTTGATCATCTGAATTGAAAATGGATTCCAGAGTGACTAAGCCTTTTGGTAGTTTTTTGCTTTTCAATTGTATAATTTGATCACCATATGACTCTTGCAACTTATCCTAATTTCTTGCAACAAACTCCACCTCTTCTTACAGAAAAATAACAATTATTTTTTCACTATTTAACACTTACAAGCTACTCACATTATTAGGGACTATAGGTTGAACCACTATTTTGAAAAATTACTTCCCTTCTTTCATGATATCAATAGGTATGTCGTATTGCAAGCTAATTGTAGTAAGCCTATCAACATCTTGATTCTAATTTCTAGAACTGCATGGATCCCAAAAGCTTCAAAATCTTCAATCAAGTCCAAAATTAGTTCTTGTATGATTTTAAAGATCTTTCTTAGATGCGCTATGTGCCATCACTTGATGAAAAAAAACTCATTGTATCTAAATCCAGTCAGGGCTTTGATCCCCTTCTTTTGGGCTAGTTGAATTCCTTATACAAGGGCCTTGTATTTAGCAACATTGTTAGTGAAACTAAATTACAACTAGAAAGATGAGAAATACTTATCTCCCTCTGGAGAAATTAACATAACACCAACACTGGATCCATTCTTACTTCTTGATCCATCAAAAAAAATTTCCACATTCCTTTCGAATCACTTGGTGTTTTGACAAGTTGCGGTATGATTGTATCTTCTTCATGAATACAGTAGGTACCCAATCCTATTTCTTTCAAAATTAGCAAACTAGCTTCTTCTTCTTCTACCAACACATTAGCATAGGGATCATACTGATGATCTCCACTTACTTCATCTAGCACAAGTATCAGGGACTTCTTCAACAAGAGTGGTTGGTTCATGATCAACATCTTCTTCTTCTTCGGATCTCCAATGGTGTAATTCCCATTTATAGGACTAACAGTGTAGGGTTCTACATGATTATGGTAGATTGGTTCCACCCTTATAGTCACTTTGGTTCCATATCAAGTCTTGAGAATCATATGTGACCAATTGGATGATAGATAACCACCCATCTTGGCAGTGAAATCTCGTGATAGGTAGATGGCAAATAGAGGAGGAAGATAAATGATTGATATGTCTTGGGTGAATGAAAAACTTGGGCATGCATGGATGGTAAGTTGAAGTCCTTTGATAACTCCAATAATCTTAACAACTATGCCATCCAGCTGAATAACTCCTCTTACAACCGGCGCATATTGTATGCCTAGTACATCTACTAATTTGTTTGGGCATGATTGAGCTACTAGCACTAGAATCAATCATGCAATTATGCACCAGGTGGTTTCCAATGATCAAGGAAATATAGAATGGTAGTGGTTTTTGGCTTTAGGAATAATTTTCCCTTCTAGTTGACAAAAAATTGTAGCATTTTCTGCTCCATGACCTAATGATCCGTCGGTTATACCAAAACTATTTAGAGCCTCTCGCAACAAATTTCTTTGAGAAGGAATTGAGAGTGCATCCCACATAGTAACACTCAAATTGGTTTTCTTCATTTGTTCTACTATGCTAAAGGAATAGATCCAAATTTTTTGACACTTATTTGGGCATTGGGATCCTCCTTTAGAAAGTGCTTGTTGGGTATTGTGATGCATGAAGAACCTTCTTTCCTTACAATACTGGCTAAAAAGTATTTCTGGTTGTTTCTTTCCCACATATTTATCAACCGCCACTTGTGTCTGAGGTTGTGAAGTGGATTATTGATCAGATTTGGAAGTTTGAGGTTCCATTTCTCTCTTCTTAGAATGAGTGTTTTCCACCACTGATGAGGAATCTGTATTCAACCCAGTAAAAATATTCTACTTGTCAGTTTAACAAAGTGGTTTCTTCAGGTGCCTATGGTTGATCTATTATTTCTTGTATAGATGTGTTCTCTATTATCTCAAAAGGGGTATATAAACTTTGAACCATAAGGGCTTGGCCAAGAAATCAATTAGGACAAATATTTTGATTGTGGGATTGAGAATAAGGATAACACCATTTGTATTCTTGAACTAGATTATCCTGGATAGGTACTATGGCTCTAGAGTAGCTAGCAATAAGAGGGTTCCAAAATTTCAAAGCCACGACATTCATAGATTGATTTGTAGCTTGAATTTGTGCCAATTGTTCCATTGAAAATGAGGACGATTAGCCTGATACTACTGATTTTGTGGCTAATATGGACGATTGTATTGAAATCATTTCCTCTTAAGTGCAAAAACTTGCTTTCCAAAATTTTATGGCGGTGACTTGACTTTAAATAGATCATTTGAAGAGGCAGGGTGAGAGCTAGTTGATTAGAGGCTATTGGAATAGGAGTGATGATAGGCTAATTGTTTGTAAGATCTAGAGATAATGGCATTAACGGTCATGGAGCTATCTTTCCATCCTAAATCAAGGAATTTTCCACTCTTATGGAAACGTCGTAGGCATCAGGTAATGTAGCCCCTCCCATGGACTAGATCATAACTGCTACATCACTATTCAAGGCTCATAAATAATACAAGAATGCATTATGTGGAGAAGGATTTATAAGTGCCAAAATCCTATTCCAAGTCCTATGGAATTGGAAGTTGAAATCACTCATGTATTCTTGGGGAGCTCTCTTCATGGTAGTGAGATGTTCCAAAACAATCAGCAATTACTCTTGTCTTCAAACTATTTACTGAGATCTTTTCTCTAACTCATCCCAGTGGTTATACTACCAACACTTAACCCTTAAAACCATTGAAGGGATTTTCCCTTGAAAGCGGTAGAAAGAAGTCTAACTACAACGTTGTCCTCCGTGATGTTATGTACAACACAAATGCTGGCTACATCAAGAATATGTTCCACTGGAGTAACATGAGTTTCCCCTATGTAAAATGGTAAAATTTTGAGTGTCACAACATGTATAGGGTCACGTTGAGCCAACAAAAGAGGATTGCTTACATTGAAAGGGGAAAAACTTGTTTTCATGCTATAACAACAAGAGGTTTATTGTTCCTTGGTGGAGGGAACCTTTTGTATGCAGAGGATTTGAATGACCCCTACGAGGTAGAGCTGCAACTGGTGATGTTGAAATGCCTCTTCTTCTTCTCTTTGGAGGAGACAAGGAAAGTTTGATATGTTGATAATTTCCTTGCTTTGAAGAATATCTTATTTGAATTCTTCACATAAGTTAATGCACTTGAGATTTGGAATCCAGAGATATAGAGTCACCAAGTACTTTGACTTGTGTAAGTGAGAAGAGAAGTACCAACTCTGTCCCACCAAGCATTCTAAAAATTGTTTTCACCAAATCACTTGCACCCTCTAAATGGCTAGAATGTGAATAGGAAATTCGGTGTGATTGGGACACATGGGATCACCTCTCAAGCTGTGGGACTTGGGCTTGAGGTGAACCTCCAAAGAAGGCTAGCTTCCTCTTCCTAAACTAAGTGTTGTACTACTCCTAGTGTAATAAAATGTTTATCTAGACCTATGCTAACATTTTCATGGGTTTTAGGGAAAGAGATTTGTAGAAATGAAACTATACTAGGGATGGTGATGTACCAAATAAAGGGTGTTTCTATACTCGGGAAGGGTTAATTTGAAGAGGGTGTGTGCACCACAAGTCAAATTCACCTACTGCAACTTAGAGAGGGTATAGAATACCATAGACTAGGAAGCAAGCGTTCCCTTTGTTAAACTCGATCAGACAAACAAGTTATCCATCTTCCATGAATAAGGATGAATAAGCACCAAAACTCAACTTCATGCAACTCTCCACCACTTGATAAGCATAGAAATCCAAGAACCTGTAATAGAAATGTGAACTTGCACAGTGTACCTGCAAGCATGAGAAAATGCACAAAGAAGTATAGAAGGATGAAAGGAATGAGATTAGTCACAAAACACACACTTTTATTACTTCACTAACATGCAAAAAATGCATCATTCATTCATAAGAGGAAATGGTTTCCATTATAATGTTGAAAAGGAGGCTTGATAGTTCCTTGAACATAGAAGAACAACTTGCGAGAAGAGAGAGAATCTTGAAAAATACACTTTCCTAATATGTCTAACTTTCTAACGTATTTGACCTGCTAGAACCCTTTGGAATGATCTTCCAACTTACATTCATAGAAGAATATGTGAGAGAGAAGAGGAAAGGTGATAATTACCTTCCTATATTAAAGTTACATGATAGTTCATTTATTACATTTGGTTGAACCACTTGAGAAGGTTCCATC
This sequence comes from Taxus wallichiana var. yunnanensis, assembly GCA_018340775.1. NCBI lineage: Eukaryota > Viridiplantae > Streptophyta > Pinopsida > Cupressales > Taxaceae > Taxus > Taxus wallichiana. The sequence goes on from CM031242.1 coordinate 384,254,826, forward strand.
ATGTGTCATTAATGCCCAGTTTGACTTATTCTTTGCAATTAATTAAGATAACATTTACATACAATATTTAAATAAAAATATTAATTTAATAAATTATAGTTGACCCCACTAAAAATTGGTTTGCACCAAGGGGAAATTATGAGGAAAAGGCCAAAATAGTCCAGCTCGGTGGTTGGCTCACCGAGTTGGGCTTGAGTTCCTCCAACAGTATGCTCTCCACCCTCGCGATCATTACCGAGTTCGAGTTATTTCATTGCTTGATCATTGAGCTCGCTAGTGCTGAGAAAATACCCACATGCTCCCATGTTGACTCAACTCGTTAGGCTTTCCCGAACTATCTCCAAACCAACATGGCTCAAGTCCCTCATTAACAATATGTAAAACACAATAATCAGCTTGAGATGAATAATACACCACCCCCTATGCACTCGGGTAGCTCGGTGGTATTACCTCATCTTAGCTCATTTGAGTAGCTCGTTGAGCTTCTCGGAGAGATAATTTTAGACTTTGAGCCCCAAACATCCATTTTATCCAAAAAAATTAAACTTGCACTGACCCTTTTAAAATTTTGAACCCTTTTTGTGAAAAATTGGACCATGGAAGTGTGATAAGACACCTGAACATTTGTATGTCACTTTTAACCATGTTTTCTCGAGTTGGGTAGGTGTGGGTCCTCCATAAGAAATTTCTTTGTTAGTGAAAATCAAACTTTTAGGACTAGGAAAGATAAGAACAATCCAAGATGATCATAAACACCTCTTAAAGCTTGAAATTATCTTGATAACCCCATAATCTTTACAAAATAATTTTTGTATCTAAATATTATCTATTGTCCATTTTTTCCCGGGGGAAAAAATGGATTACAATGTCTTCTGCACCTCTTCTCTTTCTCTCTTCCTAGGTGCAACCTTCTTCCTTCTAGTAGGATCTTCAAGGATGGAGACATCATTCTCTAAGTAAGAACCCTTTTCAAATTTTGGCCTTATGCACAGATACACCCTTACTATGGTCCTTCCTAGAATCAAGAATGTTAAAGACTTCATCATCCCCAATCTTGTGGGAGACATATCTCTCCACATATGTGCGCTTCTTTGGGTAGGTGAGCTTCTAGCACAGCTCGCGGTGGTCTATATCTACCTCACTAAGGTCGAACCTTAGTCTCTTAGCCTCCTTGAACCAATTAACTCTGGCTTGGAAGTATTGTGCAGTGAAGGAGAAGGGTAGCTTGCACCATGGGCTCATATTCTCATCTATCAATATAAATCTGCCAATGCAAAAGTTTTGGTACACTACAAATTCTACCTCTCCATTCATGAGTGTGGGAAGCTATTTTAGGATCATCCACTCAGCCCCGAATGTGTCACGTATTTTCTTATACCACTTCTCCAGGTGCACCTTGTGAGTGGCTGTCATGGTTTCACAAGTATATTTCACAAACATTTTTACGGGTGAGGGATCCTCTTATGGATACTCCCAAACAAAATTTTATGGCCCATCACGCACTCCAATCTCTGAAAATACAAGGGTGAGGAGGATGTTATCGAAGAGTATTCTCTCTCCCTCCCCGCACGTTGATTATAATCTCATCTATGATGAAATTGGACAAGTTGTAGATGGTTCCTTCAGATATCTTCGACATACATTTATCCATGCCTTGTTAACTTTGTATCCATCGTTCCTTATCATTGAGCTTGGTCACCAAGTGCATGGCCATTATCATAAATGGGTTTGGAATCTTGGTAATGTTAAAGTATCATGACCCCTTCTTGTATTCATATGTAGCTACAGTCTCCTTGATAGCCTCCTTGTCACTTAGATCATCATCAATGTTATCTCCTTCACAAATGAGGCCTGTGAACTTGGATATTAGTTATGGTGTATGCACATCTTGTGGCCCGCCTAATAAAATTGATCCTTATGTACATGTGACATCAACCACTGGTAAAGGTGCTCAAGATTACCAAAGTGTGGCAAATCATATAGTTGTAATAATCTAACCTTGTCTAATTTTACCTTCACCTCATCGTTGCAAATGGGAACTCCATCTAGCATCTTATTGTTAGTTGGTTGGACCAATTCCAACGTCATTTGCTTCTCCATTGTGATCATGTGATGGTTATAATCTCTTAGGGCCATGTTTTGTAAGTGTAACTCCCAAAATTTTCCTAGTAATACTCCATCTGGGTACTTGATTTCCACGTACCATTCTTTGTTGGTGCTCATGATGGCAGCAATTTGCTTTCCCTTTCCCTTTCTCTTTTTTTTCTTTGGTGAAATAGTTGGTTTTCTGGGTGCCATATTTTCTAGTCAAATTGAACTTAAGTACTCCTTCCTCTTACTCTATTATGCTACACTACTCAATCCCAAAGCTCACTCCAAAGCTTCAAATCTTGAAATGAATCCTTCTTTCTTTGTGCCCTAGCTGTCAAACCCTAACCAAGAAATCCTTCCACAAGATGACACTCTTCACACAACCTTCCTCACGCATGTGTACTCCTTTCTTCTCGGTTCACGAATTTATTAGATTCTCCTTTCTTCACACAAATTTATCTCTTAGATGCTCTAGTTCACAAGAGCTTCTTTCACTTCATAATCACAAGGTAAAAAATGACTTTCCCGACCTTGTATTTATAGTTTTTACTTCTTTCCAACATTAAATGCTATACCACCTACCAATGTACTATAACATTAAATGCAACTTTTTCCACTAAGATGATTTTAATCACTCTTACCCACGTGCCACATCCTATGCAAAAACCCTTTACAACCTTTTGGCGTGTAAAAATCCAACCCGACTAAAGAATATTACGTGCATGTCCATAGTACCGAAGGCAATTCTTCTATCCTTTACCTAATTTTTTTCCCTTGCCTACCTCATGTTGTTCCTATGCTCTTCATCCTTTATGTATGTGGTTTCTGCAAAGATTTTTGACACCATAATCCAATATCCACCATTTCCTCATGCACTTTCTCCACCTTACATGCTTCCTTCTACTTTGAGCCATTCACCGTAACTTCTACTGCTAGTTTAACCTTGTATTACAAGCCTATATTTCATATCACTTCACCCCACACTAAAAAAATGTGTGGTCCTCTATGCATACACAACCTTGGGAAAAAAATAATGTGTTTACAAGTGCACAAGGTGCAAAAATGAACAAAAATAAATGAACAAACAATGAGAAAGGAAAACACATGAGAAAGGAAAAGTATAAAGGGACTTATTACAAACACCAAGAAGACTTATTTATAGTAGGGCTTCAACCTAATCCCATTGAAGTGACCTGGTAACCTCATCCCATCCAACGCTTGTAACTAAAAAGTGTCTAAATCAAGAATGTACAAGATGATGTAAGGTCCCAACCAATGGAACTTTAAATTCCTAGGATGGTGCAGATACTTGGAATCATACAAAACCATCTACCTAACCTCAAACTTCTTGTTCTTGATATGACGATCATGCCATGCCTTTTGTCTTTCTTTTTCTATCTTCTAACTCCATCTAGCAAGTGATCACCTTTCGTCTAACTGAATAAACTTATCAGTTCTTTCTTCTAGAGCTTTCTCGTCACTAACCTCATGCACATTCTATATGAAATGATGGTAACATGAATTCCAACTGGTAAAATAGCCTTTACACCAAACACCAATTGAAACGGTGTGGCCTTGTTCAACCTTTTATAGGTTGTCATGTATGCCTATAGAACGAATGATACTTTTTCATCCCAATCTTGTCTTCCAACATCACAAATCTTAGTCAACATGTGACTTAGTATCTTGTTAAATGCCTTAGAAATTCCATTTTCTTGAGGGTGATAGGGGTAGTCTTGTGATGGGCCACCATAAATTATGCTAACAAAATCCTGACCATTTCATTGAGAAAGTGTGTACCCCTATCACTTGTTAAACTTAAAGGGAAACCATACCTATTAATTATGTTCTCCCATAAGAATCTAGCAGTTGTCATTGTGGTGCAATCCTTTGTAGGCACTGCCTCTGCCCACCGTGTCAAGTAATCAGTGTAAGTGATGATATACCGTGAACCATTCCTTCGCGTGGCTGGCGCAATTGGCCCTACAAAGTCAATTTCCCATTTTTCAAATGGTTTAGCGTTGGCTATTAGTCACAAAGGCATTTCATCTCTCTTTCTAGGTTTTCTAAGGCACTAGAAATGGTCACATGCCTCGTAAAATTCAATGCAATCCTTGTATCTGATTTCCCACCAAATCCTTGCTAGTAAAATCTTCCACATGGTAACATTTCGTATGTAGTGTCCTCCTGTAATCCCACCATGCACTTCCTCCATAATTTCTATGCACTCATGCTCTAATACGCACCGAATAGAACCTCATCATGACCTAACTTATACAGGTCTCCACTAATCAACATGTAAGTCACAACACATATTGCTAATTTTTTTCTTTCAAGAGCCTTTATCCCTTCTAGCATGACACCTATTTTTAAGAATACTGCGATATCTTCCAAGTCTGAGGGCATAGGCCACAACCTAAACAATTGTGCATCTGACATGGTATCCTCAATGCTTTATGCATCCTCCCCTGAGTTAATCCTTGATAAGTGGCTAGGTCCTGAATTTATTTTTCCTAGTTTCACAACCACGGTGAACTCAAACTCTTGAAATAATAGGACACAATGACATATGAGCCCTTATAAAATGGGCTTGTTAACTAAGTACTTCAATTCCATGTGGTCTATGTAGAATATGAATGGTGTTACCAACAAATAATATTTAAACTTGTGTAGGGCGTAGATCATAGACAATGCTTCACACTCAATAGTTGTGTAATTTTGTTCTGTCGGTGTCAAATTTCTACTTGCAAAGCATAAGGGATGATAAAAATTCCCTCACTAGGTTGTGCTAGCACTACTCCCATAGTTGTTCTGAGGCATCAACATGCACATGGAAAGGCTTATCCCAAGAAGGAAAACGTAATATGGGTGTCATGACAAGTATATCCTTCAAAGTGTCGAATGCCTTCTGTTGCACCTCTTCCCAATGAAAGGAACTTTTTTTTAATAATTCCTCCAAGGGTGCAAAGATCTTGGCATATCCCTTGATGAATTTCCTATAGTACCCCATATGCCCAAGGAATCCACGCACTGTGCTTTGATTAGTAGGCTCCCCTAATCCTACAATAACTGCAACTTTAGTGGGATCCACTAATAAGCCTTCTTTGCATATAATGTGTCCTAACAGGTTCCAAATGGAGTAGAAAAGACACATTTCTTAATGTTGAGGGATATCCTTAATTGCTGACATCTCTCAAACATCAGCCTTAAATTGTCACAATGGTCTTTTACCAATCCATACACAGTCCAATCATCCAAGTAAACTTGTAGAAACTTATGGTTGAAGTCCTAAAATATGTGTACCATGATGCATGAGAACATAACAGGTACATTCTTCAATCCTAAAGGCATAACCATGTAGGAAAAAATTCCCCACTCGGTGTGGAAAGTGTTCTTTCTCTTGCCTTTTTTGCAACCTTGATGCGGTGATACCCCGAGAACCCATCCATGAAAGATAAGACTTCTTGCCCAGCTACTTCCTCCTAAATTTCTTCAGCAAAGGGGATGGGAAAGGATTGATGACACAAACTACATCCAGATCCCTATAGTCAACACATATTCTTATCCTACCATCCTTCTTTATGCTAATAACCATTAGGCTTATCCATTCTAATTCTTCCATTGCTTCAATGATACTAGATGCTATCATCTTGTCTTTTTATTTGTTGACCCGTATGCACAAATTTGGATTCATCGATAAGTCCTCTCCTCGAATCGAGTGTGCACGTTCCTTCAACTTGATCCTCATCTCTCCCAAGTAATGGTGAACGCCTTTGAATTCATGGTACCCATGAGGAAATAAATCTTGGAACTCGTACAATAGATCAATGACCTTTGAAACTTAGTTTTTCGACCAATATTCTTTAATGATAGCTTCTTTAGGTTTTGTCTTCATTCCAATGTTAACCTTCTTTGTTTTCAAGGGATCATGGTAGGCACATGCTTGCTCATCAGCATTGTATATGACATCACGCATACCTTCCAGATGGTAAAAATTCAAAGTTTCCATCTCTTCTCCATCTATTACATAGACCATCTTTCCTTTTTATTGTTCCATGCACACGCGCTCAAGTTGTAATTCCTCTTATTCCTCTTTATTGAGGCGCATCTCCAAATAAGGCTCACCAAGGAACTCCAATAGCCTATCTCCCATTATAAGGAACTTGATTAATTGCAATGCCTTGTCCACCGATGGCTTGGTACTCCTATACTTGAAAGATTGAATGAGATCAGCCACCAACTCTTGCTAATTACCTATTTTACGACACATCTCTGAATGAATATACCATACACACACACAACCTTATAAGGTGGAATACAATTTATGCACCCATAACAAAGGTGGTAATACTTCTACACTTCCCATCCAAGCCTTCTCACACACTTGGATATGAAATGAAGTGGCCTCTTTAACATGGCATTCTTGTATGAATGTGGGCACGTTACTCCTAGAGAACCTTATAGAAAATGTGATCCTCACCTCGCGCCACTCTAGGAGGTTATCCTGATGTGTATCACACCAACGCACACCGCAGTTTTGATTAGGTTGTAACTAAGCATTCCCCTTCTCTCGTCCTAATTTCTCTAATGAGATTCCATTTCTTGTAAGAAAATTTTGGGATATGCTCCTCCAAAGTAACTTGGAAAATTCTTTCCTCCTCGGCATTTGACTAACCATGCCTTTATTACCCTTGTTATCGATCCTATCAACTATCACCCAATTAACTCATAAGTCCCATGCACCCAATTATTACATGCCATACTAGTGGTATCACTCAAGGATTGAGCATCTTCAAATTGGATAACTCCTCTATGGGATGAATTATCTTAGAATCTCTAATGGAGTGCATAGATTATATCAAGGAATTATTCTCCTAAGGGCTTAGTATAGGGTGTTGACTTCCCATATGTCAAAGGAATGACCACCCTTTCTTCCTTGTTCTCAAAACTGATATACCCTTTGTTAAACCACAGTCAACATTGTTCTTGTAACACCATGGGCGCCCAAGAAAAATTGGAAAGTTGTCTTCCTTGGTGAGCACCAAGAATTCAAAGTCTCCAGTGAACTTGGCCCCTTGAATGGTGATAGTTACATCCTTCGAACTCCAATGGGAATTGCCTTATTTTTATTTTCCATGTACAACACATTCGAAGATGGCTGCAACATGGGCCTTCCCATTGATTCCAAGAATCTAAGGTAAACATTAATCTCTATTCCAATGTCGATGAGGATATTACTTAGAAGACACCCATCAAAAATCACATTCAAATTAATCTCCTTATCATAGTCGAGGCTATGAGGAGGAAGGTTTGCATGCAAAAACCTACCTTTCGTGCTCTACTCTGTAGCACGTGGTACCTACTCTCTCGTGATTCTCCTAGCAAGGGAATAATATTCTCTTTCCTTAACATTTTACATACTTCCTTAACCTTATCTAAGTCATTATTTAGAACCTTAGAATCATTCCTTTTCTCAAACTGCCTCGATTAGTCCTTCAAACATTTGATCTACCCTTATAAAATCTGAATCATGTCCATAGTCTCCTAATACACCTCTTTCTAATGAGAAGGGTCCAGATACTTTCCATGTACTACTTCCTCTCTTAAAACTAGTGTCCTTTTTTTGGCATCTCCCTGGCATGCACGAGACTATGTTCATGTCGTCACCAAAGACAGTTCTATCCCCGACTCACGTGCCACTCTTGGCATCCACTGTGAATCGACCTTCTTGATGCTCACCTTCCCAATACCTTTTTCTTTCTAGTACTATTGATTCATATGCTCATTAAATTATGGACACTCTTCATACTTGGTGTTTCTTTCCACACCAAGGTTAGGACTCTCGTGTTTGTAATACTTGTGTAGATCCACAATTATAATAGGTTATTGTTATCCAAAATGAGCCCCTTGCTCATTTTGTGGCTAACTCCCTTCATTCTTCCCTCTCTTGTGCCTCAGTCATAATTTTTTTCTTTTTAGGTACTCAAGACCTTCTGGAAATGGCACCATTAGAAAGAGCTTTTTCTCAGCTTTCCAGAAAGGTAAATTTTTCCTCCTAACTCCGTGTATTTTTGAAGTTATGGCTCAGCAGAGTTTTTGTGGGAAATTTTCCCCTGAAAGGCCCGCAGCCAGCAATATGTTACCACGTGTCATCGAGAGTGGTGGAGGGCGGAGGTAAACTGGGAATTTTTTCCAAGTGATTCGGCAAGTTTTCAAAAGGAATATTTCACCCCGAGGGCCTGCCGACGAATTGGATGCTACCCTGTGTCCAAGTGGATAAAAATTAGAGAAATTTCCTAAGGATCGATACAAGCAAAACTTTCGGCCCGAATGCCCGCAACCAAAGAGATCGTGCCATGTGTCCACGTGGGGTTGGACTAGCGGAACGTGAGGGGAGATTAGGAATTTTCTCAAAGGTAAGCACAAAGAGAAATGTTTTCCCCCAAGGCCCGTGTCTAATAGGAGCTCGCCACGTGTCCCAGAACTTTGGAATGCGGGGAAAAGTTGGGAATTTTTCCCAAAGCAAAATCAAAGAAAAATTTCAAAGGAAAGGCCCACCCCCAAAACGTGAGCCAATGGGATTGTGCCACGTGTCCAGTGGTGGCAAAAAATGCAAGATAAACCCGCAGGAAAAAATTTGAACGGAAAGGCCCACGTCTAATAGGGTTCTCGCCACATGTCCAAAAATGGAAAACAACATCAACAGTGATGGAAAATTTAAGAGAAGACGCCCGTGGCGAACCACATGATGCCATGTGTCCTCAAGTCATTGGCCGGCGGAGAATTTTGGAAAATTTTCCAAAGGCCAAAATGGTGGAAAATGAAGCACAAAAGGCCCACATCCAATTAGAACATGCCATGTGGCACTGGAGTGGTGGAGCATGGAGGTTTTTGGGAAATTTTCCCAAATGCAAAAAGTGGGAAAATTTCAAATTTTGGCCCGCCAACCCGTTTTGTCCTGTTTTGCCCTAAATTTTCAAATGGCCATAACTTTCGATCCAGAGCTCGGTTTTTCACGTTCTTTATATCAACGAAAATATGGTGAAATTATCTACAAGATTCCATGCTCAATGTTATGCTCAATGTTATATTGTAATGAATAGAAATGATGTTTCAACAACCATTTTTAATGAAGAATGGCTCACATTCTCTCGCAGCATGGTAAAAAATGTTAGGAAATGGACCTATAAGGATGTCCATGTTGTTTTATTACATTTTTGGTTGGTGGTTGAAGCTCCTCTCATGTTTTCCCATGTTTCTCTCTCTGGGCTCATTTTTGCATTGTAAAAGCCAGATTTGGCTCATTTTTGAGAGGTTGAACATTTTTCATGTATTGCAGGCTCCCTCTTTCACCTTGAAAAGTGATTTTGTGGAAAATCAAACCTCTTCCAAGACTGTAACATGTTTTCTACCTCCCAGATGTTGTAATGTATGTATTTTGATATTGGAAATGACAATGCAAGCTCTGTGAATGAGTTTCAATCCTTTGTTTGTGTTGTTTGCTTCATTTCTGACCTTTCATTACATTTCATTAGTTTATGCATGATGTTTTGTTGCATTTATATGATCTCATGTCAATCTACGTAGTAAAAATGCTCACCACTCCTTTTGTGCATCACCTATTAGCATTAGTTTTAGTTTTTTTGCATTCTCTATCTCTGTCCCCTTTGGAATTTAGAGTAGGATTTTGAGTTTAAAACCTATATAACTTGCAAGTAATACATCTGATCAGAGGATTTGAGGAACCAACCTCTAACCTAGAGATTATTTTCCCATTTTTACAAGTCCCACACTTGGGGAAAAGATTCAATGTTGTGCAATCACACTGGATGTCCAAAATGTCAAACTAGAAATCTGATCAACATCCAGGGGTGTTGCTGATTTTCACCAATAGTTTTGGCATGCTCGGTGGGACCTTAGAGGTCTTCATCTTCATTGCAACAAAATTGATGTGCATTTGTTGCAAGTTTCTTGCTTAAAAAGCCCTAAATTACACATTTGGCAACTCCAAGGAAGAAGAATTAACTGGTTTTAGCAGTGCAGACCTAAAAACTCATGAGAAGAATCACCACAAGGTCAAGAGTTGGAGAAGAAGAGGTCCTATTTGAATATCTACAGTTATATCCAAGAAGAAGGCAAAGAGGGAGGAGAATGCAAAGGTCTCCATCTCCACCAAATAGAACTCTCTCCACTCCTCCACCTGGTAGGCCTTTCATTCAATCAACAAGGGTTCTAAGGCCAATCAGAATGGCACAACATAACCCCTATGTAAATTTCACTGCCAGCAGCCCACTTGCTCTCAATGCACAAAATTCAATCCCAATTACAGCATTAAAGAACATTCCATACTTTACTGGAGAGAATCAAACCACTCCTAGTGATCATGTCAAGGATATTGCTAATATTTGTGCAATCCATGAGATTAATGAGATGCAAGTTGCTATCAAACTGCTGGCATCTTCATTCAAAGGGAAAGCTTTGCAATGGTTCAGGAGTCTTGCCTCAGGTTCTATCCAAAATTGGAACCAACTATGTATAGCCCTCCATGAGCAGTTTGGAGAAAAGGGGGATAACTTGTCCCTTTTGGAACAATTGACAACCATCAAGAGAGCTCCTAATGAGCAGCTGACTGACTTCAACTTTAGATTTCAAATGACTTGGGAGAGAATTCCAGTGGTAGTAAGGCCAACAGTAGAAGGTGCTTTTCTATATTACCTTAAAGCTCTAAATTCTAATATTTCTATGTTAATTCAATCCATGGGAGGCACAACTATCCATGTTGCTTATAACATTGCCATTAGAGCTGAAAATTGTTTGATTCAAGCTGGCAAGCTAGCTCCTAGGCCTCCAATGCCATTGTATCCAAGTTTAGAGAGCCCAAGTACTAGTCAAGTGCCTATTTTAGCTCCTATTCCCACTCCTAGAAATCAGAATTCAAGTGAAGCTTCTACTTCATCTTCTAGTGCCTCAAATGAACTTCAAGAAGTCATGAAGCAATTGCAAAATTTAGGCAATGATCTGGTTACACTCAAGAGGCAGCAAGCCCAAGGTTTTAGACCTTCTTTTTACCCTCAATATTAGCCTAACAGTAGCCATACCAACCTCAAAGACCACCCAATCCAGATTACAAATAAAAATCAAGGAGGACCTCCTATAAATAAGGACCATTTCATCCCTATAATCCCAATGCTACATCTACCTCTAAAGCAATATTTCCAGTGCAAAACAACGTAGCTCAAGAGTATGATTGGTGTTTCCCATGCAATGAACCCCACAACTAGTCTATGTGTATCAACGGTGCCTTAAATCAAGCATTAATGGTGAAAACTACTAGTGTGGAGGGTGAAGGGAGTCAAGGAAATAACCAACAACAAGAAACATTCCAGCAACAATCAGCTCCAAATGATACCACACTTGTAAACTAGTAGGCAAAAGATTTTTGTGGCATGAATAAAATAATCTCCCAAAGTGTTACAGCCAACACAAGGTCAAAAGGAAAAATTTGGGTGAAGAACAGCCATTGGCTCCAAGTGATCCATACCCTTCTACCACTCCACGAATTATTGGAAAACAAAATGTAGTTCCAAACACGCAAGGACTACCTAAAACAGCTCCTAGGCCAACTCAAATGCCAATTGTTTACTGCCCATGTGCAAGGAATGAATGTGTAGGCCAAGGGATAGCAGAGAGATGCTTCATCTCCATTCAACATCATTGATTAGATGAAGAAGACAAATGTAAACATATCAATGTGGGAATCACTATCCATCCTAGGCCAAAGAGATTTGCTACAAGCTGCCATGAAGGACTGGTCAACTTCAAATCAGCAAGTCCAAATGCAAGAGAAGGTACTCACAAATGCTGCCCAGCCTAAGGGAAATCATGGAGGATAACAAGGTAAAATTTTGAAAACCCCTCCATTCTATGTTTTGTTGATCATTGGAAACCAATTAGTACACAATTGCATGATTGATTCTGGAGCAAGTAGTTCAGTAATGCCCAAGAAAATAGCTAATCAGTTGGGGCTTCAATATGAATTCATATCCAAAGGGGTAGTGCAATTGGATGGGACAACAGTAACAACAGTTGGAGTGATCAAAAACTTGAGTCTTACTTTGCATGCATGCCCCAACGTTGTTGTTTTGCAAGATGTCTCGGTAATAGACCTTCCACCACTCTTTTCCCTATGTTTATCAAGGGATTTCATAGCCAATATTAGAGGTTACTTATCTACTGATTGGTCACACATGTTGTTTAGAACAAGATATGGAACTAAAGCCACAATCAGGTCTAAGCCTATTGCAAACTTTCACATTGAGCCTCACACTCCAAGCCAAATCAATACCAATTGTTCGGTGTTTAATTAGGAAGATTATCCAAGCACCGATGAAGTGACACCAAGGTTGGAAGTATCCCGATTTTACTCTTGATGAATGGGCAATCAAGGTGCATGCTTTTGATCCTTATCAAGAAATAGAAGAATCTGAGCTAGGAGCCTATTGAATGCATGAAGAAAATCAGCCTATCTCTAGCATCACCAAGCCGCACCATAAGGACGAAAATGAGGTATGGCGGTTGTTTTTTGATGGATCAAGGAGTAGACAAGGTGCAGGAGGGGGAGCTATGCTTGTTTCACCTCAAGGAGTTAAGTATTATTCATCTTTTAGATTTCAGTTTGCATGCTCTAATAACACTCCCGAATATGAATCTTTGATACAAGGATTTCATTAGTCAATCAAGAGAGGAATAAAGAACTTGCAAGTCTTTGGTGATAGTGAGTTGATTGTCAACCAAGTTAAGGGGCAGCATGCTGCCAAGAATGATCTACTCAAGTGCTACAAAAATAGGGTGTGGGACCTCATGGAATATTTTGAAGGCTTTAGCATCAAATCCATTCCTAGAAAAGAGAACCAAGCTACTGACAGGCTTGCAGCAGTTGGAGCAGCCTTTGATGTTGTTGAAAGCATCCAAAAAGACAAGGTACAACCAAACATCCATGTGATTGTAAGGCCTTCCCTGGATAACAATGTAAGTTGGCAAGTGTTTGAAAATGATCAACAAATCATCCATTTCTTGCAAGAAGAGGCTGAGTTCTCAGCTAAAAATCAGGAAAAGTTGGAACAGCAGTATGGTGACCAAGTGGTACAGCTAAGAACCAACAAACTACCAAAGGGACTTATTACTTTGGAGTCCATTTTCAATCCTAATGATCAATTTAGGAAGGAGAAAGAAAACATCCAAGTCAAGGGAGAAGATTCAGTGTCCATCTCGGTGGAAGAAGGAAAATCACTCCAAATTGGTAAGATGACAACTGAACAAGAAAGGTATGAGTTCATACAGCTTTGTCAAGAATTCCCTAATGTGTTTTCTTGGAGCTATGAAGATTTGAAAGGTTTCAATCCCAAGTTAGCTCAACACACCATTGAATTGGATCCAAGTACTAAACCCATCAGACAAAAACAAATGCCAGTCAATCCACACATGGAGCCTCTCATGAGAAAAGAATTGAATAAGTTGATAGAATCAAGAATCATATTCCCTATCAAGCATTCTAGTTGGGTAGCCAACTTGGTTCCAGTTAGAAAGAAGAGTGGGGAAATCAGATTGTGTGTTGACTTCAGAGATTTGAATAGAGCATCTCTCAAGGATCATTATCCACTTCCTTCCATGGAGTAGATTTTACAAGTTTTGTTGGCTCTGAGAGGTTTTCATTACTTGATGGCTATTTGGGATGCAATCAGATTATGGTGAAAGAAGAGGATCAATTCAAGACAACCTTTATAACCAAATGGGGAAATTATGCATACAGGAAAATTCCATTTGGGTTGTCCAATGCTGGAGCTACCTTCCAAAGAGAAATGGACATGGAGTTCAAGGATTTGATTAACAACATGGTGTTGATATATCTTGATGATATCACTTTTTTTTCAAAAAATGCAGCAGACCATCTCTTTCATTTGAGACAAGTGTTCCAAAGGTGTAGAAGATTTGGAGTATCCTTGAATCCTAAAAAGTGTATTTTTCTAGCCCATGAAGGAAAAATCCTTGGCCACATTGTCTCCAAAGAAGGATTAGCAATTGATCTAGAAAGATTTGAAGCTATAAGAGCACTACCATTTCCAAGCCACAAGAAGGCCCTTCAAAGTTTCTTGGGAAGAATAAATTTCATTAGGAGGTTTATCCCAAATTTTGCAGCCCTAGTCAAGCCTATCACCAAGATGTTAAAGAAAATCATATCTTTCAAATGGATAGTAGAAGTCAAGGAAAGTTTTGAAGCAATCAAAGAAGCCATCTCTCAAGCCCCAACTCTCATTAACTCAAATTTCTCCAAGGATTTCATCCTCTATGCATTTGGGGGTGATGATCCTATTTCGCCATCTTGGTACAACAGAACAAAGACAATGATGAGCAGCCGGTTTGCTTTCTTCAGCCAGAGCCTGGAAGACTACGAGGTGAGGTATTCTTTCATTGAGAAGCATGTTCTTGCAGTAATCAGGAGCTTGAATAAATTCAAGCATCTAATTTCAAACAAAAAGGTTCAATTGCTGGTTTCTCATGTGGGAGTTAAGGACTTCCTCCTCAACAAAGACTTGAATGAAAAGAGAGCAGGTTGGATTACTCATGTCATGGAGAATGACATTGAGATCAAAGTCACCAAGTTGGTTAGAGGAGAAGGATTGTGTGAGCAGATGGTCTTGAACAAACACAAGGAAGCATGCAATGAAAAAAGGAGGCTGTTTTGGCGTTGCAAGACAACCATGAGCAAGGAGCACTCAAGAGGAAAATAATGGTGTCCTCACTCCTCGCTGGACCCAAAACATAATGCACTTCCTAAGCATAGGTCTATGCCCTCCGAAGATGAACAAGACCAAAAGAAGACACTTGTTATCCAAATTCACCCCTAGGGTTGAGTTGATTTGATAACATACATCGATTCTTAAGTCCTAGGCAAATGGATGGATTCAGGGCAAAAATCATGTTTCTAGGGTCCCTTAGAATTTTTCTAACTCTCCGTCCGGGTTGAAAAGAGAAAGTTCTGAGAAAAGGTGAAAAGGATGTAAAAAAGCAAGATTGGGCCGAAAAATTGTGAAAATTGGCTAAGTCCTAGTCCTCACAGTGGCATCGGGACATGAGGGATGTCTCAAGGCGTGAATCACCAAAGGCCGCCAGCATCTGCAGGGCAAAGGAACATCCAGGTTATCGGGAAGCGTGGGACGCGGAAAGCCAGTTCAGCCAAAGGAGAAGAAAATCAACTAACTGCTCTGGGACATTTGGGACATGAAGACACGAAGGGATGAACCGCCTTTGGCCTGAAAAGGAGAACTTTCACACTAAGCACTTTGGGATAGTTGGGACAAAGGGACGCGTGGGACGCAGAATGCCATAAAGTCGAGGGCCAATCGATCACACCACATGTCACCAGCAGAAAAGGGACATGGAAGCCCATTTCGAAATCAGATCAATTTTTTTTTCCCAGACAAAAGACTGGGACATTTGGGACAAATGGACGCGAAGGGCGCGAAGAGCCAGCAGACCCGCGGACCAACCAAATCATGACACATGTCACAAGGAGAAAAGTCCAAAAGTCAAAGGGCGAGGTTTCAAGCACTGACCTGAGCCAATAAAAAGAGGACACATGTCCAATGAAGTAGGGAAGGAGAGAGAATTACACATCCAATCAGCGCTTGACACGTGTCATCTAGGTGGCAGAGCGTGGGAAAGATTTTCAAAACACGTTTTCGCCTGTTTTGTGCCCTAAATCTTCAGATCGACATATCTTTCGATCCAGAGCTCAGATTTGCACGTTATTTATATCAACGGAAAGCTTATGAAATTCTCTACGTGATTCTAGGGTTAATCTCAAATTTTGATGTAGTCTAGAGAGAGAAAATGAGAAACGGCTCTGACATGTGTTCATGGCCGTAGTGACATTTCAAAAACGACATTTAATTTAATGCAGAATGGGTCGCATTCTCCTGTAATTCGGTCAAAATGATAGGGTATGGGTTTGTAAGGTCCCCCATGCCGTTTTAATGCATCTGCAGTTGAGGAGGGATGGGTTCTCATGTTTTTGTACGTTTTCTGTCCCCTGGGCTCGACCCTTGCACTGTAAAAGCCAGATTTAGCTCATTTCTAAAAAAGGGGGAACAATTTTTGACATAGCAACTTCTTCTTCACCTCCAGCAGGTGGTTGATGCAAGAATCAGACCTCTCCAAAAGATTGTAATTTTTACCTCTCCGAGGTTGAATGCGATGATTTGGGTATCTGGAAATGATAATGCAAGCTTTGTGAATGGTTTTCACCCTTTGTTTGTATTATTTGCTTCATTTCAGATCCTAAGTTATATCTTATCACCTGTATGTTTCATGTTGCAAATCTCTGGTTTGTGTCCATTTTCTTGACAGAAATGTTTCACCACTCCTTTTGGTGCATCACCATCTTCGCTTAGTTTCAATTTCTTACACTTCTACCCCTGTCTCCTTGCAAGTTAGAGTAGGATTAGGATCTGAACTCGTAGTTGTGCAAGTATTAGATCTAAATAAGAGGATTTTGGGGAACCAGTCTTAATCTGGAGATTCCTCTCTCAATTTCACAAGTCCCATGCTTGGAGAGAGGTTTCCATGTTGTGCCTCACACTTTGGATGCTAGAGTGATCAACCTAGAAGCTTGATCTCGCATCCGGGGTGTTGTGAGTCTCGCACCAATAGAAGACACTTCAGGTTGCAGGCTGTCCCATATGCCCTTGTTGATGGTGTTTTGTTCAAAAGGGATGTGAATGGAGTCTTTTTGAGATGCATTGGTACAAATCGATTCACAAGGTGTTAGAAGAGTTCCATGGTGGATTAGTTGGTGGTCATTTTGCATCGAGAGTGACAACTCTAAAGATCATGAGGGCTGGCTATTATTGGCCCAAGATTTTTAGTGATTGTTATGCATGGATCAAGAGGTGCAAGAATTGTGCATTCTTCACGGGTAAAGAGAGACTAGCTACCCTTCCATTGCATCCAATTTCAGTTGACCACCATTCATGCAATAGGGTTTGACTTCATTAGAGTCATTAATCCAAATTTAAGCCAAGGACACAAATGGATTCTAATAAAGAATAGATTACTTCACCAAATGGATCAAGAAAGCACTCAAGGATGCAAATGAATCTAGCATCCTCGATTTCTACAAGAGGAATAACAACTAGATTTGGCATACTGCTACAATAATATCGTATAATACATTGGCATTCATCGGGTCCAAGGTAATTGAATGGGCTGTCAAGAATGGGGTCTACCTAAGCACTTCATCAAATTATTACCCTCGGAGTAATGGCCAAGCTGAATCTACAAACAAGAACTTGTTTGTTAAGGATCATTAGGAGGACTCTTGATGAAAATCGAGGTCTTGGCATACTAAGTTGAAATCAGACTTATGGGCTAATAGGATAACTCCCAAAAGATCTACAGGTAACTCCCCATTCAAGCTTGTTTATGGAAGAGAGGAAATTTTTCCCATGTCACTTGAGTTGCCAACATTGGAACTCATGAAACAATTGGAGTTGTTGGAGTTTGAGCCCATGGAGGTTAGGTATGCAGAATTGATGGAGCTCCAAGAAATCAGAAATCAGGCATCCCAAGCAATGGAGAGGGATCAAGCTTTGATAAAGAAGACCTTTGATAGAAAGGCCAAGGATAGATCTTTCCAAGTTGGAGATCTAGTGTTAAAATGGGATGCAAGACAGAGCAAAATTGGGAGGCATTCAAAATTTGATGCCATTTAGAGTGGCCCATACATGGTCACAAAGTGTAAGGACAATAATGCCTTCCAATTGTCTACATTGGATGGTGAAGAGTTGTAGATTCCAGTCAATGGAATCCATTTGAAGCATTGCTACTGAAGGAAGTTCTCCACCTTGTACATATTAGCTTAGGTTTTCATTCCTCCAAGTGCTTATGCACATTGTTTTGTTGTAGATTAGCTTTGTTTTCCCTAAGTGCTTTGGCACAAGCTTGCTATTCCAGAAATGTGTTTTGTAGGCCTTGCCCCAATCAGATGATGTTCTACCTTCCATCTTCCTCCTTGTAGTGTTCTAATTAGTTGGGGTACCAAACAGAGAATTTAATGACCCCATGCCCAATGGATTACTTCAGCAACCTGTAACCTCATCCAACAGGTAGATGACCCCTTTGAGTCACCAAAATTGTTATCCAAAATGAGCCCCTTGCTCATTTTGTGGCTAACTCCCTTCATTCTTCCCTCTCTTGTGCCTCAGTCATAATTTTTGCTTTTTAGGCACTCAAGACCTTCTGGAAATGACACCATTAGATAGAGATTTTTCTCAGCTTTCCAAAAAGGTAACGTTTTCCTCCTAACTCCATGTATTTTTGAAGTTATGGCTCAACGGAGTTTTTGTGGGAAATTTTCCCCTGAAAGGCCCACAGCCAACAATATACTACCACATGTCCTTGGGAGTGGCGGAGGGCGGAGGTAAACTTGGAATTTTTGCCAAGTGATTTGGAAATTTTTCAAAAGGAATATTTCACCCCGAGGGCCCGCCGATGAATTGGAAAGGCCCGCACCTTTTATGCCACGTGTCCTTAGGCCAAGGGATATAAAAATTAGAGAAATTTCCTAAAAGTCGATCAAGTAAAATTTTCAGCCCAAAGGCCAGCCAGCCGGTGAGATTAGGCCACGTGTCCACGTGGGGTCGAGCCGACGGGCGAGGAGATTGGGAATTTTTCCCAAAGGTAAGCGCGGAGAGAAATGTTTGCCCCCAAGGCCCGCATCCAATAGGAGCTCGCCACATGTCCCAGGAGCTTTGGAATGTGGGGAAAAGTTGGGAATTTTTCCCAAAGCAAAATCAAAGAAAATTTCAAAGGAAAGGCCCGCCCCCAAACACGAGCCAATGGGATTGTGCCACGTGTCCAGTGGCGGAAAAAATGCAAGATAGGCCCACAGGAAAAATTGAAGGGAAAAGCCCACGTCCAATAGGGTTTTGCCACATGTCCAATCAAGGAAAATGGTCAACAAAGGACGGAAAATTTAAGAGAAGATGCCCGCGGCGAATCACATGATGCCATGTGTCCTCAGGTCATCGGCCCGACGGAGAATTTTTGAAAATTTTCCAAAGGCCAAAATGGTGGAAAATGAAGCATAGAAGGCCCACATCTAATTATAACATGCCATGTGGCACCGGAGCGGTGGAGCACGGAGGTTTTTGGGAAATTTTCCCAAATGCAAAAAGTGGGAAAATTTCAAATTTTGGCCCGCCAACCCGTTTTGGCCCTGTTTTGCCCTAAATTTTCAAATGGCCATAACTTTCGATCTAGAGCTTAGTTTTTCATGTTCTTTATATCAATGGAAAGCTGGTGAAATTATCTATAAGATTCCAAGCTCAATTTTGTATTTTGATGGATTTTGGAGAGATAAAATTGAAAAACACCTCTGGCATGTGGTAATGAATAGAAATGACATTTCAACCACCATTTTTAATGAAGAATGGCTCGCATTCTCTCCCAACATGGTGAAAAATTTCAAGGAATGGACCTGTAAGGATGTCCATGCTATTTTATTGTGTTTTTGGTCAATGGTTGAAGCTCCTCTCACGTTTTCCCCCATGTCTCTCTCACTGGGCTCATTTTTACATTGTAAAAACCGATTTGGCTCTTTTTTGAGAGGTTGAACATTTTTCATGTATGACAGGCTCCCTCTTTCACCTTGAAAATTGATTTTGTGGAAAATCAGACCTCTTCTAGGACTGTAACATGTTTTCTACCCCTCAGATTTTGTAATGTATGTATTTTGATATTGGAAATGACAATGCAAGATTTGTGAATGAGTTTCAATCCTCTTTTTGTGTTGTTTGCTTCATTTCTAACCTTTCATTACATTTCATTAGTTTATGCATGACTTTTTGTTGCATTTCTATGATCTGTGTCAATCTGTAGAAGTAAAAAATGCTCACCACTCCTTTTTCACATCACCTATTAGCATTAGTTTTAGTTTTTTTTTGCATTCTCTATCTCTGTCCCCTTTGGAATTTAGAGTAGGATTTTGAGTTTAAAACCTCTATAACTTGCAAGTAATACATTTGATCAGAGGAGTTAAGGAACCAACCTCTAACCTAGAGATTCTTTTCCCATTTTTACAAGTCCCACACTTGGGGAAAAGATTCAATGTTGTGCAATCACACTGGATGTCCAAAATGTCAAACTAGAAATCTGACCAACATCCAAGGGTGCTACTTGATTTACACCAACATCCATGCCTTCCTCCATTTGTATGCCCTTCATAATGATGGTCATCATCCTTTGAAATGATTGCAAGGCTAGTCGGCACACAACCGCATTAATAGAATCATGGATCTAATCAATCAGTATGAAATCCTTGGTATCATGGGTTGTAGAGGTACAAATATTGCAATAGCAAGAAAAAATTTGTGGATTGCATGTTGGAGTAGGGGGCATTTACTTGCATCATGATCCCTATGGAAAATATCACAATCTACCATCATAGCACGCACCGAATTCCAAGGGAAACTATCCTTTGCATGTCCTTCCACTTTGTAGTCGATACACCAAAGCCCACTACAAACCTCATTTGTTGAGTTTGTAGATAGCTTCTCTAAGTGCTTGGCTATTGCAGAAATTTGAGCCTCAAGAAAAGGACAAACACTAGTATCAATGCTCCCAACAGCTTCAGCTCATAGGGAAGCTTTCAATGCCTTGCGTGGGTTTTTTGAAAGTCTTGTGCAACAAATCCCTTCTAAATGGTGTTATAAATCCTCTGAAAAACCATTGAGCATGTCAAGAAGGATGAATTTTAGAGGATAGTTTAGATAAGAGAGTTTTGAAACATGCATCATATTCCCGCACATTCTTTGTCATTCCCCGATGGATTTACTTCAGAGCATTGATGCCCTTTTTCTCAAACTTAGTGATATGGAACTCTGCTAGGAAGGCATTCTTCAATGCAGTGTAGTCTACCACTGTTTGATGGGGGTCATACTTTCTATACCAACTATGTGCGTGCCTTTGCAACATTCTTGCGAACTAACTTGCCTTCCACTCCGAGGTAGTGATTCCCTTCACCCATCATAGTAGTTCACACTTGTGCACATGCTTTGTAACATCTTCAATACCCTTATAGTATGGTAAGTGCAAAGACATCTCGAAAAACACTTGGGAGGTGGCTGGGGTCCTTGTCCTCCCGATCCAGAGCCTTGGTTCCCTTCGATGTTTCCTCCTCCACTAGATCCACTGGATCCACCAGCTTATTATTCCTCAAGACCCACCGATCCACCTCCTACATTTGGAAAAGTACTAGAAACTTTCACATCTAGTGTTCCCAACATCCCAATGAACTACATGCCACTCCTAGACGTGATACCCAATCCTTACGTACTTTCACCTTTTCCAAATATTCCTCCAAATATAGGGATGGCTTACACAACCATGAATGTTCCAAATTAGAAATTATATCTCCTGGCTACAAATCAATTACTCTCATGTTACCAATTAGGTTAACAATACTTTTCTCTTGATCTGGAAAACCAAGCACCAGGGGTTAGTCGTCAGGTGGGTTTAGATGCACACCGATGACTCTTCTTTCTCCATATGATGAACTCTCATCATAATCTAAAGGGCCTCTCTCCTAGAATTTCCAAGATGGGGTAACACGAGAATTCTCAAGTTCCACATTATCTGCATGAACCTCAACACCTTCCCGCAACATCTACCTCCATATATCCATCACACTTAACCTCACATTTTCTAATCATCTCCCTTTCACGAGATTTTATATACTTTATTCGTATTTCCTCCCTTTCCTTCTTATCTATAATGTCCACCATCTTCCTCCACCCTAGCTTCCTCTCCCAATGCTCAGAGAATCTTAGCCGGTCATGGAAAATGCTTTTAGACTCAAAGTAATGACTAAGAGCTTCATAACCAAAGGAATATCATGAAAAAATTATCCTTTAGGATCCATTAGAAACTTGAACTTAGAACATTTTGGGCAAGAATATGTAGAAATGACATATTCAAGAGCGTAACTGGTCAGTACTCCCTTCCACTAGTGATCAACAACACGCATCCAAGTCGAGATCTATAGTACCATCTTGATCCGGATGCGTATATCTGAAATCCATTCATATAGTTCTACTGGGAAGCAACAAAATAATGTCTCATACAACTCATGGTATAGGTTATCTTCTACCCATCTACATGTATCAAACTAAGTTCTAATGTTAAACCTTTGAGAAAACTCGTAAATGCATGCTCTTGAACCATGTGTCGATAGTTTCTAAGGTCAAAGGCTCTGTCATTGCACATTAAAGGGACAAATATGCATGCCATTTCTCATAAAAACTTTGAAAAGAAATCCCGTAATGGAACCAAGATGTAGTCACATTTCATACCCTTAAACCAATAGTCTAATCCCATACGCGCCGACCTATCATCCAAAGGGTGCTAGGTTCTCGCCCGAGGTACATGAGGGTGTCGAGTCTTTCCTTTATGTGAGTCTTATGAGAAATCATCATTTTATAACAGCCATTCAAATGGAGATGAGAAAAAATAGCCATGCCATATTCTAGAATGAGTTTTATCTTATTTCATTCGAAAAAGAGAAATAACAAACAACATAAGGAAATGGTTTATACATAAAGGAAATGCATAAGTAGTATACTTCAAAACACATATGATTTATAACAGAGCATTGTATTCATGTTAATAGGTTCAATAACCATGTTACAATCCCTTGAGGTCATGACAGATCCTCATATATATATGCAGAGCCCAGTCATGCATCAGAATTATATTATGCTCATTATATTACAAAAACAAAAAGAATGTAAACCCACCCCCCTAAATGTTGCATTTCTTACATAGTTCTCCAAACCATTAACCCATAACGTCCCCATTCAGTAGGGTTTTGCCTTTCTTTTCTCTCCTCTGTACTCTCTACACACTATTTATACCATATATCCTCCCTTCTCTCTCCTTTTGATTCCATCGTTTCTTGTATTTATAACCTTAGCTCCCACCGCCATGCCTTTCAGAAGTCGAGATCGGTTGCCAAGTGTCGAGGTGGTCCTCTATGGAAGCATGCTTTCTCATATCTAAGCTCTCCACTCCTTGCAATGATGCCTTTTGGAACCTTCCATCACATACCTGGAATATTCCCTTTTTGATCCCACAGTACCAGGATGGCACCTTATCCACAAGGGTCATGTTTTTCTCGTGTGTCACTTGAGATACTTTGAATGTGGCTATGTACAAATCCTATTTTCCTTGTGCGTGTGCCTTTGTTCTACAAAACCTTACGTAACCCTTCCCTACATGCCTTCAACCCACACGCCCTTCTTCAACTAGGCCCTATATGCCCACACGCTCTTTTGTACTTAGCTGATATTTTGAGGCCTAACAGAAAATCATAATAACAATGCTATCTCGAAAGTATATTTTTAATTCTAATGGATTTGTAAGAAAACTTATGTTCCTTATATTGTATGAAAGGAACTTAAGAAAATTTAGAACTTAGTGGCCATGAGGCTTCTTCTTCACATATAAATGGACAACATAAAAAAATCATCACTGTTATTCATTAATACCTATTGAAAGGAATATCATACTGACACTAAGATCTAATGTTTCTTATTTTGAAAATAGTGTTAGAATAACAAAGGATAGTGATGGATTTTAGCATTCATTAAATTTTTTTATACAAGCTAATAAAAATATGTGTGTAGTAGACATTTTGTAGCATACAAAATTACATGATTTTAACAAATAAAAGTAAGATATTTAAAGCTTAATACTCACTAGGTAAAACCTCAACAAGCTATCAAATACAAATGTTAAGGATTACACTTTCTCAAATATAAGTATGGACTACTCCATCGATTCATTTCTATGAATAATTGTAGTCTCGAAGGACATGAAGTGATTTTCCAAGTCAAGAAAATAATTTAATGATTAATAAAGTTCCTTGGGTACCCATATATCAAGACTCCACTTTCTCTTAATTTGAATATTTGGTTAGATTAGCAAATCATTATTAATGAAACTTATCCCGAGTTTTCTCGCTAATGTTCACATATTGAAAGGATCATCCTGAATATTAATTATGCTACCTAACATAAAAATAGATAGCATAAAACTTATTTTTTCATTTTCTTATATGGAATGTAGGAATTAGCCTAGTGGTCGAGGACCTCTAATGTTCCTTGGTTTGTATAAAATTAGAGCAATAAAATCAAATATTAGCATCCACTAGGATTTGAATCGACATAGTATCAAGCACAAGTCTCCATTAAATTTATTATCTAACATTCAAATGGTGATCATATTGCATTCCTTTTTTATCAACATTATCTTTGAAAAAAATAGTCTTGCAGCCATAGGTGTCTAATATATCTTGCTCTAAATATTTGGTTAGATTAAGAAACCATTAGTAATGGAACTTATCCCATAGTGTTCAAGCCAATCTTCACACATTGAAAGGATAACCGTTTATTAGCACATATTTAAGGGATTATCTTTGAGTCAAACAATCTATAATTTAACTTATATTGTATTAAAGGAACATAAGATAATTTAGAACCTAGTGGCCACTAGGGTTCTCCTCGACATATAAATGCACAACATAAAATATCAATTTTATTCATTGGAACCTATTGAGAGGAATAGCATACCATTTACTGTGCTCTAATGTTTCTTATTCTAAATATAGTTATGGAATAACAATCATAGTAATGGAGCTTAGCAGTCATTAAGAATTTTATTTTATACAAGATAATAAGAAATATGTGTTTGGTTTAAATTTCATAGTATATAGAATCATATGGCTTTAAAAAATCAAAATAATATATTTAGAGCTTAGTTGTTACTAGAAAATTCCTCAAAAATTGATCTAATACAAATGAGAAGGATTACACTTTACTACTATGAAAGGTAAAGATCACCGAACATTCACCAAAACAATGAGATATTAGAAATTTCAAGCCACGTGTCATATTTTTAGTTGGAATTATTTGATTAATAATTCTATAGGTTTATAAAGGTTTATTATTATTTGAATACTAATAAGAAACAATAACGCTACATGTTTATACAAAATTATATAGAGTTTTTATACATGTTTAAAATGTAAATTTCTTCTTGAATAATGATGTCAACTGTAATGTGTAACAATTCCTAGGTTTACAAATTGACACGTGTCACATATCAATTGGATTAATCTATTAAAATAATGTGCACAATATCTAACAATGTTACAAAAATAATAATAAATAATGTGTACAATATTTCATAACTCCTAAAAAAATGTTTGTGGTATGTTCTTATTTTTTTATTGTACTATTACATTATGTTTTTAAGAATTATGTCTACTTTTAATTTATTTAATTATTCTTAGAGGTAGTGTTATGTTGTATTGCTTATATGTGCTAAGCGTTAACATAATTAAATAATTGTATAGATATTAATAAATTATGTTATTTTAAATTAACATTTTAGTGTTTCATTTTTATTTTATTTAATTTGTTTATTGTCGATGAAATAACAAAGTTTCACGAGTTTGAAATAAAAATATCGACTTTCTATTTGAAAAACATGTTACGATATTCTACACATTTCAAAAAATAATTTCAAATTTTACTTTCTCCCCAATGTTTTTCTTGTATTTGAAAACCATGTTACGATGTTCCACACATTTCACAAAAATAATTTCAAGTTTTATTTTCCCATATTTTTTCAAATTTCTATTTCCATCGTATTTGAGAAGGTTTAATTTATTTTTTTGGTATTGATAAATGGTTTTGGAGGGACCATACCCGGATACAAAAGGGCTCAAATGCCAGATGTTACAATGACTACATAGTGGGTTTTTGATAAGTGGGGACCACACCCCAACAAAAAGACAAAAACAAGATAAACATATAGAACATTAAGGCATGGGTTAACTGTTTATAATAATCCTAGTACTGGACAAAAAACAATACAAAAGTAAAAAAACACAACAACAACATAAAAACAACCATTAAGGCTAAACCAAGGATTTATCATAAAATTTAAGGGTGACCTTTAGACTTCTGTAGAGATTGGTAGTAGGTAGCATGACCGGGTCCTAGCTACCTTTAGTGAGTGCTTTCTTTTTAGTTTTCCATTTTTCCATGTAGTTCCCAGAATCCCACTCGCATCACGACTTGTTTGACATTGACTTGTAAAAATCCATCAAAACTCTATGGATGGCAAGGTGGTTGAATGCATCTCCTCCAAGTGATCCACATGATCCTCTAGTTCCATAAGATGAGTAGACAGATTTTCCATGTTATTCTCCAATTTAGTGAGAATAGTAGGGTTCACATTGGTTTTGAGACCTTCCTTATTTAGCAGCTTAAATATTTTCTTCAATTTCTTTGATCATCTTGGCATGATCTTTGACCCGATTAGAAAGACCGGAGCTAGAAGGAGGGGGTGAGGATCTTGGATAATCTTAAGCAGACTCTCCACTCCAATGTTTTATTTTCCTTGAAATACTGCTACGATCATGCGTTTAACAGGGGATCGAAAGGGGCTCCCATATATTAGGGTTTTTTGACCATATTTTCAGCTATTGAGGGGAAGAGGGGTAGAGGGGATTTGGTTCAATAGCCACAACATCCAGGAAATAATGATACAACAAGAAAATCACCCCTTGGTGCAGGGGGAGAACACGGGTATGAGCTTGAACTTCCTTAATGGATTTCTCAAGAGAGTGAAGAATGTAGAAAGGAAATATCACCTTGTAAGCATGACAGAAATGATTGAAAAGGATAAGGTGATGTAGGGGAAGTGTAGAGAATATACCTTCAAAAGTGACATACTAGACCACCATCTTTGTGACCTCATTGTAGGGTTAGGGGATGGAAGAGTAGAGGATGCCAACCAAAACCTCTTTTCTTCAGCCTCTTTGTGAAATTTGTTCTAGAAGAAATTCATGCCCTCCATGCTCGTGCCAGTGATAAAGGAAATCAGTTCTTCTGTTGTAGTGAATTCTTTATCTTTGAAATGAATGACCATGTCATTCCATTTCTAAGAAAAATCTAGAGAGATGTGGACATTGTTTCCCTTGATCCTCTCGCATATAATCAAGTGAAGCATTAAAAATTTAAGATGTTCCACAGCCCACATTCTCTCATCATGAGGGGTCATAAATGGGTTCCAATTTTCACGGCGGACCCCCATTATGTAGCCTGACTTAAGAATGAAGAGACATTATTCTGGAGTTTGGTTATAGAACAGCCAAACCACAGAGAATTTAGAACCCGTAAATAACTCTTCTCTCGAGCCTAACCCTTTACAATTGGCAATGCAGATGAAGATGTTTCTAGAAAGGCTTGTTCCAAATGAAAATGAAAAATGAGTTGTTTGGGAGAGTACAGCTTTCTTAAGGAAAGTGTAACTCCACTCGCTTCCCCACACGTTCCCGGTCCTCATGCCATACCATGATTAAGATATTAGATGTTCTTGACATCATTAAGAATGATGGATTGGGGTGCACTGGGGATTTCCTCCATATCAAACCATTTTTGAAATTATCTATGATGACCCCTTCATTTGCAATGGAATCTGTGACCCATTCCCTCATGGTAAACATGGAAAATATTAATGTTTGTAAATCCTTGCATAATGTCATATCCCTCTCTTTCGTTTAATGAGGGGAAATTTAAATTGTTAGACTTACATATCCCACACTTTTTAATTTTGGAATTCCATATGTTGAATGTGTAAATAATTTTATTAAATATCACTAAATAAAATGGATTGGGGTTTCAATTTTATTTTATTTATAGGAAGGTTCTTCAAGAAATCAGAAAATTGATTGGGGTTTATATTTTTGTTCTAATTAGAGAGCCAAGTGTGTGACTTAAGGATGTCTTTACAAATAAAAATGAATTAGTGTAATCATATGATTTACATAGAAGGTACATAAAGGAGGTTGCGAGAGAGGATCACCCAGCACAATTTTACATGGTAGGTGAACAAGGGAGATACACAAAAATGTTACAAAGATAACTTCATATCCAAAATTGAAGGGATTGTCACAATACGATAAGGCAACGAAAAGAGAAAGCATAGACATTAATTGATAATCATGAAATCCTTTTATACATTTCTAAAATAGGTATTTATCAAAAATATCTACCATAGCATTTGTGTACTGTTTGTTTGACAAATTATTCCAATTTATCATCTTGGTAAACCACCATGTTATGGATTTTCCTCTTGTGTTTTACACCACAATCTATTATGTTGATTTTCATCTTGACGAATTATGTTGTGCTTCCTTTTCAATTCCTTTTTCCTTATTAAAATACCTTTTGTTACTCTCTAAAAAATCCCCTATGATTCCTTTTCATCTCTTTTATGTCACCCTGTTAAACCATCTTGAATTCCTAAATGTTGATATATTTCTTGTCTTGCACTGTAATTTCTCTTCTTTGTCCTTTGGTTTTTGTTCCCCCATAAAAATCCTTCACATAGCCACAAATATTTATGAATAGTAATTATTTTCCACACCCAAAATTTTCAGTTTTCACTTGTTTAAAAAATAATTTAAAAAGGGTTTAATGTTAATTTTTTTATGAATATATTAATTAGGTCTTCCTATTGTCTAGTTTTAATATTGTTATTAATATTTTATAAATAAATGTAGCTAATTATTACACTTCACTTTATTTATAAATAATTTTAGTTAATTTTCAATACCGATTCAACACTTTGCTAAAATTTCAATTTCAAATGTTGGTAATTTAGAGGATGTGAACACATGATAATAAGTATTTCACATCTTTCCAAAATAATATTTGAGTATGATATTTATGGGTAGATATAATTAATATTTGAGTACAAAATTCATGGGTAGTTAATTTAGAACAAGGCTTAAATTTAGCCATAATATATTCAAATAGTAGTACTATATTAATTATTCAATTGAATTATATATATGTTTATTTTCCCTTATGTAAATGGTAAAATGCAATTTCATGTGCATGTTTAGATATTTACAATGTCGGTATATTTATTGGAATGGACATATATGTATGTATGTACTTCAAAACATACACACACACATAATAAAATATGTATATATTAAGGGAAAATAAACACACACACACACACACACACACACACATATAGGTTTATTTTCCCTTATGTAAATGGTAAAATGCAATTTCATGTGCATGTTTAGATATTTACAATGTCGTATATTTATTGGAATGGACATATATGTATGTATGTACTTCACAACACACACACGCAAATATAACAAAATATAAATATCTATCTATTTAATTATAAATTCATATTTAACTTTGTGCTTACTAGGCTATGCAATAAATTCACATAGCTTTATCGTCACTACACTCTCGATTCTATATTTTTTCTACCACTGTATATAGTTACTTGATCTATTTAGAAATAAATGTGAAACCAAATAGGGATATATTTGATATAAAATAAAACTTTTAATATGTTAAGTATGCCTAGTGGTAGATAAGGTTTTGTAAAATATGTAAATAGATGATTGTATACATATATGTATGTATATATACATTCCAAATTTATGCATTTTAATTTATAGATTTTTAATTGGAGAACTATTATCCTATATCCATCCATTTTCCTTCACTTACATCACTATACACCCTAAAATTAAACATTTTTCTAGCCTAGTGCCTGCTAGGCTATATTTCTCTTTTTTAAAACTAAAATATTTGGGCAAGTACACGGAGATGGGGAACCAACAAGTGACCAAGTTTTTATTTGAAGTGAAACACAAGTGCGTTTAATAAAGTGAAATATGTTATGAGTTACTAGGATTGGTAAATACTTAAGCCTAAAATGTGAGTGCATTATAACGCTCTCACGTTCATGTTTTTATTATTGTATATGTGCATTTGGGAGGGATATATCTAAAAAATAAGTGTTCAACTATAAGTTTTTAATTTATTATAATTTAAATTTATTTTATTAAAATAAAAATTAGGGTTACTCGCACCTTGTTGGACTATTCTCACACCTCCATAAGTCACGGTTTAGAAGAAAGTTTTTCATAGTCTAATCTGTCAAAATAGGTATTTTTCGTGATTTCAACATTCACTTAAATCTTTTAAGGTTTAAATTTTATAATAAATATCTATTTTGTGAAATAATATAGTCATTGTTTAGGTTTTGGGGTCTTATTTATTGTTTATTGACATTTGTAACAGTTTTAGATGTGTTCAAAATATATTTAAATATAAACCTCACAACTCCCAATGGTAACAAAATTCCTCGAATATACGGAATCATGCAATTCCTTATAACATGTAATAAATCAAAACACATATGTAAGTTTTTATCGATTCAAGTATTAAAGAGAATGGACCACCATGAGGTGTGTGAAGGATCTGAAACATCATGAGGACAATGGGTGCAATCAGAAAATCATGAAGTCTGTGAAGGATTTGAAACATCAAGAGCTTCATCAAGATTCAAATCATCAAGGGAATGGTCATCAAGAGAATGATAAGAGAATATCACCATGAGTGATGGTGGAAATCATCTCAAGATCACAAATAATGCATATTTGATGATATTTTTTCTAAACACTTAATCAATGTTTGGTAATGAACACATATCTTGTAAGTCAGTGGGGTGGAATTTTTAGTGTTTCGGTATAGTGTGGAGGTCAAAAACATGGAATTCATTCTTGTACATTCCTCCAAGTTTCATTCAGGGATAAATCCTTCTATCATGAGGAGGAAACCTATCTCCATGAGGAGAAATTGAGAAAGAGGGTGTCAAGACATCATAAGTAGGATTTCACTCAGTGACATCTTGGTCAGGGAGGTGAATTGTGAGATTAAGAAGAGATCATCATGTTCCAATCTAAAATGTGGGGGTCAAGGAGTGAATTTATTATAATCATATCCTTACACTACCATTTTTTCAAATCTCTTCGAGAAACAAATAAAAATGAGATAGTCAAGCTATTGAGGCATCCAGACCATCATGTGTGAAGGATCAAGAAGTCACCTATTCTCATGAGAGGGATATGAGAAAGAAGTGTATGAGCATCCTAAATTTAATTCCATTTAATGAGGATTTTGAAGCCGGTAGGGTAAGAGGATGATCCTCATATGGATATGTTTTCATGTGAATTGAGTAACCCAAAAATGCAAAATGTAAACCATGAAAACCAAACCATAATGTGAAATTGTGCACCCAAATCTTATTGAATCCCTCTCTTGGCCAACCTACTTCATGTGTCATGATAAAATTTTCCTTCAAGGTATTCCTAAAACATTTTTTGAACATTTATAATTTTCCAAAAAGGTGTAATAAGGTCCATTATTCCATTAATTTATGTGTATTAAAATATTAATTCTCTGACAAGCTTAGAAAGGCCAATTTTTGCCATTTTAGAGCCTATGTGCATCCTCCGAGAGGGTTATGAAAAGGTCTTAAGTATCCAAAGGTGGTATTTGAGAGAATTGAAGGTGTTAGAAGTATTTTAGGAATATTTACAAATTTTTTGATTATTCAGTGATAGTCTATTCAACAACAGGTTTCCAAGTGAAAGGAATGAGAAATCAAATTGTGAACCTTGACTTCTCTAGTTGATTCTAAGAGATCCGTAAGGATTTAGGAGGAAAACAAGTAGGCACCAAAAATATTGAATAATAATTTACATTGTGGGAGCATCCATTTTGATCTAAGGACATTGAAGGTGATGCTAGCAATCATCTCATACTCTCAAGCAATGCATACCTCTTAAGAGTGTTTCTAAACACTTAATTAGTGCTTAAGAATTTATATCAATAAATTATGAAGGTTAGGAACATGTGATTCACCTTCAAATTCTAATTCCACGTGGATAAAATTTATCAAAAGGTTGTTTTACAAAATTTTATTAGAGTCTTGTCTACAATGGTGTGCCTCAAGAAGACTCATAAGTTTTATAACCCAATTCTTGGTAGATTTTTCTTCTAAGAATCCTTATATGCTGAGATATTAATATTTTCTTGTTGAAACCCCAAAATAGGGTTTTATATAGCTTTATGTGAAGAAAATTCATATTTACTATCATACACATCCTTCTTGACTCATTTGCTTATTGAATAAGCTTTAGGAGGATTAAATTCAAGTTTTATCTTTTACAACCTAGATCTGTGGATGCCTGATGTTCTCCCAAAATTAAGATTTAGGTGAGAAAACTATGAGAATTAACAAAACACGGTCAAGTTTATAAGTAAATACTATATTTCATGAACTACCAATTGTATATTTGTAATGAAATTACTTAGATAGATCTGAATAATAACAACAATAGAAAATTTATTGGAATCCTCTACAAGGGGGCATATCAAATATTATGTAAGGATTTATTATTTCCTAATATATTTCAAACTTCTACAAAAGCCCCTATTAGTTTAAGAAGGAATATTCCCTATTTTTTGAGTTGTAGGAAGAATTTTATTTTGGTAAATCTTTCATTGATCATGAAATGATATTTATATTCAAAATCATATAATATTTGATCTGCAAACCATTTTCTTGAGCTCCCATGGTGAAAAAATAAATTTCGGTGTCTAAATATGGACATCCAAGGAAAAATTGGCTTTCCTAATCAGGCACAGTCACACTTCAGACACTCTTTCTCATCTCATGCTCACAAATGGTGCATATATCTTGAGATTATTTCTAAACACTTAATGAATACTTGGCGATGTTCTCACATCTTGCAATTCAGGGAGTGGCTTTCACAGTGCTTCAATGTAATTGAAGTTCAAGAAGATGGAGCTCACCCTCAAACATTCCTTCAAGTATCATTTAGGGATTAATCCTTCTTTATAGAGGAGGAAACCTATTTTCAAGAGGAGAAATAAAGTGAAGAGGATTTTAGATATTATAAGCATGTTTCCACTCATGTGACATCTTAGTCAAGGAAGTGAATTGTGAAGTTAAAAAGGTTGTCGTTATGTTCAAAGGTAAAATGGGAAGCTCATGGAGTAAGTTGAGGATCATCATATCTTGACTTTGCCATCATGATCAAACCTCTTCAAGGAACAAGAAAAGATGAGATATTCAAGCTAATGAGGAATTTAGGACCATCATGTGTGAAGGATAAAGACATCATTTATCTGCAAGATATGCATATGAGAAAAGAGGTGTATGAGAATCCTAAATTTTATTCCATATGAGGATAATTTTGAATCCAGTGGGGCTAATAGGATTATCTTCTTATAGATCACCATGTATTTAAGAATGAGAAATATTATTAGTTTCACTTGATGTCACTCACTTGGTAGTGTTCTTAAACACTCATTCAAACCTTTTAGTGTGATCACACTTCAAAGGAGGAAGGACATTACAACCACCTAATTTTAGTCCAATAGGTTATTTAATGAAAATAATTTCATTCAGTGATAAATACTTCATTCTACATGGTGAATACCTATTTTAGTAAGTTAAAAATAATCAAAAAATGATTTGAGCATCATAGAGTTGATTTGTGATCACTAGGGTTAATTGTGGAGGCCTAGAAAAGTAAGAGAGTGATCTTCTCTCTTGCCTTGTAATTAGAAGAGAGCATCATATTCCCATCACAATGAAGATATCATAATATTGTTTATAAACACTTAATTCATTACTTTAGGTTTTATAAACATTATTTCAACTCATGGTAACTATGTTTTTTACCACTTTTCATGTTAGAATTTTTGTCACTCAAAAACAAAAATTTGGATGTTAGGAAGGTGTTTTCAACTCACAAAATTTGGTCCCACCCTCATGAGATCCTCACCCATGGTAAGCATTAGTATATTTATGACATTACTCATTCTAAGAGGTACTTATAAAAATTTATAGATATTCACCTATCACTATGTGGTGATGATATCTTTAGATCCTTCAAATTTAGGGCCATTTTTAATGGAACCGAAAGGGGCGGATGCACTGCTTTTTTGAAATTCTTCATTAAATAGTAAATTCTATAAGAAAGGTGGATGTTACCAAAATGTAGAGTACTTAAATATCTTTCCATTACCTATTTTTTTCCTCCTAAATCCTTACATATATCCAAAAATATTCCCGAGAAGTTAGATTTCATTGTTAGAGTGTTTGTTCCCGACACCTAGAAAACCCATTGTTGAGCAGATTGTCCTTGAATGATAAAATTTTTCATAAATCTTCCTAAATTTCCTCTAAAAATTCCAAGATTCCCTAAAATCACCTCCAAATGCTTAATATATTTCTTGAAATCTCCCTGAGGATGTTTGATTAGCTCCAGAATGGCCTTTTTAGGCCTTCGGAGGAAGTTATCTTCCATCAAGTTACACCGAAATCATGAATTAGTGTATTCAATCATCCCCATGCATTGAATTGAATTTAAAAACCTTGTTAAGAATTTATTTTGAGGTATGTTGAGATTGGGATTGAGGTAGGCTGGCTAGAGGAAGGATGCACTAGTGACTGGGAAGCAAAATATTCAACTTTGGGCTTAGTTGTCATGTGAAAAGTTTCAATTTTTCATGCTATACATTTTGCATGGCAACACCCTCTTACCACTTTCACCAAATTCCTTTTTTGCAATGCATGAAATTATTTCATTGGTTTCTTGTCCATATATGAATTTATTTCAATGGTGTCTTGGAAACAACACAAAAGGATATCTGAAAAGCATTTCTCTTAATGTTGATGTAGATTTGATTGCTAATGAAGTATGTGACACTCAAATCAACCTTCCTACTCATATACTAGGGTGAGAATGCAACTAATTTAATTAGCATAAATCTTGATGAAAGTCTCAAGTTTCTTTCTCTATAGAATGTAAATGAATGTGTGGAAGATTTTCACATTTTCACCTACTCCTACCCTAAAATTTGTTGAGTATTATAAATATATCAATGTGATGCACTCTTTTAGGTTTTAACTATTCAATTTATGTCTTATTCTTTTATTGTATAAATTAATATATTGTGGGGTCCTTAGATAGATCATATTCTTTCCCACACCTTACTATTATTAATCTATATTATAAGGATAAAAGGATTTTATACATCCCAACATGGGAACCAAGGTCACTCCCTTACATTTTTTATTGTGAGGATCACTTGAGTGGTCCTCTTAAATATGCATTCCCTAAGCTTGTAAAGCATGTACTCATCCATAATATGATTCTACCATATTCTAATATAAAATTAGTGATTCAACTCCATGATCATAGGAAAATTCATGATTCCATATATTCTATCAATTGTTCCTACCTTTAGGAGTTATGAGGTTTGTAAATTCTAATTTTGACACATCTAGCACTCCTACAAATGTCAGTAAACAATCCAAAAGGCCCCAAAACCTATTAGTTTGTGTAGAGATATATCACTAGAATTGATTTCATTGTGCGTAGATGGGTGGAAGAAAATATGTAAAATGCACTCTATGAGGCGTTCTTCAGTTTCTTTCCACTAGATTTATATGAGTGGTTTTCATTGTATGAAATATGGAAGTATTGAGTTATAGGCCAAGATCTTAGATGCGTAAAGATTTCCAAACTCTTATTGATGTTGATTTGGAGTGGACTAGAGCTATAGATTGTTGGTGGCACGGAGTATTGTGCGGTTATATTTTGGAGTACACTATTTCTACATATTTATGTCTTGAAGAAGATGAGTTCTAGTTCTTACATGATCCCATAGGATCTTATTTGTGAACTTTACATTTATATATCAATATCTTGATGAAAGATCTAGATTTAGAGTTCCCCTCTATAGTTATCTAAACTCCTACCATGTGTAGGGATAGGAGAAGGTGTGGTAAATATGGTAGACCTGGTGGAAGCAATACAAAGAGTAAAGATGGCTCAGATATAATGAAATGTGGGAAAGGGGGATAAAAGAGAATTTTCTAAGTCAATGACATTAAGGGAAGAGATTCTTTGTGAATTATTTGAATCTCTCATAGGAGATGGGGAGCTCAGCAAAGATCTGGTTCTCCCGACATTAGGTAAGTGCAATAGAGAATCCAATTTGGCTTTGGCTGAGAGTGTGTTAGAGGAAGAAAGATTAAGGACTATGAGCATTCATCTCGATCCCACCTAATGACCTATCCCTTACACACAAGGTGTTCCAGCCTGTAGTCATTAAGAAGTAAGCTAGTACCGATAAGGAAACAAAGACAAGTAGGTAATGGTTTTTTCTAAATCCAGAGAGATAGAGTGAATATCACACCCATGGCAACACACAAATCAACATCATTATTTAGAGTTTTGATTTGATGCATATTTTCTAGAATGTCATTAATATAAAGTGTGGGTACACGAACATTAGGAACATATTTGCGAGTAATACTACACAAAATTTTGGAGTTTAATTTAGCAATCGCAGTTGGGAATGCAAGGAAGTTTATCTAATGGTCTAGCACCCAATACAGGGAGGGTCAAGGATCGGGAGGTTTTGGAGGTGGAGAAAATACTTATGATGCAGTTCTATTTCTGGATCTAGAGGACAAGGCCCACATACAAAGTAACCCAAACATTAACCTTAATAATTTTATTACAAGATGTCCCTCCATTTTCCATAATATAGGGGAACTAAAGATGCAAATTATCATGTCCACAAGTATGAGCTACTATGGTGTGCTAAAGTAATCATAACTTTAGATAGAAAAGAAATTCAATTTTCTACTACTATTCAAGGGCGCACATATTACTAAGTACAAAAATATGATCCACATCAGACCATGGTGGACTATGATGCTTTATGTTTTGTGTTTCTAGCTAAATTCCATATTCCATAGTTTGAGTAGAATAGTATCAGTGCACTCAAGGACATTAAACAAGGATTATCTGAGAGCATAAGGGAATATGGTGCACGCTTTAACAACTATCAAAGTTATCTTATGACATCCATCCGAGTCAGCATGAGTAGTGGTTTTTGGTTGGTTGTTGACTCCTTTCAAATGAGCACTATCTCATAATACTTTTGTAGATCTACATGAGGATTTGGAAGTCACTTTGCATGTTGAGGTTGTTGGAAGTGTTGATATTAGAGTAATCCCATTTCGGAGGCACAGTGTAGCCATGGTGAAGCAAATGGAAAATCTTTCAATTAATTTATCTCATGAGATGCGTAGTGGAATCTGGTGTATAGATTGTGAAGTGGAAGGACATACTAAAGATAATTTCCCACATAGGTCGATGCACACACGGTTATTGGATTGTGAGGTTTGTCACCTGAATCATGATGTGCAAGATTTCCCTTTTACATCGCACACTTACAAATAAGGTGTCCATGTATTACAAGATTTACAAATCCCACACTCATGACACCAATAATCATAATCGATTGATCACATTCATGAAGCCATAGATATAGGAGTGCACTGGACAAGTGTGGCTAGTGGATATAAGGAGCATGAAGGCCATATCCATGAAGGGTGTGACAATAGAAATAATAGGAATGGTGTCTTTAGGGGTGTATATAGAGGTCGAGGTCATGGTGGTGGTAGAGGCGAGGTTTCGTGAGGAAATTGTTATACATGTGGATTTCCGATCATTATCGCATGAGTTCCCTTTTAATGTTACTTGTTCATGGTGTGGGAAGAAAAAAAAAGTTATAAGATTTCCTAGAGTTGTATGAGCACATGTGCAAAACTAAAAAGAAGGAAAAGGAAGTGGGAATGATTAAAGTGGAGAGTGCTAATTTTTATCAACGGATGTCAAAGAATACCCCGATCCCGAGCTACGACTATGATGGTGACTATGTGCATTGAGGCCTGCAAAACTCGTGAGACATTGAAGAATAAGTCACTCATTACAAGTGAATAAATGATATCTACCAAGTATCTAGATGATGCACTCTAGAAGGAAGTTTATCAGGATACCATGGAAGTTATCGTGGCACCGCAGAGAAAATTGTGTTTAAAGGAACAGGAAAATGACAGGATCTTGCAAGGAAGGTTAAAATCCTGTAGAAAGATATGGATGACTTAAAATAGGTGTGTAAGATGTTTCGATAAGAGAATTTCATTCCATTATTAGGGGATTAGTTGTGAGAAAAGGTACCACATGTTGGGACTAAGCATGAAATATAGATACTTCATGCAAATCCACCACCTCAAAATCATGAATTTAACAAATAGATCATGCTTGATGTAGTATTTTATGGTTGGTTATTGTGCAACATTCTCATTGATAGTAGCATGGAAGTAAATTTTCTAACCTTGGATGCTTGGAATCATATGGGTAGACCACAATTGCAGCCATCCATGAATGTGTTGTATATGGAAAATAGAACTAGGGCCATGCCTATTGGGTTATTGAAGGATGCATCTATTACTATTTAGGGGCCAAGTTTCTCGTGGACTCGAATGATTATAACTCGTTGAAGAATACAACTTTCCAACACTATTTGGGTGACCTCGGTGCTACACAAACAAAGTAGATTTGCACTTCAATAAAAGGTACATCAGCTTCAAGAATGTTGTGAAAAGAAGGTTGAGCCCTATGTCAAACCAATTTGAGCAGGAGATTAACATAATATATGCACACTCGGCACAATCCAGAACATTTGGAACCATCTAAAGAAGGTGTACTTCATTGGGAAGACTCAAAGTCTATAAGTGAAAACAAAAGTGTTGCTTGTGATGAATGGGCTCATGGAACATACAAAATGGTTCTACACAAACTGAAAGGACAAGTCACCAAGATGGTTAGACTGCATATGGTAAGGCGGATAGGATGTAATTGTGTACCATGGTATATTGGTGAAGGAAACCCTAATGTATTTCTTATGTCATGGAAGACCAATGGACAGAAGAAGGGGATAGAATAAATATGCTTTGGTTCATACTCTTTGGGGACAACAAAGCAGTTGGTGGGCTACACACATAGGAAAATTAATGGAATGGTGAGAATTAGGAATCACCTATTTTACTAGGTTTCTAAGGAGCAATGTACCTTCTCAAATATGTGAATTTCATGGGAAGTCTTCTGCCTCTCATCACGTCCAGGAGTGTGAGATATCTTGGACGCAAGGTAAGGAGGCTTTACCACCATCACTTTGGGTACATAATTTCTACTCCACCTTACATGGTTACATGTATGGTATGTCTATGTAGAGTTGAAAAGGAGACTGCTAATTGGCGGGATATGACCTCGGGTATGATTAATACGTTTTATTGTTTTTCTACTAAAGCTCGTGGTCAATGAAGCACCTTTGCAGATTATGAAGAGCCTTACATTTCGAGATAGCACCAAGGCTAAAGATATAATGTTGGAACTATTTGGAGAACATGATCTTGAGGCACACCTGGACCTTAAGGAAATAGATGAAGAAGATATGGTACACGCCTAGAAAGAAAAAGAAAAGGGAAAATTGGTGTACATGATTTTTAATGAGGAAGTGGATACACTGGACGTTAACCACAATGAAGGTACACATGAAGTGATGGACATTTTAGATGAAAAGGTGTGCACATATTATACCCCTATGAAGACAAAGAAGGTTAACACCAAAGACATAGACAAAACCTAAGGAAGAAGTTATTGGTGACTAGTTGTCAAAGCAGAAGTGAAAAATATTGTTGAATTATTATGAAACTTTTAGGACTTATTTCTATGGGGCTATCATGAGTTAAAGGAGTACATTATTCTTTAGGTGATACAAAAATCAAAATCAAATAATGCGTGTTCCTGATTAGGAAGAGGCCTTATAGGATGAATGATAATTTGTGTGTGAAGGTAAAGGAATAAATTGACAAGATGCTTAAGTCTGGTATAATTGAACCTATTGAGGAGTCCTATTTGGTTAGCCCCATGGTAGTAAGCATTAAGAGGGATGACAACATAATTATTTTAATGGACTATAGAGAACTTACCACTGCATGTGTTATTGATCTTTTCCCACCTCAATCATAAAAGAGATCCTTAAGAAGTCACCAAGGGTGCAAGATATACTTGTTTACATATGGGTTTTTTGGTTATCACAAGGTGCACATAGAAAAGGAAGATTAGGAAAAGACAAATTTCACCACTAAGCTGGGGAGTATTTACATATACATTGATGCCCTTTGGATGAAGAATGTCTTTGGAAGTGTTCTCACGCATTGTGGTGCAGGTTTTTCAAGACTTTATCCATAAGTTCT
Organism: Taxus wallichiana var. yunnanensis; assembly: GCA_018340775.1. NCBI lineage: Eukaryota > Viridiplantae > Streptophyta > Pinopsida > Cupressales > Taxaceae > Taxus > Taxus wallichiana. The sequence continues at coordinate 384,295,080 of CM031242.1, forward strand.
TACAGGTGTATCTAGATGATTGGAATGTTTATGGATTGGTCAAAGATCATTGTGAGAATATAATGATCATGTTTGAGAGGTGTCAATAGGTGAACATATCTCTAAATATTAAGAAGTGCATTTTTGTAAAATCCTTTGGCACTTTACTATGACATATTATTTATAAGGAGGGATTGTTTGTGGACCCAACCAAGGTTTTCATTATCTTGGGATTGGAAGAACCTAAAAATCAAAGTGATGTGCATGGATTCCTAGGAAATAAAAGCTATTACAGGAAGTTCATTAAAGGTTATGTGAAAATTTCCATGCCTTTGAAGGAATTATTGAAGGATAAAGGAAAATTATATTGGTATGATACATAGTAGAAAGCATTTGAAACACTAAAGGAGAGGTTGACCAATGCACCTATTTTATGCTTTTCTTTGTGGCAAAAACCATTTCATGATCATTTTGATTCTTCTCGGGATGGCAATTAGCATAGTGTTGACATAACGAAGAGAAGGAATTATAGACCACCCTATTTACTTTGCAAGCAAGTAAGTTGTGATTGTGGAGTAGAACTATATAACTAATGAGAGTGAGGCTTTGTCCATGATCTACACACTATAAATTTAAGACACTACTTGTTGACAAAACCATTTATATTATTTACATATCATATGACACTCAAGTATTTGGTTAACAAGATTGTTTTACAAGGACGCATATGTAGGTGCATACTACTCTTTCAAGAGTTTGAGTTTACCATTATTTTTAAACCAAGAAAAATTAATTCAGGGCCTAATCATTTATCAAGGACCAATTCGGTGAGTATGTGCAGAGCATTGAGGACAAAATTATAGATGCATAACTATTTAGATTTAATCACACACCCATAGAACTCAAGGACATTCTAGTATTTTTACGCACTAGGTAGGCACCTGAGACAATGAATACCTTAGAGAAGAATCAACTTACAATACATGTGACGTATTATCAATTGATTGGTGGATATTTATAAAAATTAGGCCATGATGAAATTTTAGGCCAATGTGTTTTATATCATGAGTGTGAGGCTATTATGGAAGAATCCCATAGTGGAATTATAGGAGGTCATTATGTTGATGATGCAAGCACACATAATATTATGATGGCTAGACTTTGGTGGGAGACCTTGTATAAGGATTACAAGGAATATGTCAAGTTATGTGACCATTGTTAATGCCACGGAAATCCTGGACATAGAGATGAGATGTTGTTGTGGCCTATTACAATTGTTGAGCCTTTTGATAAATGGGCAATTGACTTTGTAGGTATTATTTCACCACCCGTATGTAGGATTAGAGTGCAATACATCATAACTTGTATAGATTATTTGATAAGGTAGGAATAAGCTGAACCGACAAAGGATTTTATAAGCAGGTACAATAGTGAGATTTCTATGGGAAAATATTATTAATAGGTACGGGTGCCCAAGCTTGACAAGTGATAGGGGCACTCATTTTATTAATGAGACAATAAGAATTTTGTTGGCAGAATTTATGGTGGCACACCATAAGACTACTCCTTATCACCCATAAGCTAATGGTACTACTAAGCTTTCAACAAGATTCTGGGACAAAATTTGACAAAAATATGTGATGTTGGAAGGAAAGACTGGGATGATAAAGTACATGTTATACTTTGGGTATTTAGTATCATTAACAAGAGGTTAAATAATGCCACATCTTTTAAGTTGTTGTTTGGCACAGAGGATGTATTTGTTGTGGAATTTATGTTACCATCCCTATGTATTGCATGCATAGGAAAACTAGCTAATGAGTAATTTATTGAAGATCGCATTAAAAACTGATGTAGTTAGATGAGAGGTATGCTATCATGTGTTGGAGTTAGAAGACCGAGAAGGAAAGACATAAAGCATGGTATGAACAACATATTCAAAATAAGATGTTAGGAGGTCAAAAATATGGTCTTTCTATATGATTCAAAATTTGTGCACAACTTAGGGAAATTGAAAGTGCATTGGTTGGGACCTTTTGTAGTAACAATGATACTTAAGTCGGAGCTTGTCAATTGTAGGTGCTAGATGGAAATTTGTTTCCTGATTACTTAAATGGGAGTAGGGTGAAGCCCTACTATGAATAATTCTTCTTGGTGTTTGTAATAAGGTAGTATTTCCATTTATATTAGATTTCAATTTCATGTGTTTCATTTCATCATTGTTATGCTTTGTCAATTTAGTTTTGTGTTTTGTTGTAATAATTAATCTTGCACGTAGAAAGGTTATTACTATCTTTTGGGTTCATACGTAGAGGACCACACATACTTTTAGTGTGGGGTGGATTGTAAGTACACGCAGAAGAGTAAATTGGTCGGTGTTGAAGGTTGAGTATGAATTGAAGGGGTGTGCTCATGGATGACAGTGGTGGTTACTAGAGAGAAAGGTGTTACAAATAATGAGAAGGATGGTGATAATAAGAAAATGAAGAAAATTACACAAATTGAAGACCACACGTGAGAGAAAGGTTTGCATAGTGTGATGTGAGGTAGGAAACACCATGGGAGAATACTTAGTATGAGGCATAGAGGATTATGTAATTCGGCACATGGAGGCATGTGTAAGGATTTTTTTGGCCGAGAAGTAGTGGGTGCGCTAGAACGTTATGACTCGGGCCACATAAAAAGTAGCAAAAAAACACAAAAAAAGCATAAAAGCATAATTAAAGATAGGTACAAAGTGGTAGGTGAGGAGAAATTAATGCAATTTTTTTAAAAAATCTATAAAAGGGTGCATGTGAGTTCATTCTTATGTTGCATATTTTGATTTTTCGAGCTGCAAAGTGTGACTTTAAGAGCAATCAAGTGCAAAGCATGAAAGCGATTGTGTAAAGCAACAAACTAGTTGATATTTGGACACAACCATAACAGAGCTCCATTGGAGGGTGTTTGAGCTAGTAGAAGGCATGTAAAAGGAAAGTACACAAATCTAGGGTTTGAAGAGAACATAATTAAAAATGGGCCATGCTAGGGCATGCAGATTTGGAATTACGAAGTTAAGAGAGCACAAGAAAGCATTGTAAAAGTCACAATGGAACCCAAGAGATCACCTGGGGTGACCACACGAGGCTAGAAGAAGGATGAACTAGAGGTGAAATTTGAAGACACACCTAAGAGTCAATTTTCATAGATGCAATACCTCGAAGGTGTCATTATGGGGATGGATTAGAAGTCCCATATAAGACAAAGCAAGGTGAGTGATTACAATCACCACTCTAAGTGAATAAGGATGAAATGGACATGGAACTAGTAAAGAGTATATATTTAAATACTGTAGATGAAAACCCATCTATGATGACGAAGGGAAAAATATGTTAGAGAAAGTTAGGGTATTGTAGGTTTACGAGTTGCCATACTTTAGTAGTTTATAGAAACTTTACTAGTGGCTAATGTCTAGAGTCGACAAGGACTTATTTTATTTTGCAATAAGGTGGGTACACCTTACCACATGCTTCATCGGAAAATTGACAGGATTGAGGAGTTCAGGGATAGAAGTTGTAAGTGACCTTGACGATGATGTGGATGTGGAAGTAACCTCTGTTGATTTGGCATATGCAAAGGGAGGGCACACAATGGACATTACAAAATGAGATGATCATCCCATCATCAAAATTCTTACGCACCTATATACCAAGTGTGTAATAACTAGGAGTGTTGGGGCTAGGTAAATAAGAAGTGGCTCCACATTGTTAAGAAAATGGAAGAAGTAACTATTTATAGTGTTTTTGCATTTATAACTGAAACCATTATTGAGGAGGTACACAAAGGAGATAAGATCAACTTTGGCACCATCATATTATCTATTTTATTTTTGGATATTGGGATCCTATATAGGACTAAGGATACAATATGGTAGTTCCCGAGGATAAGAATTCATTTGCGGAGATGTTTGCAAAGTATACTTGTAAAGGCAATATGAGTGGCCCTTACAAGAAAAGGCTACAACTTTGGTATAAGTGCATGCATGAGGCCTTTGAACATGAGTGGAGAATACTTAAGGATTTAGCTTCGTGGTGGAAAAAAGGTGCAATTTCCAATATTTCAGCACTATTGCATTGGTATATTCAGAATGAAGGATGGTACATGGAGCCCTTAGTGTAAGCTCCCTTATGCCTTCACCGTGTGTTACTTTCAAGCTTCATTAACATTTTTCAAATGTGAGTAAACTGATATTTGATGCAGACAAGGTGGAATGTGAATATCACACTCTCTGGAAGACATATGTTTATCCAAGTAAGTCTACATACATTGAGAAATTGATATTTGATGAAATTAGCATAAGATCCATGAGTTTAGTGGTTGGAAAGTTAGGTGTGGCTAAGGTATATATTTACCTTAAGCCCAAATTGGTTGATGGAAAGTATATTGAAAATGAATTTAAGCTCCTTGAGATTCCCAAGGGGAAGCATACAGTTGGAACTTTGTAGGATGATGAGCCCACCCCTCCTCACATAGATGAGGAATAACTTTAGGAAGAGGAGGAGGAGGAAGAGGATGACGACACTAGTGGATTAAAGTATGGTAGGAGGAGGCAACCAACTTCGAGGATTTAAGAGATCGTGACAAGAATACTCCTCCTCGAGAAGAAGAATATGAAGAAGTGATAGATGAGATTGGTGTTGAGGAGGAAGATAAAGATTAAGGTGATGTTGAATACCAAGGATTTAGAAGAGTCTTGAGGAAAACTGGGACAAAGAGCACTTGGCACAAGACCCTCTCATCATTGAGGAGATCACTAAGGATGTCTCTGTCAAAATGAGCACACCAAAGCATTCAAATAAAAAGTGCAAGTATGTGCCTGGAAAGGAAAGTGAAGAAGAGGTTTTAGAAGAAACAACGCACACCGTGGGGGTGAAACCAATTATCAATGTGGAAGGAGATGAAGAGATAAGGTAGGAAGATACTCAAGCACAATACATAGATGCATAGTGCGGGTGATGAAGAGAAAGGGACCAAAAAGAAAGAAAAGATTATTGTTAAACCTTCCTCAAGAGCATGGGGGTATAGTAGGTAAAGGCTCAATTGTGGGTGTATAAGTAACTATTCCTAAGGGAAGGAAATATGGAAGGAATAAGGAAAAGAAATGTTCAAGATTTCTGAGTTAGGGTATGTTAATGACCCTTTGAAGATAATTCGTGCCCAATTTCAGAGCACACTTCATCCTAAAAAAATTATATGGGTGGGAGTTTATGGAATCCTAAGTAGAAGATATGCGCATAAGAAAACAAATGTCTTGTAGTATGTAGACCCATATGGATGAGCTAGAATTTGATGTAAGGGAAGAAGCATGCATTCCAAGGAAGATGAAGAAGGG
>CM031242.1:388505429-388742929 GCA_018340775.1 Taxus wallichiana var. yunnanensis
AGAATCAAATATGGGAGTTAGTAGATCTTCCTGAAGGAAAGAAAGTCATTGGAGCAGGGCATTTTTATATGTCAAGCAAAGTATGCAAAAGAAGTTTTGCAAAGATTCAAAATGTTGGACAACAAACCAACATCTACACCAACTGAATTAAGTCTAAAATTGACCAAAGAAGATTGCAGTAGCAATGTGGATCCTACAAGGTACAAAAGCATGATAGGAAGCTTAATGTATGCAGTTAGTTTAATTTCTAGATTTATGGAGACACCAAAAGAGTCTCATTGGCAAGAAGACAAGCGTATATTGAGGTATGTGAATGGAACAAGGAATTTTGGAATTTTATATGTTGTTAATAATGATTTTTAATTAGTTGGATACACAAATAGTGATTGGGCAGTAGCCTTGATGATAGAAAGAGCACATCTGGATATGTGTTCAATGTTGGATCAGGAGCCATTTCATGGGCTTCAAGAAATAATATGTAGTTTCATTGTCCACTGCTAGAAGTAGAGTATATTGCAGCAAACTCAGCCGCTTGTTAGATGATTTGGTTGAAAGAGAATCCTCTCAAATTTGCATGAAAAGCAACAAGGAGGTTCTGTTATTTTTTGTGATAATATGTCTTCGATTGCATTATCAAAGAATCCAGTTTTTCATGGAAGAAGCAAGCATATAACAATCAGATATCACTTCATTCGTGAATTGGTTGAGAAAGGAGAAATTGAGCTAAAATTTTGCAAGTCAGAGCAACAACTAGCTGACATTTTTACCAAACCGTTGTCAAAGGAAAGGTTTGAGCATTTGAGAGAAAATCTAGGCGTCATAGATGGACCGTCCAGCTCTAGAGATTAATTTTTGTTTAGCTCGAGATTAAGGGGGAGTGTCAAAATTAATTGCGTGGTAATTTCAACCCCTCCCGGAAAAGATCAAACCTGTTTGCCACTCCGCCAACAACCACACTTACAAGTTAATTAATATTTTGGCCGTTGAAATTTTTTTAAAATCCCCCTGCAACCTCTTTCCACGTGGAGTCATTCCGTGGACTCACTCTCTCTCCTCCTGCGGACTTCAAAGTCCCGGGATTAATTATTTTGAAGGATATTTTCGGGTCCGCCTTTTATAGTGCGGCTGTGGTATATGTGTGGGTCCACGACACATTAAAATATATGCAGGAATATATGTTATTTCGGTCTATTTTTTTGGGGCATAGTTTTTAATAGCAAAAGGAAAAGTATATATTTTTATATACATGGCAATATTGAAATTTGAAAAAGGGAATATATATATAGAAGCATAAGGAGAAATAGAATACTCTCAGCATGAGAAGACAAAGAAGAGAGAGAGAAGAGCCACAACTAAGAGAAGAGCCACAACTAAGAGAAAAGGAGAGGGAATATAGAAAAAGAAGAAAATAGGTGCAGCAGCACAATGAAGAAGAACAGGAAAATACAGAGAAGGAAGATTACAGAGCAACAACTCGAGAAAGATAAAAATTTTTGTAAGAAAAAGAAACAAAGATTTGGACACAAAAAGAGAAACAAAAGGAAAAAGAGCAGCAACTTTGATTGTATGAAAGTTTTTGAATTAATATAATATATATTTTGTGTGTGTGTGTGTGTGTTTTATTTGTGTTTCTGGTTGTGTCTTTCCCTTATTGGTTGCATTTGGCACTAAATTTTGCCAACAAGTGTATGCTCAAGATGTAGATTTATTGGACTTGGCAGGGAGGTAATTTGGCCTTGGGTTCTAGTACGAGGAACTTTTTATATATTCTTCAACTAACATATCCTTTTGGGACAAGCACATAAGCTAGACATAGTAGGGTTTATCCTATCTTGATCAATTTGTTGGGGTAATGCATTGACAAACATGCCAAAATCCTTGATAAAGGTGGTTCTCCGAACTTTGTAAGTATTGGAAGGCAATGTGATGATTGTATTTCAGATGGATTTGCTAATTTGTAAATGCCAACTTGATTTGGCTTAGGTGTTTCTTAGCCATGTGTGATCTTAAATCTTGCCTAAAGAGTTGTATCGTAGGATTTTCAGTTAAAATTTATTATAGGCCTCAACATTTCCAAATCTTCTGGTAGAAGTATCAATGTGCACCTCTAGGTCCAAATACGAAGGCCCCATCTTCTATTTTTGGATGTCTAGAGACATGTAACTTGTGTACGAGTATGGCCCCTTGAGAAATTCTCCAATTGTCTCAAGATTTGGCATATGCTGTGGTCCTAGAGTGATGATTACTACAATTGTGTAGCCGTCAATGTTCCTTACATGATCATTAAACAACCACACCATGCAAACAACTCGCGAAGGCAAAAAATTTCGAACTCAAAAGGTTGAACAATATGTATAGTGACACGACTGCGATTGTCAGTTCTTCAGTAGATACTGGTGGTTGCCAATGTAACGCCAGCGGTCCTGCAACTACTAGCAATGACTCTAGCCGTTGCGTAATTAACATTGATAGTCTTGACAGTTGGGGATCCTTTAGTGCACTAAAGAACATCTCTATCACTTGTATAAATGAGACACATGGCGTATGGGCTAGGACATGAGCATATGAAAGAGTGAGTGTTGTGAATTGAGGGATGAATTTTCGCTGTCTTGCAGCAGGGAAAGACTAATAAGTAGTAGTGACTTGAGAGAAGTGTAAATAGCAGTATTTTATGGTTTCATACTCCATTTGCGCTCTTTGTAATCTTCCAATTGTTGAAGAAGGGGATATGGTGATCAGTTGACTCTACCAAACATGTTTTCCCTTAATTAGGGTTCCCAAGATAAAATCTTTTTGTTTTCGTGTGATTTACTTGTTTCCTTTGAGCTGAAATATTTTGTTTGGTTTAAGCAACAAAATTAACGTCAATCACTTTACTTTGCATTCTAATTCACTGCCATTTGAAGTGCAATTCAAGTAATAGCAGCAGTTTATTTTCATGATTTGCATTCAATTTCTGGCAAGAAGCTTAGGAAATTGCAGATTATATTCAGTATCAGAGCAGCTTAATCTTTTGGGTATTGTGGAAGAAGAATTGCACCCTTACCAATCAGATATCTCTGCAAGGAAGTGGAAGTGAGGAAGATGGCTAGAGAAGGTGAAGCCTCACATGCCTTGGAGGGAGAGTCACCATGTTGGAATCAAGCTTGAAGTATATATTAAAATACCAAGAAAGCATGATCAAGCATTAAGAAAACATGGTCAAGAAACAAGGTTCCATGGATATGTTGGTTTGTGCTCTTGCCAAGAAACTTGGAGTGCAAGGAGATCAGCCCCATGAATTGTAGAGAATCCTAAGTGTAGGCAATAAATGTAACAATAATATTTTATATTATTATCAACTAGAACATTAGAAGCAGAATAGTCATCTTGAGATGAACTGAATAGTCATTCATGTTGATAAATATGTACTGTATCACATTTTCCAGTGAATGAGAATTGGGTCACTCTTCCATTTCCATTTTGTTTTCACGGTCCATTTCCTGGCCTTACATTGGTATTAGAGTGCTGGGGCACATATCCGTTCAAAGCAAATAAATTTGCAATAAAATTTATTCGCTACATTTTCCATTCCTCCATTCTGAGATACGGTTAATTTCCATTCACAACAAATAAATTAGCAGTCAATTTATTTGTTGTATTTTTGTTCAGTACTTCAATACTATCTATTTGAAACCCTCATTCAATTCTCATTCTACAAACTCAAGTCTTCACCAAGTCAATACCTTGGTTGATGACAACTCTAAAACTGCAGAAGGGAACAAGCTATCACTTAGGCAATACCTTTTGCAGAGGACTGTATTTCAAAACAGTCTGAAGATAAATGTGTTTTGGAACAACAATTTGAAAGATGATCAAGACCTAGCGAGGAGAAGGAGCTTTGTATCAAGAAAATGAGGCACCAAATACACAGAAAAAGTTGCCAAAATGGGCAACACAACATTGGTTTCACAACTACCTTGTGGATTAAGGGGGTATGTAACAGTATTGTACATAATCCTAGGTGTAGGCAATAAATGTAATAATAATATTTTATATTATTATTACCTAGATACATTAGAAGCTGAATAGTCATCTTGAAGATGAACTGAACAGTCATTTCATGTTGATAAATATGTACTTTGTATCACATTTTCCAATGAATGAGAATTGGGCTTCACTCTTCCATTTCCAATTCCTTTTCAAAGTCCGTTTCCTGGCCTTACAAGAAGAGTTCCAGGATGGAGAAGAGCATCCCAAGAAAGACAAAGGAAAAGAAGTGGAGGAAGAAAACGAAGAGTTCCTAGATGAAGAAGAGCATCCCAAGCAAGAAAGTCAAAGCCAAGGTAAAAGGCTTTGATCCTTCTTAGATTTCAAAATTGAAATAAAAGTAGAAATTAAACCTTTTTAAGGACAAGAGATGCTGAGATAAATGGTTGAAGGAAATGGAAGTGTACTTTAATGTGCATGAAGTTAGTGAGGCACAGAAGTTCTGTTTTGCAAGTCTCAAAATGCATGGTCATGCTTTAGTTTGGTGGTAAAGTTATGCAAGCTCTTTAAAAATATTTTTTCCCCTTCATGCATTTGAAATGAGAAATATTAAATTTTTAAGACTTCAATTTAAAAAATAAAATAGTTAAATATTCAATAACAAAAAATTTCAGAATTTAAACTCAAAATTTTGTAGTACGTTTTTATTTTTTTAAAACAAATTTAACCTAGCTTAATTATTATCATAGCCTTCTTGTTAATATCTCAGAATTCACGCCCCTAGTTGTTGCTCTATCCACATTAATTTCTCCCTTTGTTTTCTCATTTTGGAAGTTTCTTGAGTTTTTGTTACTTGACAAGGGGTTAGTTCCCTCAATAAAAAATAATGGAGTTTCCACCTTCCACAACCGCGGCTATTTTTATGGTCTTCATCTTTTTGTGAATTTCTTTCAAACCTTGCTCTACTCACCAAAACCCAATTTATTCATCAAATGCTTTGGAAGTGTTGTGACTAATGGGTGCCCTGAACCTCCTTTAATATGATTTCCTCAGAACTAACTTTATTTTATTTTTTCACTTTTCCTTTTATTTATCTTTTAACTTTATTGTTCATTTAGGCGTACCTCTTTTCCTTACCATTTTCACACGTTTTATAGCCAAAATTTCTACCTTTTCCTCATTAGTGTCTAGCAACATTTCTATTTGGAGTGTAATATCCCTAAAAATAATTTCTAATTTTGGATATTTTGTCTTTTATTTATTGAATATGAACCAACTACAATAAAAATACCAGTGTCTTAATACAATTGTTTGGAGCTGAACTAGCGGAACACTTGCACCCTGAATTGTCACTGCAACCCCTGAATGGAATTGCCAAGCTTAGATATGAGGGTTTTCATCCTCAAACCTGAAGATATGCAAATGAGGGATTTCGTCCTCTATTGCTATTGCAGAAGCTGAAGCTACTTGCAGACAAAGAAAATAATTGATGAATTTCCAAGATGTATTACAATGAACCCCAAATCTGCCTTTATAACTTCCAAACACTCTCCAAAGTGGGCGCCCCTTTAGACTTACATGCATGATCTTTGAACAATTAAAAATAATAAATTCCTCCTCCATGTTGGCGCCCCATCCTAAGGATTAAACACATTTAAAAATACTTTTTCCACCTCCCATCCTAAAATTAGGATTTGTTTTCATGCAGCCCTTTCTATCTAACTTTGGCGCCCCCTTTATTTTTTATTTATTATTAATCTAACTTTGTGCCCAATAATAGAAGTCAACCTTTCTATTATTATTTTATTCTATTAATGCTTTTTGGATTAAAATATAATTTAAGTGTCATTTTCCAATTAAAATATAAAAATATCCTTGGACCACTTAAATTAATTTATTTTCCTCTTTTAATTTCCCTTAGCCTACGAAAATAATAAAAATAGGCTTTAGGTATTCAAATTAATTAATTTTGAAAAGGGGACATTACAGTCCACCCTTCCCGGAATTGCTTGCCCTCAAGCAATTGCAAGTTGGGATGCTTAAGAATTTCAGCACCCTCCCAAGTAGCATCTTCTACAGTAAATCCTTCCAACGTACTAGATACTCAGTGATAACTTGTTCCTTAATTTCTTTTCCCTAAAATCCAAAATTACTTCAAGAACCAAAACAAGTTTGCCTTCATCATCCAAAGGAGGCAATTCAATAGGAAGGAACAATATGCTGTCCCAAAGCCTTTTTTAGGCATGAGACATGGAAAACATTATGTATCTTACTTTGCTTTGGTAAATCCAACTCATAGGCAACCTCTCCTATCCTTTGCTTGATCCTGTATGGTCCATAGAAATGGGTTTGAGCTTTTCAGCTCCACTCTTCTTTAGAGAAGACTGTCTATAGGGCTGCAATCTCAAAAAACATGTCACCAACCTCAAAAGTCCTCTCAATGCGGTGTTGGTCTGCATAAAATTTCTGTTGGTTTTGTGCATGTTGGATATTCTCTTTGAGCATTCCCAATATATCTTGGCTTTGTGCAACCAAGTCTTTTGCCCCCGACACTCTACTATCTGCAAATACCAAATCCACAAAGGAAAGAGCATCATAACCATACAAAGCTCAAAGGGTGTCATACCTATGGACATGTGATGAGTGGTATTGTAGCAATGCTCTCCCATATAAAGCCATTTGACCCAAGCTGATTGCTGCCCTGCCACATAATTCCGCAAATATCCCTCAATCCACTTGTTCACAATCTCTGTTTGCCCATCTGTCTGTGGATGATAGCTGGTACTTGGAGTTAACTTTGTTCTGTCAAGCGGAAGAGCTCCTGCCAAAACAAACTAAGGAACCTGCTATCTCTGTCACTCACAATATTTTTAGGCAATCCATGTAGCCTAAATACCTCTCTGAAAAATAAATCAGCAACCTGTGGAGCCTTAAATTCGCTAGGAATAGCAAAGAAGTGAGCATATTTAGTGAGTCTATCAACCACTACGCAAAAATACAATTCTTACCCTGAACATTGGGAAGACTTGTGATGAAATCCATTGATATACTTTCCCATTTTTGGTTCGGAATAGGTAAGGGCTGCAACAAACCCGCTGAAAAGAATGCTCGCCTTGTTTTGTTGGCACACAATACACTCTCTGATGTATTGGAGGACCTCTTCCTTGAGTCCTTTCCAAAGAATTTGTCTCTGATCTGCTTGTAGGTCTTAAAATACCTTGGATGACCAGCCAATGGTGTATCATGGACAACCCTTAAGATTTTGCTTTTTACCTTGGATTCAGGTACCAAATAGATTCTATTCTTGTAGAGGATAAGATCATCAACCACCTTACTTGTTATCCTATATTTTGCCCTCAAGGATCTCATTAGTGTAACCATTCTTTACATACTCCACAATTATTAAAGCTTTCCAATCAGCAGAGATTTCAGATATAGAACATAGAAAAGGTTTTCTAGATAAAGCATCTTGCTACAACATTATTCTTTCCTTTAACATACTCTATGTCAAAATTATAAGCTTGGAGCTTACTCACCCACTTTTGTTGCCTGTCATTCAAGTCCTTTTGGCCAAGAAAGAACTTCAAACTATTGTGATCAGTTTTGACCACAAACCTGCCACAAACCAAATATTGCCGAATTTTGCCCAATGCATGCATGATAGCCAACATCTCTTTATCATAAATAGAGAATCCACGCTCTACTTCACTAAGTTTCCGGCTCTCAAAGGCTATGGGATGCCCCTTTTGCATCAAAACAGCCCCTACTCCTTCCCTTGATGCATCACATTCTAACACAAAAGGAATAGAAAAATCAGAACAACCAATACTTGGACAAGAACTCATTACCTTTTTAAGTTTATCAAAGGTTGTTTGGGCTGTTTTGGACCAGCTGAAAGCTCCTTTCTTTGTCAAATCAGTCAATGGGACAACAAGTTGTGAAAACCCTCTCAAACCGCCTGTAGTAATTGCAAAGACCAAAGAATCCCCTCAACTATGTCAAAGTGGTGGGTGGAGGCCAATCCAATATTGCTTGGATCTTCTCTTGATCAACTTGTACTCCTTGGGCACTAATGACATGTCCCAAGTATAAAATTTCAGTCATTCCAAATTCACACTTGGATTCTTTTGCAAAAAGAGCTTGTGTTCCAAAATTTCCAGCATTGTATCCAAGTGTTTTAGGTGCTCTTCCCAAGTCTTACTTGTACACCAAAATGTCATCAAAGAATACTAAAACAAATTTCCTCAAGTGCTCACTAAAAACATGGTTCATGCATGATTGGAAAGTAGTTGAGCATTGGTTAAACCAAAAGGCATTACCAAGAATTCAAAATGCCCAAAATGACAACGAAAAAGTTGTTTTGTGCACATCTTCATCCCTTACCTTGATTTGGTGATAACCGATCTCAAATCAATTTTGGAAAAATACACCGCTCCATGTAACTCATCTATCAATTCATCGATCCTGGTATTGGGTACTTGTTTTTGATAGTCTTCTTATTCAAAGCACGATAATCAATGCACATCCTCATTGTCCCATCCTTCTTCTTCACCAAAACAACAAAAGAAGCAAAAGGGCTAGAACTAGGCCTGATATGCCCCATCTTCAAAGCTCTTTGATTGTCTTCTCAATTTCCTCTTTGTAAACTCTAGGATGGCGTAAGGAGTAATCATAACAAGTTTAGAACCTGTTTCCAGCTCTATGATGTGTTGGAATCCTCTATCCGGTGGCAATCCTAAGGTAAATCACTGAATATTGTACTATGCCTATCCAAAATAGATTGTATGTCCACATGATAAGATCTATCATCAGTACTAGAAGTGGAAATACTTACCAAACAATGGGCTGCCCATGCTATTTGCCCCTTACGAAAAGCTCTTTCCATCCGCTTTGTTGTGATAACCCTAGGTGCTCCATTGGCCATACCATGAAGTACAACCTCTCCTCCCTCGGTTTTGAATTTCAACTCCATAGTTTGGTAGTTCTGTGTGATTTCTCCAAGTGAATGCAACCATTGCACCCCAAAACCACATTGGTTTCTCCTATGCCCACCACGTAGAAATCATCACAAACCTTGTGTTTTCCAAGAGTAATTTCCAACCCCTTCACCCTCTTGGTGCATGGAATAGTAAAGCCATCTGCTACAATAACATTAAAACCCTGGAATTCCTCTGTTTTCAAACCTCTTTGAGCTACCAAACTCTCATCAATAAAGTTGTGGGTTGCCCCACTATCAATCAGAATAGTTACCTTATGCCCATGTAGTACTCCACGTACTCTGAAAGGATGATACCTGGGAGCACCTAAAGTGTAGCAAAAGTACCATCTAGAGTCTTTTCTTCACCTTTATTTTCAGCCACTTGGTTCTTCCTCTTCTTTGTCCACTTCCGGTTCTCTTCTTCCCCTTCATCATCTGATATTACCTCTATGTAATGTACTGTCCCTTGGGAAGACATCTGTGACTGGTCCCCATGGATCTCTGCAAGTGAAACACAATTTCTTCCTTCTAAGTTCATTTCTTGTTTCTATCTCTTTGTTGGTTTTAGGCAGCTCCTTTTGTTGAAAACCACCCGGCTGAAATGGCTTTTTTTGTTGCCCATAAGGTGTTGGTTTTGGTTGTGTTGTAGGCTGTCCTATAGGCTGATATCTCCCTTTTGGGGCTGAAGTTTCCAAATCCAAAGCCTTTTTGATGGCTCCTTGTAGAGAGTAGGGCTGAAAGCTTTCACTAAACCCCTAAGAGATTCAATTAAACCTTCCATGAACAAAACAACCAATCTCTCTCTGTCACATCAAGTACCATCACAAAAAGCTTATGAAATTCAGCTACATAGTCACTTACCAAATGTAGTTGTTTGAGTTGAGCTAATTCCCAAAATGAATTTTGGATCCACTTTGTCAAATCTCTCTATCAACTTGTCATTGAAATCGCATATGAGCGAATGAGATTGTGTCCTTGTGTGATTAGCCCATGGTACCACCACTCATGTGCTATACCTTCCAGATGAAGGGTTGCAAATTTGATGGCTTCCTCTTCCATCATTGGCTTGAGTGATAAGAAGGTATCCAACTTTTGTATCCATGCACGAGCGGTACTCTTACTAGAGCCGTCAAAAGTAGGGAGTGACAACTTCCCTAATGCTTGCTTGCAAGTCTCTCTTTGATTAGCTTGTGGTCTCGGATCAGCTCTTGGTCCACTCTTGTTTTTCTTGATTGATGAAATTATTGAGCGATATAGCCTCTCTAATCTCACCTGGAAGTACCCTGTATTCCGCATAGCTAGCAGCAATATCATCTGCTATAGATGGTTGAGTTTCCACCTCTAGGAACTGCTTCCTCCCTACGAAGGAAGTCAGGTTGGAAAGGCCTAGCAATAGAACCAATGATTGTCCTCTAAGTGTGTTGGTTATTGTTCACTCTCTGAAGAGCTTCCTCACCATTTGGAGTCCTTTGCACATTCGTGCCCTGCATAACTTGGATCAACTGACCCATCATATCAGCTAACCTGTCCTGTCCCTGAACAAGCCTATCAAAACATGTGCATCTTCTGGGTCCTGTTTTCCATGACTTTTGGCTTTTTTAGCTTTCTTCTTCTCCCTTTGTTGGTACCTAACTTCTTTGTCACTAACCTACATGAAGTTCAAAGTTGCAATTTTTTTCTTTTTTCTTTGTTTTTTTAAAATTCCTTCCACAAGTTGGGAGGAAATTTGCTTTGATACCACTGTAATATCCTTGAAAATAATTTCTAACAAATCTGGATATTTTGTTAAAACCCTAGGCAGCAATATTAAAAAATTAACTTTTATAACAATGACAATAATTGATTTTTATAAAAAAAACAAACCATAATGCATAAAAATCAGTCTTTTATTTATTGAATATGAACCAACTACAATAAAAATACTAGTGTCTTGAATACAATTGTTTGGAGCTGAATTGTGGAACACTTGCACCTTGAATGACCACTGCAACCCTTGAATGGGATTGCCAAGCTTAGATATGAGGGTTTTCGTCCTCAAACCTGAACCAAAAGATATGCAAATGAGGGATTTCGTCCTCTATTGCTGTTGCAAAAGCTAAAGCCACTTGCAAACAAAAAAATAATTGATGAATTTCCAAGATGTGTTACAATGAACCCCAAATTTGCCTTTATAACTTTCAAACACTCTCAGTGTGTGGGCCCCCTTTAGACTTACATGCACAAGCTTTGAATTATTAAAAATAATAAATCCCTCCTCCATGTTGGCGCCCCATCCTAAGAATAGGATTAAACACTTTAAATAATACTTTATCCACCTCCATGTTGGCGCCCCATCCTAAGAATAGGATTAAACATATTAAATAATACTTTTTCCACCCCTTATCCTAAAATTAGGATTTACAAAAGCATGCAGCCTCTCTTCAACTTTGGCGCCCCCTTTTTTTTTATTATTAATTCTAACTAGGTGCCCAATAATAGAAGTCAACCTTCTACTATTATTTTATTCTAATAATGCTTTTTGGATTAAAATATAATTTAAGTGTCCTTTTCCAATTAAAATATAAAATATCCTTAGACCACTTAAATTAATTTTGGACCCATTGACAACATCTCGAACATGGTACCATCCAAGTTTTCTAATTGTATTGATCCATTGTCCAAGACTTCATTTATTTTTAACAACCCAAGCCACAACATTTTGAACTTTCACACTTATTTCTCAACGCCCATTGATAATTAAGACAAGGGTGCACGACTTCAACAAGTTTATTCGAAGTAAGTGTTTGTCATGCCGGAGCTAGTCTTAGTGACGGGTTATGTGGTTAAGCTATCTCGCCCTCTACCACTGCATCACTTTTGTTGCTCAGTATGCCATTACTTTCAACTCATCCAACCATATTAATATCGTTAACCTCTCTTGGAGACTCTCATGATATCAGTCAATTCTTCATGGTTGTCCTCAAGTTAGATACCAAGTATTCCATTGGCATGACTGCCTCATGGCCGAACATTAACTGGAATGATGTATGCCTGTTTATTACATTATTGGACGCCATGTAGGCCCACAATACTATTTGCAGCGGCTCCTTTGAGTGCTTACTCCTTGATGCCATATGGATTATGAATGACCGAAACTAATACCTTGTTTGTGGCCTCAGCCTGGCCATTCACATTTGTGTAGTAGGGGATTGACAATAAGTACTTCCAATATTGTTTGCATCCAAAAGTCACTCTTTATCCCTTTTGGCTCTTCTCCCGAATTGATTCTAGAAAGCTGGTCAGCAGTGACATGGCTCTTCCCAACTTGCACAACTATCTTGAAGGAAAACTCATGCAACAAGATATGCCATCCGAATTGTATTTTGATGTTTAATGTGTAGGCATCCAACTTTTGAAATCCATCACTTCTGTTAGTTTAAACTTTGTAAGTGGAATTGACTTCTTCAGCAGGATTTTCAGCTTTTCAGTCAAAATCTTTGGAAATAAAATTGTGTCCATCCAAGATCTCCTAAGATTCATGCGTCTACACTTATTACCTTACATCTAATAAAGAAGAGTTTAGTTGGTTGAAACTTGAAACATCTGGAAAGGCTTCTTACTGACTTTATTACATTCAATATTTCTTGTCTTCTTATTTTGCGTACTGTACTTTTGATTCTTGCTTCTTTCTTGTGAGGTTGATCTTTTTCATGTCTTGGTTCTTGACATTTTTCTTTGTGGCACCTGTTACATTAAGATCAACGAGGTTTCCTTTCATTTCAGGGTCTTTTGTGGTTGTTATTTTGATTGTTCTCTTTTTATATTGATTGTTTTCTCTTCTATATTAACTGAAATATTTACTCTGTTGGTTGTACTACCTTTTTCTTGATTTTGTGGAGTGAAAGGTTACTCGGAGTTCTCCATCCCAAGGAATAAGGATATGGATTTGACCAATAATTGTGGGTTATTTGGATTTACAATGTCTTGAACAAGAGTTTTGTTATTTTTCTGAAAGTCCAGGAAGTAGTGATTAGATATTTTGTAGCTTAGCTATATGCTTTTTGATGCTATCTACTCTCCTAATCACTGTTTTTTTCCTAGAGACTCATATAATGTTATCTTGTGGCGAACATATCCTATCTATTATGTCCCTAAGTTTTGTTTGTCTATAGGGTATTTACTAACTTATGCTTTAGTTTGAAGGCTATCATACCACTGAATGGCTGGTTGCTTGAGGCCCGAGACTATAGTAGGAAGTTTATATTTTTCATTGATTTCACACACTTGAAGCTATTGTTCTACTGGCCTGAGCCAAGCTTCATATTGGGTGGAATTTTTGTAAATTTCTCTTTTTGACCCTTTTGCTAGGGGTGGGTCTGGGTGGTGTTTCAAATTTGCAGCCATATCCTCTTCCGTACCTGGTCAATTCTTTTATCAACTTCTCCATGCTCTGGGATTGTCTGATTTTGCATTTGCATGATTTGAGTTTTGTTTTTTCACTACCCCCGTCATATTATTCATGGACGAATTCATTTTTGCATAGCATGCATCTTTTGTGCCATTGCGTCTGCTGGATTCAGTTTCTTGTTGGCCTTGGTGTAGGAGGTGCGAAAAAAAGCTATTGGTGGTTGTGATACTGCTATCACGGATTGTCTGACCCGGATACCTACACATAACAACAAAATACAAAACAGCTTGCACAACATTAGTAAACCAAATACATATAGGTCCAGCGTGGAGGGAAACTATTACCCAATCGTGTCGAACATGCAGGGGTTACTTGATGTTTGACATCCATCCTGTTTGGATACATATTCACTAATTTAGTACTCCAACCAACTCGCTTTCATAAACTAGCCTAAAACAAATACTGACCAATACAGTTTATAGTGGACAGAATGGCTTGAGAGACTCGAGGTCTTTACTCAATCAATACTTTGTGAAGCCCAAGGAATTTACTATAATTAATGCCTCAGAGACATGGGGAATTCACTCTTTTCAAAGCCTTGTGGAGTTTAGGAGTTCATTATCTCTATGACTAAGAGGTCTAAAAATACAGTGCCTCAACGAATTCGATATAACCAAACACTTGCTTTGGGAACTTCACAAATAGCAATGTCTTAAGGACTTCACTAATTGATGCTCTGAAAGATTTACCCCAAAGAAGTACAGAAGCTATAATAACAGTAGAATATAAGTGTTTATGCCAATCAACACTTGAGATATTCCAGTCAGTATCATTTTTCGGGTGAAAACATTTCAAACAGTCAAAATTTACTATAACAGCAGTCAACACATACCGCTTCTGATCTGAAGTCAAACTTAGTGAAAAGGCAATAAAAAATGCCACCCTCTTAGATGTCACTATGCCAGTTACTGATGTCTTGGCATAGTTCCCAATGTCAGATTTTCTCTCTTAATCAAATCTTCCTTGTTGATCCCCAAGTGTGTTCTTGTGTGCATGGTGCATTTGATGAGGTCAGATGAGTGAATTTAAAAAACTTTAATGGATTTTAAAAGGTTGACCAGGTTGCTAGTCGACCTAGTCAGAGAAAATATCAATTCCATATGATTAAATTCTGGAGTTTAGCACGAGTTTGATGTCATCATGTATGATGTCACGAGTAATGGCATTACATCTTCCCTTGTCTGGATACTTTGTCTTGCCTTTGCTTGTAAACCGTCCTCCATTAACTTCAAAACACAATTGATGGTTTCTTTGTTGAATGCTGATCATCTTGGTCTGTAACAATAGGCATGCCATCTGCGGCACTATGATAACACAAAATTAAAAACTATAGAAGATAAAGACAACAATAAAAAGATTGAGGTAGCACCTATGCATCAAAGGGTTGGATAGCTCACTGATCATGAGAAGATGGAGGAATGGCATTCTCTGAAGATAATTTGCATTGTGATAGAATGATAGAAGGAAGGAAACCCTTATTTACACAAAAAGAAGGGTATCAAACTTTAATTACTCATTATACATTCACTTTTCAGTAGCCCCCTGTCACATATGTGGACCTTTTTACATCATAA
This sequence comes from Taxus wallichiana var. yunnanensis, assembly GCA_018340775.1. Taxonomy (NCBI): domain Eukaryota; kingdom Viridiplantae; phylum Streptophyta; class Pinopsida; order Cupressales; family Taxaceae; genus Taxus; species Taxus wallichiana. The sequence continues at coordinate 388,520,398 of CM031242.1, forward strand.
AGTATAACATTCCTAAGGATATAGGACATACCATTACAACCATTTATGAATTTCGAACAAACTATATTTCAGTATATCACATAAGGTTTTATCTAGGTGTACAACACTAAGCAACTGGGTAAATCGTTCTCTAGAACTTACCTCCCATCACAGGCCTTGTGGTTTTACTGCAAACAGGAAATAATATAGCTATTTTAGTATGTTTGTAACCAATAAAATGTAGCTTAAACTTTCCATGTTAGAAATCAGTGGAAGTTCTTTAATTGTAATCTATTTTAATAATTTAAGTGGATTCAAATCTCAGTATGGGCTATGTAGCATTATTCATTGTTAGCGAATCCTGAGGATCAAGTATGGTCATTAGTTTTGATTATCTAATATCACTTTTCTTTGGCAGTTCTCTCTTTAAAAGAAAAGAAGCATGCTATGTGTGTTTTCTGCAGGCTTGCAAGGACTTCCATGCATGCAAGTGGCCATCATCATTATCAAGTTCCGATCTCTCTCTTTCTAGATACTTCAATGAACTGAGCATCAAGCATTTTGACACAATTCAGGAGATTAAGGAAACAAGTTCCCAAGTGATCACGTTCTCTCACTTTCTTCCTAGGTAACATGTTCTTCACGAAAGGCATCTTTTGAAAGAAATCTTGCTCCATGCCTTTTCTGTAATTCTTATTGACTTGATTTGCATGCGGATGTTTATGTTTGATGCATAAAGTCCATATGTAAAAAAATGCACAGGATGCTGAAATTAGCTGCTCTAAATGGGAAGGATGGGAATCCTGATATCTTAATTTCCATTTTTGTTCCTCATCTTCCTGAAGTTGTTAGGCTCCTAATTGTACATGTCATATGCTTGAATGGGTCATGGAGGGGCTACGGTGTATACATAATCCTTTGTCTCATTCATGCAGAAATTCCCAGTTTGTATTAGTTAGCTGCATTAAGGGTAATGGGGTTGCATCAACCTAATTGAGCTATAAATAGGGATCAGACAGGACATCATCATTGGTGTGATTTCATGTTTGGCTTAAGCATATGGGAGGTTTCCCCCTCAAAGTCGCCTTGCTTCCTTACATATTATAAAGTAATTTAGGGCTACGACCCAAAAATTCTACACATGCCTGCCTCATTTCATGCATCCGTGGTGATTGCTATTGCTTTACTCTTGTGAATCTGTTGTTATTCTTGCGCTAGTATCTTAACAAGTGGTAACAGAATGACAGTTTGGGCAACAATTTTTTGGTGCAAAGGCGAGGATAGAAGAATAAGACCGACAATTTTTTTTCACCCTCTTTTATGTTCACTTCTTTTCCGCTACATATATTTCTGGAGACTACTTTTTCACACCTTAGAATTTTGTTCTGCTGTCTTGTACCCTAATTTTCACACTTGCTTTTTGGACATATTTTTCTATTCCTGTTTGCAACCCCCTAACCACCCCATTTGAGGGCTTATGCTATTACATTTCTCTCATTGTCTTGATCATTTATATACCTGATATGCTTGCACGAAAACCTCCTAGAGGAATGCATAGGACGCTTCTCAAAACCACAACCCAAACCCAAGATAGTTCATTCCAAATCCAGAATAGGCTGTCTTCAATCTGGGAACATCCAATTGAGATCCAAGAAACTCCTCCCAAGATCTATGAAACTCCATGAAAGAGAGCTCATTCCACTTCCAAAAATGGATACCGGTGGCATCAACTATCAAGCATGTTTGAGCTGTAAGGGCAAGGTGTAACAAGTACAAGAAAACTTGGATAGTTATGAGCAAGAATGACTGCTCTAGGTTAGATTGAACTCCATCATGAGTCCCAGGATATGTGTGTTGTATTCAAGATTCTCGGTACAAGAAAACGTTATGGAAAATAAAGGAGACCTAGTAGTGCTTGAGAATACTATAGCAAGTAAAGAAGATGTGTCAAAACTCCAAACAATGCTTGATAATGTAGCAGCATCGTTTTCCACTAACCGAACAACCCCATCTTTACAAGATAATTCTAGGGGAACAAATCACCCATTTTGCTCTTCTTACAATGAGTCTCGGAGAATAGAACGACCATTCTTCTCTCTCCAAGATGATGCTCGAGAATAGATTTCAATCTAGGATCAAGGCATCAATTTTTGCTGAAGTTGGATATTTGTAAATTTGATGGCACGAACCCTCTACCTTGGATTTTCAAATGGAGCATTTTTGCACTTCACCAAACCCCTTTATCCTAGAGGGTGCCACCAACTTCCTTGCATATTGATAATTCTTGATATAGATGGTACAAGTGGATAATTGAGTGTAAGGGAGACAAATTTCTTACTTGGAACATATTCAGTGAAGATTTAGTTATGCATTCGAGAGGAAGGTAAATCATTCTTCACTCAATTGACACATGTTAAGCAAATAAGGCCGGTAGCTGATTATATTGAGGTGTTTGAAAAATTTAGTCTTTGGGTATATGAATTCTAGGAGGCTCATCTATTGGACTTATCCATTGCAGGTTTAAAGGGAAGTGTCTAGCGTGATGTTTGTGTCCATGATCCCGCAGATTGCACATTGCCCTAGAAATGGAGTCACAAACATGGAATGACGGAGGTCCTAAACCGCTTACAAAGAGGGAAACGATTCCTTTGCATCCCTAAATCAACACAATTAAAATCAGCCTACTTGATTGATGCCATAACAACTAGAGGAGAAAAACGCAAAAGGCCTTTGCTATAATTGTGACAACAAGAGGAGCAAGGGTCGTAAGCGCGGAGAGAAGAATTTTTCTACATTGAATGTTGCCAACCCAAAACAAGACATGAACATTCCAACCATCTCCTGTCATGTCTTGGCAAGGGTCACTACCCCTCAAACTCTAAAGATAAGATTACATATTAAAAAATAGAAGGCAATTGTGTTGATCAATAGTGGGAGCACTCATAATTTTATCAACCACGAGCTTACGCAAAGATCTCATCTGCTTTTTCTATCTAACATCATAGTTTCAGTTGATGATTGCCAACGAGGGTACCATCATGTGTGTTGGCAATGCCATATGGTAAATGCTCATGAAGGAATTGTGATGTAGGAGCATCCAGGTTCATGAACAATCTTGCATCAACCAAAAACATGGGTTGGGTTTTCTTATTCATGTGTGTTGTGTTTATGCAGCTTGTTGGACTTTACAACAAGGTTGCATGCATGGAAGAAGCTTGTACAATAGTCTGGAAGCATCACCAAAAGCTCAAAAGAATGCCAAAGCTAAGGAAAAGGGATAAGAAGACAATTTCAGCCATTTCCCAGAGGTTACCTTTTTTGAGGGTAATGGTGAAATTGTTGTGGCATTTTCAAAATAAAAGTAATGCCCAGAATTCGTAATTTCGTTTGGACCGGTTGCTTCAAGATATTTGGGATTCTAAAAGGCATTTGAATGGGTGTCGATGGGAGATTCAAAGTCTCAAGGGAGAGGAAGAGTTGGAGTCACTTGTGGAAAGAGAAGCCAAGGAAAAACAAGTCATTTTTGGGAGAGAACTCCAAGGAGAAGAGGAGAGAAAATCAGGAGAGATTAGCTTAGAGAGAGATGACAACAAAGTTGAGGGCTTGCAAGTGTGATGTTCATGAATTGTAATAAGTCATTGGATCGAGAGTGAGACTTCTTCATAGTTTGTAGGGGTAGAGAGTATGTATGTTTGCTTTTCCATCTTTATAATGTTGCTATATGATGCTAAATATCAATAAAGAGTGTGTGTGTGTGTTCTAGAACTGTGCTGCCTTTGTGTCTATGTTTGTCCTCGAGTGTGGGTTGTGAGTCCTAAGTGGGGAGCTTGGCAGCCCTTTTTGGCCCTCTCATTCCCATCCACATCAATTGGTATCAAACCTAGGATTGCCTTGCTAAGTTGAGTGTGTGAGGCTCTTGTAGATTCATCCGTAGGTGATGAACAAAAGCTTCCCCTGTTGTGGAGATATGGCACACACAAGAGTACCTCTTGTTGGAGGAAGAGGAAGTGCACCTGCGAGCATAAAGAGTTGCCGATTTGGTAGTGATGCTGGGAAGAATCTAAGTGAGATTGGATGCAATGGAGAATGTACAAAGGAGAGGAGCAATAGTTGATGAAAGTGATGATGAAGGAGAAGTCCTAGGTATTCAAGAAAGAGATGTTGGAGATGCACAAGAAGAAAGACTTTTGAGAGCCATTGCAAGGCTAGGAAGCAAACCAAAGATGGATACCCCAAGCTATGGTGGAAGCTTGAGCCTTGAGGATCTTATTGATTGGATCACAGAGCTGGAAAAGTACTTTGATTATGAGTCCATAGAGGATTCAAAGAAGGAGAAGTTTCCTTGTACGAAGCTGAAAGGCCATGCATCCTTGTGGTGGGATCATGTGCAGTTGGAAAGACAAAGAAGAGGGAAAACCAAGATCAAAACTTGGGACAAAATGGTTGCAAAACTAAAAGGCAAGTTCTTGCCTTCGGATTATTAGCTGAGTTTATTCAAGAAGCTGCAAAATTTGAGGCAAGAAGGAGATGAACGTGGAAAACTACACGGAGTTCTACAAACTCAAGATTAGAGATGGTCATGCTTTGAGCGGGACATCAAAGGATGTTAATTGACTCCGTCTTGCAACTCAAGATGAGATCGGGATGTTTTCATTGAGGTTGGTGGAAGAAGCCTATCAATGTGCATTGAAGGCAAGAAAAGTTGGCTAGAAGGCAGCAAAATACCTCTAGAGGTAGAGGAAGGTTCTCAAGAGGAAGAGGACAAGTGGACAACGGTAGGGGACAGCCAACTTCGATGGGGAAGCAAGCTCTTCTCAAAATCAAAATCAAATACAAGGGAAGATGGTATTCTTATAGAGGAAGGGGATACTTTGGTAGAGGAAGAGGTAGAGGATTCTTGGGTAAGTGCTTTGAATGTGGAGAATATGCTGGACATAGAGCATATGAGTGTCCTAAAGCATTTCAAAACAATAGTAAGAGAGCTGAAGCAAACAATCATGTTGCTCTTGTGGATGAGGAGAGTGTTGGTTCTCCAACACGAAGAAAAGGAGTGTGGTGAAGCTCTGTTGATGAAAAGAGTGCTGATAAAACCAGCCAAGGAAGTGGATGAAACGGTGCAAAGATTTTTTTCCTCGGAGTATATGTAAAGTGGAGGTAAGTGTTGTCAAGCTGTGATTGATAGTGGTAACATGGATAATTTAGTTGCTGAAGAAATGGTAGAAAATATGGGCCTGAATAAATTAGTGCATCCCAATCCATACTGGGCATATTGGTTGTGGAAGGGACATCAGATAGTTTTTATTAGATACGGTAAAAAACAGGGATCGGCTCCCAGGGGCCATTACAAGAGGAGGAACAAAAAACAAGCAAGAAGGAAACGAAAAAGTCCAAGAAAGGAGTTAAACATGCTTAACTCTTACAATTAAGAACCAGACTTTGTAATAAGGTGGGAAAACCAGAGAGAAGGAGATATGGTATCCAAAACATCAAAACAACAGAAGTTTGCCAAAATTCTACCAACAGTCGGAACTAGAAGTTAATTTTTTGGGGAACCCCCACCGCTACCATCGTGGCTATCTTTGATTACGTCACCCTTAACACCTTTGTCATTAAAATCATCCTCCAGCTCGTCCTCGAAGCTACTGATGCGCAAGTTAAAGTTCCTTCTTTTTGTGCCCTCCTCCATCCTTTCCACTGTTCTTAAGCTTTTGACTGGTCCTCCGGCTCCAGAAATTTCTCTTGGACTTCACCATGCGGTGGCAATTTGCTTAAGCGTTGATGACATCCATCATAGTTTCCCTTTGACTCGCATTTGTTTCTTTCATCGCTTGAAGCATCCCTTCTAAATACTGGACCTTTCTACTCAAATCCTCGAAACCCTTTAAATTACCATCCCGATTTCTTTTTCTCGAAGTAATCGCTTCCCCACGACCATCCTCATCCATTTCTTTACCAGAATCCTCCCCCACAATTTTGCATTTGTCGGCCTTCATCTTTGTAAGGCAATCTGCAAGAGTAAGGTCATCCTCATCCGCATTCTCTTTCGGGAAGAGGACAGGGCATGTTTCCCTTTTTCAAACATCAGAAGAATGAGCCCCTCATGCAGAGCTATCTCCACTTTCTCCACTAGAAAGCCATCAAAGAGTTAGTCGATAGTTGTGAAAGAGCAATGTAATGTAATTTTTCAGATTGGGGCTTACAAGGATGAGGTATTGTGTGACATGCTCATGGATGATTTCCATGTGTTTTTGGGTAGACCATGGTAGTATGATAGAAAGGCCATGCATGATGGAGGAGCAAACACTAACAAAATTGAGGATGGTAGAAGGTTCACATTGAACCCCTTGAAAGATAGAGGAGATGAGGTGGACAATAGTCTTAAAGTTGGCATGATTTCTGGTAATTAGTAAAAGAGGAGATAGTGTGTTTGGATTTCATTCCGTAACCTATAGAGGTTAGGATAGTGAAGAAGATGGAATAAATTCCACATGAGGTGAGTACTTTGAGTTTGTTGCATGAATATGCTGATATTGTTTCCAGTGATTTGATGGATGGATTGCCACTAGTGAGAAGCATTAGCCATCATGTGGATCTAGTGTTTGGATCAAGCTTGCCTAAAAGGTAGTGTATAGATTGATTCCTATGGAGAATGAAGAGGTGAAGAGATGTGTGAATCAACTATTGGAGAAGGGTTTGACTAGAAAAGTCTAAGCCCGTGCGCAGTTCCAACGGTATTGACATCTAGAAGGGTGGAGAATGGTGTATGTGTACAAATTCATGTGTTATATAAAAGATTAGTGTGCTATGGATGATTTGATGGACTGTTTGAGTGGAGCGAGATACTTCACCAAACTGGATTTGAAGAGTGGGTACCATCAAATTCGGATTAGAGAAGGGGATGAGTGGAAGATCACATTCAAAACAAATGATGGATTGTATGAGTGGCTTGTTATGCCATTCGGTTGTCAAATGCTCCAAGTACATCTTGAGACTCGTGAATGAAGTGCAAAAACCTTACTTGGGTAAGTTTGTTATTGTCTACCTTGATGATATTTTGATTTTTAGGAGTAAAGAAGAGCATTTGTTGCATTTGTGGTTGGTATTGCAAAGATTGAAAGAGAAGTTTATGGTCGACTTAAAGAAGTGTAGCTTCATGAAGGAGCTGATATATTTGGGATTTGTAATCTCAAGAGAAGGGTTGAAGATGGATCTGAAACAAGTAAATGGCCATCACCTAGAACTATGTTTGAAGTGAGAAGGTTTCATGCAAGTTTCTATAGGAAATTCATTAAAAACTTTAGTGGTATATGTGCACCCATTATGGAGTCTATGAGAGGTGATAAAAATAAATTTTAATGGATTGTTGTGGCAGAGGAGATCTTTTAGTTGTTAAAGAAAAAGGTAATGGAGCAGCTGTTATTAGCGTTGCTGGACTTCAATAAAGTCTTCCAATAGATTGTGATGCAAGTGGGACAGCCATAGGAGTAGTTTTGAGCCAAGAAGGTAAGCCCATTGCTTACTTCATAAGAAGTTGAATGAAGCAAAGCATAAGTATTCAGTCTATGACCAAGAATTTTATGCTATGATACAAGCTCTCAAGAAGTGGAGGCACTATTTGTTGCCCAAAGAGTTCGTGTTGTATATGGATCACCAAGCACTGCAGTTTATAAACAGCCAAGGTAAGTTGAATTAAAAACATATGAAGTGGGTTGAGTTTCTTCAAAAATATTCTTTTGTTTTGAGGCATTAACCAGATAGATCGTTCAGGGTAGGGTAGGGGCGGGGGAGGGGGAGTGCCGAGTCTATATAGCCGCCCCCTATATTATATTGAATAGGCCCCATATAACCATGGCGGCCAGTGCTCCTGGGATCATGGGAGCAATGCTGCGGAAGAAGAAGATTTGCTGCGATGTAGTTCCATAGAAACTATGGGTAGAAACCGACCACTCTTGCCCCTCCCTTATCTCCCCCCCCCCCCCCATTGGCTTCAACAAGAGTAGCCCTCGCTTGATGAACCGGACCCCCTCAATTTAGCTTTAGGTCGGGGCACTTTAGCTTTAGGTCGGGCAGATTTCAGATGGTCAATCTAGTAAAGTTGTAGATGCTTTGAGTAGGAGAGTTCTTGTGATAAATGAGATGAGAGTAGAGGTCATTGGGTTTGACACAATGAAGGAGTTGTATGAAGAAGACTTGGATTTTAGAGATGCATGGGCAGCGTGCATGAATCCAACTAGCATGGATATAACTGTTGGAATATTTGTTGTAAGATGGTTAATTGTTTAGAGGACATCGGTTATGCATACCAAGAAGTTTCATGACGGAGAACTTGATAAGGGAGAAACATAGTGGAGTCCTTGCAGGTCATTTTGGTGTTGATAAAACACTAGCACAACTGAATGAGAGTTACTATTGGCCAAGGATGAGCATGAATGTGAAGAAATTTGTGCAAGGATGTAGAGTTTGCTAACATGTTAAAGGCAAAAGTTGGAATATTGGTTTGTATCAACCTTTACCAATTCCAAAAAGGCCATAAGAGGAGATAACCATGGAGTTCTTTCTTGGGTTGCCAAAAACTCAAAGAGGTATTGATTCTATCTTTGTAGTTGAAAGATTTTCCAAAATGGCACACTTCATAGCTTGGAAGAAGACATGTGATGTTGTAGTGCCCATTCTATTTTACAATGTCCTTTTTGTCAATTCTAGGGATTTGGCTGAAAATGTCATCTTTTGTCATATGGGAAGCTGGGTCCTTTCCCTAGTGGCATTGCGTAGTTGTGCCCCTCCTCTTTTGATAGATGTTTGTTTTTATAAAATTGCTTTATTCTTTTGTGTTCGTGCATGATGGTAGTGGTTGGCTGTCATAGGGTGTTGTCGACTTTCTATCTTACTTGGTGAGGGTAGTCTAAATCACGTTATATTGGGCATGCAATGGAATTGATCCGTTTGGTTGGTGAGAGTGATTTTTAACCCAACATAGTGGTGCAACGATTTTGGTGCCATCGTCTCCTATCAACGGGTATTCTTTCGTAAAAAATAAAATTTAATTATTAATCAATTGGTTTGTGTCAAATCCAAGCCGGACACTTCTAGACTCTCTCTTAGCATCTTGATAGATGTTTTAAAGATATCTATAATAAATATTTTGAAAGTATATATATCTAAATTTATACACACATTTGAAGGATGTTGTCCATTCTAAAGGATCTCCTCTTTCATTATGACCTTCTTTTTGCCAAGCCCATATATTGTAGAGAAATCGGGAGGTGCTTCCTTTGGAGGTCAAGTATTCATGATAAAGGAGTTTCTTACATGCCTTAAATCTCTAGTTGTAATATGTTGGTTTAATGGATTTTGGATGAAGTCTGCAGAGCTTCATCAGTGGATTTACTCCAACTGGGCCAAAAGTTGTGATATTCTTTTATGTTCCAAAGGTTTCTTTATAGTTTAGCTCCATACGGAGGAAAACTACTAGAAAGTTTTTGAGGAAGGGCCTTGGTTTTGGGGAAGAGTGGGACTCTTCATTACCCCTTGGTTTCCGGATTTTAACCTCCCACTATGGTAGTATCCAAAATGCCGGTTTGGGTCCGACTCTTGAATTTGTCTATTCTTTTTGGCATCAACTTGTCATTCAGGATATTGGAAATATTTGGGAAAAATTTTAATGTCAGATGATGAGTTGGCTCCATAGCATATTTTCATCTATGCTCTAATCTGTGTGGAGATTGACCTCAAAGAAAGGCATACCAAACAAAGTTGATTTTAAAGTTGGGTAATTTCAAATGGTCCTAGATCTTAGATTATGAAAATATGGTGTTTAGGTGTCAGTTTTGTCATCAAACATATCATATCCAAGAAACATGTCCTCAAGCACAAGGGTAGCCTAAAAGAAAAATGGGGATTCTGTCAAACCTAAAAGTTGGCAATGTTATGACTTTCCTCCTTTGGAAGCCAAAGTTGACAAGAATACAAAAGATGTACACACCTCGGAGGTGGAGAAAAAGAAAGATGAAGGCACAGAAGTCCAGAATGAAGATTTAAATCAGTCATTGGAGATTCGGAAGAAGTGATGTCTGTGGAGGATCTTTGCTCGAGAGAGTTAGCTGTAAAATAACTTCCAGTAGGAGGAATGAAGAGAGCCCGTGAATCCGAAAATTCCGAGTTTGATAAAGTGCAATCTTTAATTGAAATTCTGTAATGTCCCCAAAAGGACACTTTTCAACCCCAAACAGATTTGAGGCAAATCCCTCAAGCCAAAAGCAAATTATAGAAGATATAACAATTATTTTTAATGCAGATCTGATTTATAAAGGAGAAATGCGACTAGGGCTAGATAAGAAAATGCATGAAATATGTCATAAATCCACTGGATCTTTAGCCCAAACAAATCAGCAATATTTATAATGATAAAATCATGAAAGAAATACCCGAATAGAGCTCCAAAACACGCTGGAATAATTTTATAAAATCTGCAGACAGGCTGCCCTCAGACACAGCTGTAAATGATACTTCCGGGCTCCAAAAATTCTGAAAATGAGATAATTTGATTTATAAAAATCAGGAGTATGATCAGCAACTGGAACAACTCCAAAGCAGCCCTAGAACATCATGAATCATCTCCATAGGTGGTCGCTCTAACTGGAATAAGGGCATAGAAAAATGATAACAATTTTCTCTTCAAACCCTTGCCAAAAATCTGCAACTTATTTGCCTTTGACTGCTGGAAAATACTGAAATAATACTACTGGATCAATGATGCACAATGGAAACCCCAAGGTGGAGAATCCCCTTGATCTCTTGGAGGGTTTTCGTCCTCAAGAGAGTATTTCTAAAGGGTTTCGTCTTTAGAAATATTTTTGACAAAGCTATAAGCTTCAGACAAAATCAGAAAAAAAGAATAATCAAGTGGTATCTCTCCAAGCAAGTTCACTTGCTTAAATAGAAGAATAGGGCCCAAATGGCCACTCCCACATCCAATCAGAATTTTCCCTTCATTTAATGCTTTTTCCCACTTGCTCTCTCCCTAGGCAAGTCACATTTTCCCTTGGTTAAATCATTTTTGCTTAGTGCCTTTTTCCTTTTTGCCTTTTTCTATTTTTAATTTATTATTAAGTTCATAATAATTTATTATAAGTGCTTTTATAATGTTTTATTTTTATTTTTGCACTTTATAATAAAATATCATAACTTAACTCTCCCCTTTAATTTCTTCCTTAGCCGTTGGGAAGACCAAATGGGCTAAAGGTCTTCGTCACGATTATCTTAGGAAGTGGGACATTTCAAATTCACAAGTCGAACCTACAAGTGATTGTTGCATGACCTCCTCTTGGGGTTGGACTGCGGTCAAAAAGAAAGGATAAAAGGCAAGACTAAGGTCATTTTCTTGTGATGGTTTTGTTGTTTTGCTTCAGATTTTGTGTTGTTTGTTTGAAGTGAGCTAGCCTCCTTCTCAAGGCCTTTGTTTGGCATTATGGGGTGCGACTCTTTCCACCCACATTTTTGTACAATTAGCGTTCTACTATTTTAGTTTTTACTTTTTATTATTAAAGGTGTGCTTTTCAATAATAAGAAAAAATATACACACACATTTATATATAAATGCTATATATGTTTGTAATAAATAATGATATTAAAATATCAAATTAGGACATAAAAGAGGGGGTTATATTTAAGGTGTGATGTTTGTTTAAAATTATAATAAAAAGAAGAAAAATAAAAGTGATTAAAGAAATTTGTTGACATGTTAGTAAAAGGGAATAGAAATAAGAATAAAAGAATATAAACTTAAAAAAAAGGATGAAAAAGGCATTGTAAAATTAAAGAGAAAAGATTTGTGTGTTGTTCTAGGAGGTAGTGGTTGTTTTGGGAAAGGGACTTGGCATGGTGGAGGCACACCCATCCCTCTAATCAATGGTTGCCATGAAATTGAAATTCTTGGGGGCATTTTGTCAAAGAGGCCACATCCCTTGTGGAGGTTGTCACTTTTTGCATTAAGTTTTTTTAGAGCTTTTAAAACTTGTGGATGGACTCAATCCATTTGGGAGGAAGGCTGATGGATGCCCATACCGGGAGTGGTGGAAAAGTTTTCTTTGGTGGCAAGGGGTTGCAAGCTTAGAAGGGGCATGGGCTTTGGCAAGGGGCATGTGGGTTCCCATGCCCTGCAAAATGCTTGAAAAGGAGTTAGAGGATCCTAATAAGGGGGAAACTTTGCCCTGAATTATTTTTCTTTACCCTTTTTTGAGTTCGAAAACCATGTGTAGGGGGCTATTGACTGCTGCTCACTGCATGGTGAAGCCACCCTCCAAAGGTTGGGAGGGTTCATGGAAGCTATTAAGTCTTTTATTCTGTGCATGTTTTGGGGAGACCAGTTCAATGTGGAAGATGGAAGAAATGGCACGCACTTAGAAAGGGGCAGCGAGATCATATTTAGGGATCATTTCAAGGAAAAAAAGAAAAAGGGGATGAACTGTGACTCCCTATGGGAGGATTATAATAAAAAATCAGAGAGTGTGGGTTGGAGAGCACAATCTCATTCTCAATCTGACATCATTATGAATAAATTGGTTTTGTGAATGAAGTTTTTCTGATTTTTTTGGAGCTGGAAACTAATGCAAGACAGTCCTAGATGAGAATATTAGCAAGTCTAAGGACAAATCGATTTGTGAGAGGGTTGTTATAATGGTGTGAGAGGCATCGGATAGAAAGATTGTTTGAGGTATTCTATTGTAGAAATGATCTACAGCAAATGGCAGCCTATTTCTCACGGCCCCAAGGTAAGAGAAATACTCTTATTTTATTTATTTGTGGTTTTGCGTTGGCTTTAGGTTATGCACTTGAAAAACACGTGTTGTTAGCTTTTTGTAGAGGAAATTTGAAGTGCGAGTATAGAATGCTTTTGTAATAAAAATCATTGGGTAACACAATGCATAAATAAGGAAATGTCTGATATTCACGTGTGAATGACTTGTGATCAGTATATAGATTAGGATTGAAAAAAGAAATATTTAACCCATACTTTATATAGAAAGTTGCTTTAAATATCCAATATTTTCCCCTTAATTATTATATTGTGAATGCGGAACTAGTGGTTTTACACAAAACAAATACAGTTTCCTATAATGTAATGTAGTCACCTAATTTTTGGTACTGATTACTTAATTATCGTGAGTTTAGATTATTAATTTTTGTGGGACTTCTCATGCATGTTTAGATTATTAATTTTTATGGGACTTCTTGTGTGTGTTTAAAGTATTAATTGTTGTGGGTTGCTACTTGAGTATGTTTAGATTATTAAATTTTGTGCGGTTTCTACTTGATTATATTTAAGACATCTCAAGATGACCACCCTATGTAGTCATTAATAAAAGGTTATTTTATTACACGTTAATTGCATCTACTATATGTTTACATAATGACATCTACTATGCGGCTTTTATTTTAGGTTCATAGTTTTTATATCTATGTCGTACAATGGAATTTAAATGTTGTCTATATTTATTACAGCTTAACATTTATATTGCTAGTAGTATCCTTAGGTTAAAAAATAATATTATCTGTATTTAATGGTCATTGAATTTAGTCCTTGATTGGAGGTTATAAATGTTAGGTGGAAACAAGTAGGGAGGGATGCCTAGAAAATTGTATGTATGGGCACCCTAGATTGCTTTGAATTGACAAAAGCATTTTTGTCAAAAGCTATTTGCTAATTTTCTCTCAAAATTAATTACGTTCAAAAATTGCTTTATTTTAGTAGTAAGAATGTGCGATCTCCCAAAGGAAAGCTAAACTTTTCATGTTCGTTTATTAATATCATCCCAAGACCCTCATTACCATGTCATGTGGCAAGTTTATTAAACTAATTCTACTATATGTATTTTTTAGACTTTATGATGCCTTGCCGTAAATTGATGCAATACAAATCCTCATCCTAGTTATGATTGTTGTCTAGAGATCTTGAAAATCAGGTTATTCACTAGACTTATTACCATTTATTCACATTGGAAACCTAGAGCAAGGAACAATAATGCTTGTCATAAAATATTGTTTGTTGTTTTCAAACAATAGAGTATTAAAATAATTTATTATGTTCTAAAGACTGAAGATAGCGATTTGTAAGCTCTTTTTTTTAGAATTTGAAAACAATAAACTCTGGACTTAAGATACTTGTGTTTTTATTGCTTCAATCTTATTAGCATCTACTTTAAATACTTATATTGAAGCATGTCTCAAATACTCTACTTCTTCCACACCATAGGCGCATTTGGAATTCTTGGCATAGAGTTCATTATTTTGCCCACATGCTCCAAATGGGCTGCCCACTTTTTGTTGTAGATGAGGATGTCATTAAAGAAGACCAAATCAATTTTTTGAGAAACATGTAAAAAATTGCACAGTTACCTAAGACTTCGGGATGCAGGGCCGAGGCTTGCAAGACGACAAAAAATTTCCAAATTTTGGGGGCGACGAGGGGACAATTTATAAAATAATGTATAAAATTTATATATTACAAAAATAACATGAATAAACTAAGACTTAAAGTTGAAAGCTTGAGGCCAATGGGATTTGGGTGGAGCGGTTAAGACGAATGGTTGTGTCCGGCTCTACCCAGGTTCGAACCCGGCCGGGCGCGATCATCTTCGGGGTGGTTATCGGTGGTGGCTGGTTGACACACCACCGGTGGTGCGACCAGTGCTCTTCTCTGGCGATGGCGGACCAAGCTAGTGGTTGTTGGGCTAGGATGGTGGTTCGATGGCTGGTCTTGGTTGTGTTTGCATCAGTGAGTTGGCTTGGCGGTTGTTTGGCTTGCATCGTTCGGATTGTATTGTGATAGCTAGTCTATGGACATTGTTAAGGGAGGGGACCCAAGAACCCCCCGGTTCTAAGCTCCGGGCAAAAGCGTTTAACAATCTAAAAAAAAAGTTGAAAGCTCCTGAAGGCTGAAACCATTAATCCAATTATTCATCACATAAGCCAAAATGCTATATTTATTATTCATATTTCATATTGAGTCATTGACATTAACATATAAATTAGAATTGAGATACATTGATAGTAATACAATGATATATCAACAATATGACGATGAAAAACAAAAGTCTTCATTAATCAACATGAGAAGAGTATATATGTCATAAGTTCATAAGCAAAATGGCAAAAACTAAAGTCTAAAACATGGTCTGCAAACTACAACTCAATGATCAAAGTCCTTTGAGGGAATACTCGCGAACCGCTCCTCATCACTAGAAGTATCAACATCATCTACATCATGGAAGGGGATCCCAACCAATCCTTGTTACTCTTGATCTTTGTCAATCTGCCTTGAATCCTCGGGTCGACATCCCACCGTAATCTGGGCTCTCCTCGTACATATGCATCTTACGATCCATGAGACGCGTGACACTATGTGCAACAACAAGTTTCTCCGCTCTCTAAGAGGTAAGTTTGTTCATATGAAGAGTGGATTCACCCATATGTTGACCGGTTCCTCTCGAAGTAGAACTAGAAACCTGAGAAAGAAGGCAAATGGCAAGTGTATGCAACAATCCTAGAGGACCATACAATCGCCACCAACTATCTAGATTCTCATGTGACAATGTTCCCTTATTTATCTTCGCCTGAAGTTTTGTAGCCATCAAGATAAACAAACTTGAGCCAATCAATTAGGACCCATGAAACATCCTCTGCATTATACATTTTTTTAGGGCTTTCAAGAAACCCTTCCTCACCTCCTTGTCATCTATAGGGACAATCTTACCAAGCCTCTCCATATACCATTTAGGATTTAGTGCATATGTGGCCATGTGTAAAGGGGTGTTCAACTTCTCCCACCTCCACTCAATGATGGGTTGAACATGTTGATGGTAGAACTCCACGGTGGCCCCCCTTGCCCGAATAGTGGCCTTGAGTTGGCCAAACATATCGTCAATACACTCATATATCTCACCAAGGTTAGGGATTTCAAAATCCCCATATTTGATCACACTGAAAATTGGAGATGTAATTGATGTGATTTATCTTACGTCTCATGTCCAAAATGGGTCTCTCGCTACACTGCTTTCACCCTCTTCCCTTGCTTTGTCCTAGACCCATCCCACTTAGACCACTCTGATGTCATGACCATACATTGCAAGGACTCTTGCAACTCAAGCATCATATCCAACAAAATAAATCATTGGCTTAAGGAATTCCTTATTCGAAAAAAAGCGACGAAAGAGTGCCATGATATATGGTGGTTATAGATGAACATCTACACCTCTCTAGCCTCTCGCCACTTAACTGCTGACCCAATCAATTTTTCCAATGTCTTTTAGTGCATTGATCATGGCATACACGCAACATGGGGTCCAAAATATATGTTGGTAGTGAGCCTTGACTAGTGTTACGTGGCACACGTCCCCCAAATCCCGGGGCCCCGAATGTTCTAGGGGCGTCGAAAACGTGGAGGAAGCGTTTCCTCCACGTTTCCAAACTATCAAATTGCAAAGGAAATGTCCCAGGACTTTTGAGAAAACTAGAAACGTCCCGGGGATGTTTGGGATGGGAGGGGCATCGGGGACGTGTGGATGTCCTCGACAGATCGAGGACATACGTCCTCGACATCATAACATATTTAAAACCTTATTTTCTTTAAAAAAACTTTTTCACTATTATTTTAATTGTAAAGTAATAATAACATAAAACAAACATACTAACCTAACCCTAACCCTAAAAGTGACATTCTAAGTTATAAAATGACTCTATGGCCTCATTCCATATCACATTCAATATTCACACTTGAGCAAAGTGAGCAAAGAGAAGAAGAAAGAGCAAGAGGAAGAAGAAGGCAAGAGCAAGAGAAAGAAGGGCAAGAGCAAGCAAGAGGTATTTATAATTTTATTTGCTTACAATGCTTGATAATAGTCTCTAGTTTTTAAAATTTAGTTTTATTTGCATTTTTTTAGGGGCTGTTTTTAAGTTTTTGTATCTACATTCACAATGTAATCATGTTTATAGTTTGTAGGATTTTACAAAATGCATACTGCATAGGGTTTGGTTGTTACTGGTTAGGTTTTTTTTAATAAAAAAATAGATCTTAAAACATAAAACTCTTGATTGTTGATTCAATGATTCATTGAATAGGTTTGGCTAGGTTTAACTTTACCATGATAGTATGATACACATTCCTAGAAAGTTAGAAACTCAAACAATAACATTAGGAATACAAAAACTTTGATACACATGAATGTAGATACAAAAATGAAAAACTTGATACTCCTAAGTCCTACAAGGCTACAACTATGTTCGATGTTTTAGTTTTTACGTTTTTGTTTATTAATATTTTTGCATATAGTTATGGGCCTAATAGCCTATGTTTTTTTAATCATTGTGATTGCAATTTGCATGTAGTTATAACTTACATTGTTTTTTTTTTAAATTTTTATTCATTGCACAATGCATATGGTTATGAATGTTTTACTTTTTCTTAATCATTGCATATACTATATAGTTATTGGTGTTTTTTTATTCATTGAATAATACATATAGTTATGGT
This sequence comes from Taxus wallichiana var. yunnanensis, assembly GCA_018340775.1. Classification (NCBI taxonomy): domain Eukaryota; kingdom Viridiplantae; phylum Streptophyta; class Pinopsida; order Cupressales; family Taxaceae; genus Taxus; species Taxus wallichiana. The sequence goes on from CM031242.1 coordinate 388,537,904, forward strand.
TTTGTTTTTTTACAAATTGAAATTATAATCATTGCCTATAGTTATAGTTATCGTTTTTTTAATTTATTACATATAGTTATGGTTATTTTAAAATTCATTGCAGCCCCAACAATCATCACCATGAGTTCTTCTGAGTATGGTTATGAATCAGAGGAGCAGAGGGTTGAACTTGAGATAGGTGGAAGTGTTGGTGATGACATAATTGGGGAGGTGGAGAAGAGAGACAAAATGTAGTGCCAACGGCAACTGGTAGTTCAGTTGGTAGTGCTACCAATTGTCCCTCTCAAATGTTGTCTAGATTTTCCATTGGACCATTTGATAAGAAGAAACCATTGTAACAATTTGTTGAGATACTTGAAAACCCCAAGTCTGGAGGGGGAGTAAACTATGGAAGTGCAACATATGTGCACTGACTTGGCATGGCAACATCACCAAGACCAATGCACACTTGTTGCACCTTGCAGGAAGGGGGTTGGTCTTTTTAAGACTCTTTTGCTAGAGCAGAGATGGTGAGACTTTTTAATGGAAATACCATGGACAACGTTCCAAAAGTTTGTGGTACTAGTAGTGCGGCTAACACTCCTTTGAGCTCTCATAGAACTGACAAGAATACTTTGGCTAGTTCTAGTTTTGAAGTGACAAGTGGAAAGCAGAGGGAAGAGAAAGGCCGTGGGGGCAGCTCCCAATCCAGTTGTAGACATGTTTGATTCAAAGGCAAGGGAAGAGGTAGATGATGCTATCGAGAAAATTTTTCTACGTTGGGATCCCATTTCATGTTGCTCGCTCTCCTTATTACAAGGAGGCTATGGCCAAGGTAGCAAAAGTAGGTACAAGTTATGTGCCTCTTGGAGACACCAAACTGAGGACAATAATCTTGGATAGAAACTATTCCAAGGTTAATTTGTTGATGGAGGAGATGAAGGTCACATGGGTGTCACATGGATGCAACATTATCATGGATGGGTGGACGGATATTAGACATTGTCCTATCATTAGCCTCTTGCAAATATGGACCATATTTCTTGAGAGCAATTGATTGTTTTGGGAAGTGAAAAGATGTTGAGTTCCAATTTCAGATTTTGAAGGATGCCATTGAGGAGGTTGGACCTTCAAATGTTGTACAAGTCATCACAGATGCAACTTATGTGTGCAGAGTAACAGACAAACTAGTGGAGCATGCCTACAATCATATTTATTGGACCCCGTGTTGCGTGCATGCCATGAACAATGCATTGAAAGACATAGGGAAGATTCAGTGGGTCAACAAGATAGTGAATGAGGCCAGGGACATGCAAAAGTTCATATGTAATCACCACACATCATTGGCACTCTTTCAAAATTTTTTGAAAAGGAATTCCTGAAACCAATTGACACCCGCTTTGCATCCTATTTTATTTTGTTGGAGAGGATGCTTGAGTTGTAGGAGCCCCTACAAATTATGATTATGACACAAGATTGGACTAGGTGGCATGAGTCCAAGACAAAGCAAGGGAAGAGAGTGAAGGAAGTGGTGTTGAAGAATTTTTTTGGGTTGATGTGAAATACATCACATCGATTATAACTCTAATTTTTATCGTCATCAAATACGAGGATTCTAACATCCCTAATCTTGATGAGATCTATGATTGCGTTGACAACATGTTTGAGCAAATGAAGGCAACTATTTGGGTGAGGGACCCCACTTTGGAGTTCTACCATGAACATATTCAGCCCACCATTCATCATAGACGGAGAATTTGAACACACCATTTCATATGATGGTGTATGCCTTTGAATCCCAAATGGTATGTGGAGAGGCCAGGTAGAGTTATCCCTTTGGATGACGATGAGGTGAAGAAGGGCCTTATGAAGGCCTTTAAAAATGTATAGTCCACAAGAGGCTTCATAGATCAGGTTGGAGTGGCTCGACTTCACTGAACTTGATGGGTACAAAACTTCAACAAAGATGGACAAGGTAACATTGGCACATGACAAGCCGGTGAGTTGGTGGTGACTATATAGGCGTCTAGGACTGCTGTGAATACTTGTAATTCGCACCCTTCCCAGGTTTCTAGCTCCTTTGCCTTTGAGAGGAATTGGTCTACATATGGTTGGATCCATTATGTTAAGAGGAATAGGCTTACCTCTGTGAGAGTGGAGAAACTTGTAGTTGTACACAATGCTTTGCGTCTTATGGATCACAAGACAACGAGTACAAGTAGACCCCAACATTACGGTGGGATGTAGATCTCGAGGAGCCGAGGCAGGTAGAAGAGGACAATACTATGCAACGGGGATTGATTGGGCTTTCCTTTGAGGATGAGGATGATAGTTCTAGCGAGGAGTTCATGGATGTTGCTTCAGATGTTGATTCTGATTTTTAGGTTGAAACTTGTCCTCTTCTTTTTGTAATATTGACAATTGTTGGTGTATTTGAATTTGAGATTAATGATATGAATATCAACTATTGTCACTTGATCAATCACAATGGTTTTATAATTTAAATTTTATTTCAGCTTATTTAATTTTAGTTCAGCTTATTTAATTTTAAGTCTCAAATTGAAATGGTTTTATTAAATTATGTATAACTATATTTAATATTTCTATTTCTAACTAATAATTTAAATGTATTTGATATTTATGATTTCAAGTTTCAACTTATTTAAATCTCAAATGGTTTTATTTCAGCTTATTTATATAGTTTAGTCCCTACATTTTTATATTTTAAATAGTTAAGTTTTTGTAATCAGCTGTCCCTCGCCATCCCCAAAGTTTATAAATTCTTTTACTGTCCCGGAAACCTCGTCTGCCGTCCTAGAGTCTTAGGTAACACTGGCCTCAACAAACTTACTTGCTACCCTACACACATAGACTACATCTGTAATAACCTGTACAACATTGGTAGGGTCAACCTCCTCAACGACATCTCACAAAATGGTAAAATTTAAAATCTGCATCTTTCTTTCTTGAACAATCAACTTCCCTAAAAAAGTAAGGAACCTTTTACATGAAACAATGATATTGATGAGTGGGTGGTGTCTAATATCCATCCACCCATCCATGATGATGTTGTAACTATGAGAGACCCATGTGCACCTCATCTCCTCCATCAGTAAGTTAACCTTGGAATAGTTCCTATCCAAGATTGTGGTCCTCAACTTTGTGTCTCTTGGGGGCACATAACCTACACTTGCTTTGGCTACTTTAGCCATAACCTTCTTGTAATAAGAAGAGCGAGTAACATGAAATGGGATGCCATGAATAAAAGAATTTTCCAATGGCATCAACAACCTCATCCCTAACCTTTGTATCATACATATCCATAATTGGTTGGAGGCCACGACCTTCCTCTTCCCCTACTACCAAAAGTATCCACTTCAGTCACCTCAAAACTTGCTGTAGTATTTGAGAAAGCACTCCTAGAAGTTTTCTAAGAACTAGAAGGGGTGCCATCAACACCACAAACTATTGGAACTCTCTATGGTATCTCCATTATACAACCTCACTATCTCTTCCCTCTCTTCAAGTGATAGTTGTCCACAAAGGCCAACACCTTTCCTTGAGATGTGCAATAAGTGCACATTCAATCTAGTAATGTTGCCCAACCAAGTCAATGAGCATATATTGCACTTCCATGTTTTAGTCCCCCTAAAGTGTTTGATCTAGGGACCTTCAACAATTTGATCAAATTGTTTCAAAGGTTTTTTTGTCAAACGATTCCCTAGCATATTTGCTCAACATCTTGGAGGGGCAACTAAACTTGTTAACACTCCCATGTGAATTGTCGGTTGTCATTTACCTTTTTCCCTACACACATAACTATTCTATTATGACCCATTTTGGATTTGAAAAAACAAAAATAAAACGATAATGCTTCTTTAACCCACTTTGCATTTGGAAAAAAAAATACAACGATGCCCTTCTTCTTTAAAACTTTAAGACTTTAACCCACGTAGTCTTTGCATTTGGGAAACAAAAAAATCAAATGAAAACAACAATGCCTTACCTTTCTTTAAGTTTTTAATCCACTTTGCATTTGGAAATTAAAAAAATAGCAATCAACAATGTTTTCCCCTGTTCAACCACTTTGCATTTGGAAATTAAGAAAAACAACATTGTGAATGCACTTGTTCAACCCATTTTGCATTTGGAAACTATAAAAAAAAAAGCAAGCAAGGGATCATTGTACATACCTCTTGCTAATTCTTTTTCTTTTCTTCCTCCTCTTGCTCTTTCTCTTTAGCTTTGTGTGATTATCATTAAAATGAATGTGGGTTGTTTTTTTAAAAAGTTTTTGGGAGTGTTTTAGGGTTGGGGATGTAGAATAACACTTTAAGTGAGGGTAGGAATAGGTTTTATATTTTAAAATTTGCGATTTTAATAATGTTTAAAAGTGTTGGGCATGAGGAATGTCGGGATGTCCCTCGACCGTCTTGAGGGCATCACGACATCCATTGTGGCGTCCCCTTTTGTGTGAAGCACCTGGAATGTCCCTGGTATGTTTCCCTCTTATTTTTAAGGTAGCACGTGTGGAGACGTTTCGCCCCCTCCCCAAGCACCCGAAACATCCCGAACGACTTGGGGATGGGGGCTGCACGTCCCGCTTAACACTGAAAAATTGAATTCAATAGACTTTGGAATGTAGAAGAAGCATGAACGAGACCAAATTGCATCCCCGGATACTCATAATGGCCTTCACGGGTTCTAATTGCAGTCTTTGTAATATCTTCATCTCTTAATCCAGTTTGATGATATATGGATTGTAGATCCAACTTGGCAAAGAAAACAACTCCTTTCAATTCATCCAAGAACTTATCAATGACTAGAATATGAAACTTACCTATGATAGTGACCTAGTTCAACTCCTAGTAATCTAGTTACATCATCCATGATTCATCTTTCTTTTTTACCAAAACCATGAGAAAAGAGTTGGCAGTCATGCTGGGACAAATAATGCCTAAATCCAACATATCATGAACCATGCTTTCAATCTCAAGCTTTTGCTCATAAGGGTAGAGGTAGAGTTTTGCCTGGAATTAACCCAATAGCATGATCATGATTCGTAACTGGTGGTAAACCTTTTGGCTCCTAGAATCATACTTCCCATACTTGAACTCGGTGAATACTTGGCAGAGCAAAAATATTTCTATTTTGTAAATATTTGGCAATGTAAAAAATACTTAAATTTCTTAAAAAAGCATAAATTTTATACAAAATACAGTTAACAAAATTAATCAAATGAGTTTGTAAAATGTTGGGGAAGTGTATTCTATTAGATTCAAATACAAATAGAGTATATATAAACTAGTGATCTCTCTTGCAGGACTTGTTGACATATCAATTTCCTTGAGTGCACATCCTAAGGATTATACCGGGAAATGGGTAGGGTCAGCTCATGGTATTCTAGGAGAGATGTCCAAATGATTTTTGTTAAACCTATCTATTCCTTCATATGTGATATTCTGAAATATGGCCAAGTCTGAAACCCTAAAATCTTGAAATCTGGCTAAGTGTGAAATCTGATAGGACCCTCCAAAACCTAGAATCTGCATTATAACTCCTAGATGTCCAAAACCACTCTCAAACATCCTGAAAGTATATACATAAAATATACCTTAAAGTTTACAAGTTTATATTTAGATATGGACATTTACTTTCTTATACTTGAATGTTTATTTTATGTATATGCTGGCATGGCCTCACTGAGTACTTGCGGCAAATACAGTCCCAAAACTCATCACAGACTTAGCGGTGAATATTTAAAAAAATACTCATTTAAAAAATTTCACAAGTACTCAGTGAGTTTTATGCCTAGAATAATTCTGGTGGTACTGGATGATCTCATGTAATTTCAACTGAATGGACCGACTTTCTTTTCTGTTGAGCATAGATGAACATCTATGCCATCACCTTTGTTAGAAACTTTTGATTCTTTGTGAGCTAATGATTTTGTTTGGGAAGAGCTTTGATGCATGTAAGATTGCTTTTTGTCATCAGCTGTGTACCCTATTGACGTCTCATGAAAGTTAATGGAACTATTTCCCATTTCTCATGGTATTGTACTTCCAAGACCACGTCAGCTGCTCCTAATGAAATGGCACGTTTAATCTGCTATTGTGACTTGGAACTTTGACAGTAAATAAGGAAAAATCAAGAGATCAGACACCCTCTTGTGATCAAAAAAGTTGTGAGTGCTGCCAAAATCAATCAACACCATTACCCTTTTCTTCTTGATATATCCTTCTATATTTAGCATTTGAGGGGTGTTGATCCAAATGCGGTGCATGTTTAGGAACCAAAGCACCTTCTTGAACTTATAGCTGTTCTTGATTTGAAACTCCTTCCTCATCTTCAAACTCCAAATCTTCCAGCACTTCATTTTCTATACGTGTCGTGTTTTTGGGCATTTATGCCCCTATCAGAACTTTTGGTCACAGAGTCAGCATAATTGAAAGTGTTAAAGGAACTCATGTCTCATACTCGTAAAGATTAACCTTGGGATTGTTGCGAAGCTAGAAGTTCTTTTTCAGATTCAAAGCCATTTCCATATTCTGGGACTAGTGGCAGGTCAATGAACCCTCAATTCATGTTGAATGCTCTCCTTCAACCCTCCTCTACTACTAACCATGCTTACCTTAACTCGGAGAGTTGTGAAAAGAAGTCTCCAGTGCATGCATTCGTGCAATGAAATGTAATTTCCTTTTGAATCTCAGTCCAAGCATGTGTTGTTGGTCTCCTGCTGCAAATTCATCCATACCATCAGTGGGATTTTGCTTCCAAAAAGAACGTATTGATGCCTACCTTCAGATTTTAAGGTGTGTTGTTGAGCTTGAAACATTTGTCCATGAGGTTGAGCAAGAAAGCCACATGTTGTCCATCAAACTTCGTCAAAAATGTGGCCCTTCAAATCCTTGACAATGAGGCACATAGGCTCCTCTTGTTGTGAACCCATTTTTTTGGTTGGCATAACCTCCACTAACTGAAGAAGTTATTGTAGATATTCAAAACTTCAACCAGGTGTTCCTCCATTGTTGAAGAGTGGCATGTTTGCATATACTTGATTGAAGTTTGATCCTATGCCTGTGCTGCTATGATTGAAGAAGGGCATGTTAATGGGTGCTACACCAAAGATGTTGATTGTGCCATTTGACATGGCCATTGTAGCACCATATTCTCTTCCAAAGCCACTGGACATGCCCATTGTAGTGCCTTGTCATTTTCCAAAGCCATTTGACATGCCCATTTTAGCACCATGTCCTCACGTTCCCATTGTAGCATCTTGTCCTCTAAAGTTAGCGTGGCTATTACAATTTTACATGCTGATGGTGGTACAGTGTCTTTCCACTCTTGTTCTAAAACCACCCATGCAGTGACCCATGACTGCATTGTTCTTCACTACTATTGTTGTTAACTTTTGGATGTCTTTGCTGACCTTGTACAGTGTGATAGAAGCTCACACAGCAGATGCGGAATTGCTTAATTAATAATGTTTCTCACTGCTTCTACATTTGCATCTGTTGGAATTAATAGCATCTTGTGGTGTTGGAATATTTCCCATCGAAGATTGTGGTCCTCAACTTTGTGTCTCTTGGGGGCACATAACCTACACCTGCTTTGGCTACCTTAGCCATAGCCTTATTGTATTAAGGAGAGCGAGCAACATGAAATGGGATGCCAGCTGAATAAAAGAATTATCCAATGGCATCAGCAGCCTCATCCCCATCCTCTGTATCATACATATCCATAATTGAATTATGATCGTGCTTGTGTGGAGACACATATTCTCCTACTTGATTTGCCCATTGGTCGTATACAGATCTGCCTTTTGTTTGTCTAGGTTGAGATAACAAGTGGGTGTTTTTCTGCGGATAGAGACCATGCAAAGTTAAGAATTTTTAGGTTGTGAAAGGGATTACAAGAGGCCTAGATGGATGCAATCAACTCAAAGAGACATCTGAAAAAGTAGGGTTTTAAATATAGGTGGATGAAGTGAAATAAACCCTATTACTTTTGATGAAAACCCTAAATTATTTGTAGATTACAAGATAATTTTTATTTTGGGCATCCGCAAAACACATATCTACCCCAAAAAAAAGTAGTGAAAACAATGGGCAGAAATTTACACCACACTTGTCTGCAATTGTCCTGCTTTTTCTCTCGTGTCGCAGAATTTGACCTAGATTGTTCTCTGATACCATTTGTAATCAAAACACGATATTGTTCAAGGAACAAAGTCTCCAAGAAGCGCCAGTCGTTTAATCCTGTAGCAAACAAAAATCAGAATAACAATTTGTGATGTTTCCATCGAACATCCTCCTGTCTTCGATGGAGTATGTTTGACAGTATTTCCGTGTCATGCATTTTGACAAACTGAGAAATAGGATTCAGATGATAAATTATACTTGAAAATTTGAATTGTTGAGTAGAAGTTTTTAGCTGAAATTTCTTCCATATGATAAAGCCAAGTCTTAGAGAGAAACTGTGCAATAAAACTAGAAATAGGTCATTTTCAATCGATTAGTCCCCTTGTGCTCAGGGCCCTTGGTTCCTCAGATGACCACTCTTCCTCTGCAGCGCTTCAAAGAACCAAGACCACAAAGGACTTGGCTGCTGCATTCTCCTAGGTTTTGAGAAGAACCATGTTTCATATGATATCTGACACATATTTTCATTTATCTCCATATACTTTTCTTTCCTTATACATGTCTCTTTCGGACAAGAGGAGTGGTAATAGCATGCAATATGACTTCTTTTTGAATTTTCAGATTTTTATCATTTAATCTTTCTCTGAACTTTCAAGTGTGTAATGTAAAGTTAATTCTTTAAGGAGACGATCAATGATGAATGCCTCGATGTTGATTTTCCACAAGTCATTAAGGTCTTTTCTAGAATATCGAAATGGGTGGGGAAGGTGATGAATTTTAACTCCCACATTCTTTTCACCTTGTACAAAAATATATTCTAAAACTTTTGCACTTTGAATTTGGCAATTTGCATTGCATTTCTTATTCGGAAAATGTTTATAGCCACTTAGTTCACAGTAATCATGATAGTCTAAAATTTCTTTTGTAAACAGAGACCATCAAAACTCAAATCTAGGCAATGCCATAGTTGCATTTTATTCTCCCTCTATTAAATATGTATCAATAGAAGCTATTATTTAGATAACTTTCTTCTAATAGTTAATAGCTTTTTGGCAGAGAGAACTTACAGATTCTCTTTGTGAGGGCATATTCTTAGGATCAAGCAAAATGTCTTATTTCTAGAACTTCTATTTAGTAGGATCTCGGTCAATATTGATGGTCTAGAGATCAAGATTAAAATCTCCAAAGCATCTACTTAGCAAGTTAGCATATCTCAATAGGTTCAGATTGGAAAATAATTTACAGAAAGATTTACAGCAAGTGAACCCGAAATTGAGAAATTCTGGCTCTTATTATTAGGTACCTGCACATGCTCTCATGCAACTCTTCAGTTATTTTCAGTTTTGAACTGATTGTGAACTTGGGTAGATGGCCTTTCCAACAGTAATTTGTTTCAAAGTTTCTAGAGCGATTTCTGTTAGTGAACTTTATGAGACAAAGTTTGTTAATTATGGAATTTAATTTAAGTGATGGATGCAGGCCAGAACTTTGTCCAGAGAAAAGAATGTTATTCTACCCAAATCTTCCAAAGGTCATTGGCTCGGATTTTCTAGAGGCCTGGTTGAGAAAGATACATGGACCAAATGGAAACCAATTAGCTTGCCACGTTTTTGGACATACTCATTTCTGTTGGGACTCTGTCTTAGATGGGATTAGGTAACATATAAGTTTTTCTTACATTATAAATTGCTCAATTGAAAATTGTAATTTTTGTAGAGATTAATTTTTCATCCTTTTGCAGATATATCCAAGCACCTTTGGCATATCCCGGGAAAGGAAAAGAAGAATGAATGGAGGTGAAGAGTGGCTACCATTTTGCATATATGATTCAAACAATGGGGGTTTGTATAACGAATTGTTACCCAGCTACTGGTCTGATTACTACCGTACTCAAGAAAGAGAGCCACAGAATACAGAACTTGCTCCTTGGGTTGCTAGATTTTATAAGAGGACCAAACCATTCTGATCTGTATTTTTAAGGCTATTTTTTATCATTAAAACAATTTAAGGGGCAGTTTTGACCTGCGATCAGTTCAACCTTTGCTAATATGTGCCATAACATTCTTTTCATTGTATTGCTTTCCAAAGCAACATCTTTAAATGTTATAGGTTTTTAGTGTTCGATTAATAAATAAGTATTTTAAATGAAAAAGAGGCTATATTACTTGAAAATGAAATAGTACAACTATTCACAGAAAACAAGTAGGCCATATGGAAGCGCACCACATGAGCCATCACACTAGGCCGTATATGTAGCCTAGGAACCAAGTTTACAAAAAGGGAAAACTAAGCAAACAATTACGAAAGAAGAGTATCTAGCAACAACAACAAAGAGGTTGACCGGAGGAGGGTCTTTGTCATCAGGTTTGCCCCAATCACCATCTAGAAGGTCCTTCCCCTCAACAATGGGGTTCCAACCAAAAGTGGCCATGGTTTCGAACCTTTGTAGAATCATTTGGGCCATGAGGTTGATCCCATGTTGGAGAGATAACCAATGACGGTTGGGGACCCCGTTATGAGGAGAAGGTTCCTAACCATCATGGCTAGAAAGTTGAAGAGCATTGTCCCCACGGTGAGAATGCGAGGGAGAGGCCCTCCTAGATTTCTTGTAAGGGTGACACGAGGCTCGCTTAGATCGGTCGCGAGAGCGGCGGTGTGGCGACTTCGGTGACACCCCTTCCTTTCGAGTGCTCTCCCTAGACGGCAAGGGTGGCAAAACACGAGCCACGGTGTAGAGAACATAGCCCTAGTGATCCAAAAGGGTCTAGAGATGGGCAACCTCCAATGCCACCATCCGAGCTCGGACTTGAATTTGTAAAGAACACTTTTGAAACAATCGTAGCTTTATAATAAGTCGAAAGATTGCAGTCATCAATAGTAAGACCAATTACAACCAAATTCCTTTCTTTCCAAATAAAACAAAGAATTTCCACTAAAAGCATGCCAAATATTGGTTATCCCCACATGAAGGAAAGGCCAATCACCTAAAAGATATTCCGCCATATGAAAGGTTCTAGCCTATATACTTTGAAAAAAATCATGAATCCAACTTTAGCGAATTGGAGCTTTTTGGCAAAACTAGAAAATGATCATAAATGTTTGAGAATGACCACTATAAGGGCAAATAGGTTGTGTCACTCCTAATGAATAAAGCAACCACCAAGGGAAGACCCGATACAACAAACACTGAGCAACATGAGCAAGCTTAGGCTCAAGAATGGCATTCCAGTTGTATTAAACCTTCAACTCTAGCTTTGAGTGGATGTGTAAAGGGACCAACATTCCTTGAGCTTACCCACCATAGGGAGTCATAGCGATATTAATTTATAGCCCTTATTGGAAAAATAGTTCCGGAAAGGCATCTTAGGATACCATATCCAATCTTTCCACCATGGCTAGGAAGAAATCACATTCGTTGTGGAGCATCTTGGTAGGGATAGCTTCTAGAATTGAGATCGCTTCATTATTTGCTTGTTGGAATTTGGCTTCGAAGCTTCCGACCAAGATAATCTGTTTCCTAGATTTTTGCAAAAATATCAAGGACCATGGAATCCCTCATCCGAAAAGCTCGAGGAAATGATCCCATGAGACTTGTGAGAGAAGCATTGTGGAAGTTAATCACCGACGGCCACCCAAGTGAGTGTTGGTTAATGGAAAACCATTTTATGAATCCGTCTCCATTCCATTGAAGCCATGGTTTGATATTTTCCAAGCCTTCCAAACGCTTTCAACTACAAATGAGCCAACCACTTTCACTATGTCTTTGGGAATGACGAGATTATGAAAGTCAAGCTTGTACTAAGTTCAAAACTATCCCATAAGAAGTCTTTGAGCAAAATTCAAGCTTTTTATAAGAGGCTTGAGAAGGAACACAACAAGAAGAAAAGTAAATATGAGTGGTAGTGAACACTTAGAGCTGATTTGATACTTACCAACCACGAGAGAGGCTTTCGACACTGGTATGCAATTCTTTTTCAACTTGTTCAATAGCATATTGCCACAACCGGAAGGAGATCTACGAAATGCAAAAGGAATCCCTTATAAGCGAAATACTTCCCCATGTTGAATCGATTTCCATTGTAAGTTGCTTAATTAAAGAGTTGGAGACAAAAGTATTGTCTATAGCATTGAGTTTTATGCCATTGTATGTTGGATCCTACATCGAGGTAATAAGTATCAAGGCATTACACAACATTTTTGATACTTTGTTCGTCTTCAATAAGAGTTAGGAATGAATCATTTGCAAAGTGACCATTCATTCCTTTAAATGAGAGGTAAGCTATGAATGAGTTAGCTATGCATGTATTGAGCTCGGCAAAGAGATGCCTTTGACCAATCTTTGATTTATTGCATTCACAAGAAGATAGCCAAAGCCCTTTGTAGCTAACACATACAATGAAAGGGCTACCGGGAAACCTTGACGAATTGAGGGAAATAGACCAAAATGTTCAAATTTGATTCCATTAATTAAGAGGTAAGCTATGACATCTATAAAAAGCATTTGAACACATTGAATAAAAATGGGGCCAAAACCTAAAGCTTTGAGCCTAGCCAAGATGAAGGACCATTCTATCCAATCATAGGCTTTCTTAAAGTCAATTGTGATGAACAAGGCTCTTTGATTGGAGCGTTGAGCCCATTCCATTTCTTTGTAGACTCGAACAATATTGTCAATGATATATCTACTTTTGATGAAACCTATTTACTCAAGACTCGGCAATGATCCGAGAGGATCCTTATTGAGAAACGCCGATCTATAATCTTCTCGAATTAGTCACATGTAGTTGTATTGTGTAGAGAAAATTGAGAGCTTTTCGGTGGTATCTTGTTTACTGGAAACTAAGCCCATATGCGTAAGATAGAGCCCACTTTGAAATTTTTGGCCAATGACAAAATATTGATCACAAGAGTGACATGGATGTGTGCACATCTGCCAAGTGGACCAACGAAATTATGACAAGTGGCACAAGTGGTATGAAGAAAAATTGGTTTGCGACACCGATCTTTGACACTCGTTTAACAGGCGGGCCTCGCTATTTGCTCGCAGGGGCCCTTAGCTAGGATCAACACACTCTTTTTGCGGAGGGGTGCCTTTGCCACCGATCTTCATATTACCATTGTTGAGCTTCTATATATATTTGCTCATGGAAGTGTTAACATGATGCATGTGGGACTATTTTGTTAGTGCTTTAAAATGTATTGAAATGCATTGCATTGTAATGGCTCGATTAATGACCCGACTCGGCAAGTCGAGCCGACCCAACTCGACCGACCAAGTTGACACGCCCACCTCACCGCTTAACCACCTATCTACTACAAATCACCTCTTATCGCCATGTGGGACTGCCTTACCCTCCAACTCACCTTATCTCCTCTAACTTCCTCGCCAACTCCCTTATCTCCCAGTCGACTACTCTCCATCTCCTCCAACTTGGTGCTAAACCAACCTCACGCCAAACATACCCCATTTACCAACCAACACACAACGTGGCTTTAGCAAAAAAGCGGTCTATTGACCAATTAAACCTTAACCGCTGCCCACTTTAAACCACTTGCCTAATCCTTCTCCCGCGCATGTGGGATTATCTTGCCAAGCTTAGCCAAAGGATAACAAACGAAAGCACTTAGCAAGGCTCGAACTCGGGTCGCTACGGTAAAAGGATAAGGGCTGACCGTTATGCTTGTGGTGTTGAAACAATATAAAAGGGGGTTATTTCTATTTGAAGGTTAATTGGCGAAGACGTGTACACTCAAAGGCTTATTGTGAGAGCTAGGAGAAGAATTAGAGGAAAATTCCAAAAGGGACTAGGCTTAATTTTTCAAGAGGAATATTGTGGCAATTGGAGAAGATCTGGACATGTTTTTTGAAGCATTGTAAGTGTATTAAGATATTATTTTAATAGATCGGTCACATTTATATGGACCCGGAGACATAGGCTCTAACGCCGAACTCCGTTATCAATTGTGGTGACTTTATTTCTCTATTTAGTTTGGGTTTTCTCTGTTTTTTTACGCAGTACTTGCATATTTTTAAAAATAAGGAAAAGTCGTAATGTTGAATGTACTCCATAAAAATCATTGTTTAAAGCAAAAATTTGGTGAATGCTGCGTTTTGCTTATGATTTTGGATCATTTGGTATCAATCTTTGGTCAATGATCAATTTAATAGTGTTTGGATTACAAGTTGTGTTGGATGTCAACAAGGTCCTGTTCTAGAAAGGGTGAAGGAGAATTAGCAGGGGTTGATCCGGAAATTGATTCAAGAATATCACAAAGTCTAGTGATGTCTGAGGATCATGAAGAAGAGTTTCGTCAATCATTTCTTCAAATGAAAGAGATGGTGGAGGAATTGTACGGAGATAAGAGAAGACAGATGGAAAAAGAAGCTAAAAAAGGTAAAAGAAAGATGGCTCTTCATCTGATTCTAATTCTCATAAAGATATGAAACAAAAATCTGATTTTCCTAAAGGTGAAGCACAAAAATCTGATTTTCTTCCTTCATTAAAACTAGATATCAAGTTTGAATTGCCAATGTATAATGGGGAGCTTAATGCAGAAAATTGGATAATTGGATCAAGCAAATTGAGGTATACTTGTAGGGTTTAGAAAATTGTTGATGATGAAGCAAAAATCCATTTAGCAACTCTTCGAATGGGTGACACAACACTCATATGGTGGGAGAGTAAGCTTCAAGAAGTAGATGAGAAAAAGGTACAAAAATTTCTTCTTGGTCTGATTTTGTTTATGATCTGAGACAACAATTTCATCCCCTAGGATATATGAAACAAACTATGATGGATTAGCAAACTTTGAGACAAACTAAGGGACAAAGTGTTCAGGATTATACACAAGAGTTTAGGAAAAGGGCTCTTATTCTTGGTATTTCTCTCCATACACAAGAAACATTGTTTAAATATATTGGTGGATTACATAGTTATCTGAGACATATGATTCTCGTTCTTAATCCTACTAATCTTGATGTGGTGTGTGTGCAAGCTACACATTTGGAAGCAAGAGGGAAAATGACCAAGGAGTCTTCCTCCTCAAAACACAAGAACAAGCAATCCGAAGGCAAGGAAAAAGGTTCGAAAGAACAAGGTAAAGGAAAGGGTAAGCAAAAGACTAACTCTCTTTGTTAAGAAAGAAGATGAAAAACCATTTTGCAATCATTGTAAAAAGAATCATGATGAATCTAAGTGTTGGAAATTACATCCTAAAATGAAGCCTAAGTGGTTTAATAATAAGAAGGGAAAAGAGAAGAAAATGAATACTGTGGTACATGATCTTGGGTTTGATTCAAGAGATGAAACCAAGATCACAACCATGAGTTTTCAAGGTTGTAATTCTTCCTCTTCTTCTAGCACTAGTTCATCTAATGTTGCATCTTCTTCTAAACAACAATCTATGCATGATGAAAAGAAAAGAAATGAGCTTTTCCACCTTAGAGTTGTTTCTAAACATACAAAAATAGACACTCTATTTGATAGTGGATCTCAAGCTAATATGATTTCAGAGGAGGTTGTGAAGAAATTGGGACTCAAAACCAAGCCACATCCTAAGCCTTATCCTTTGGGTGGGTTTGTGATGATGCAAAATTGTAGGTAAAAAAACTTGTAGATTGATTTGCCATTATAGAAAAGTTCATTGATGAGGTTGATTTGGATGTTGTTCCTTTAGATATTTGTGGTGTGGTTTTGGGAAGTCCTTATCTATATGATCGTAAAGCAATCTTCTACAGGGAAGAGAATAAATACTTGCTTGTTAAGGATGGGATTGAATATATTGTTAGAGCTCATCATGTGAAAACAAGTCTTTCTTTGGTTACTGCAAGGTAGATGAAAAGACTTGTAAATTCAAGCAAGAATTTTGTACTCATGGTGATCAAATCCAAAGAGAAAATCACAAAAGGTTTTTGAAGATTGTGATCCTAAACATCGTAATGAATTGGTTAAAATTGTTTCTAACTATGATGATGTTTTTCAGATCCATAGGGTCTACCTCCTAAAAGAGGGGTTCAACATGAGATACAATTGTTGCAAGATGCACCTCTTCCTAACATTGGTATGTATAGATTGTCCGTGGTTGAAAATGAGGAAATCAAGAAACATGTGATGAAACTTTTGGAAAAAGGAATTATCCATCCAAGTTCATCTCCTTATGGTTCGCCAATCATTTTGGTGCCTAAGAAAGATGACACATGGCGATGTGTGTTGATTTTTGTGCCTTGAACAAAATCACGGTGAAAAATCATTACCCTCTTCCTCGTATTGATGATTTATTGGATCAATTAAAGAATGCTATTTATTTCACTAAGTTAGAATCAATGAAGGTGATGTGTGAAAATTGCTTTTAAAACAAAATAGGGTTTATTTGAATGGCTTGTTATGCCTTTTGGATTGTGCAATGCACCGCTACATTCATGTGTGTGATGAATGATGTTTTTAGGCCATTCATTGATGATTTTGTGATAGTCTACTTAGATGATATTCTGATTTTCAAGAAAATCATGGGATGATCATATCATTCATATTCAGAAAGTCTTAGATGCTTTAAGAAAGGAGAAATTGTTTCTAAAGATGTCTAAATGTGAATTTGGGAAAACATCTTGGTTTATTTGGGTTATGTTGTGGGACATGGTGAATTGAAAATTGATCATGCAAAAGTTGAGGTCATAGTTAACTGGCCTAGACCCAATAATTTAACGGAAGTTAGAAGCTCTCTTGGTGCAATACAACACTGGAGAAAATTTATTGCTAACTTCTTGTTTATTGCATCTCCTTTGCATGTTTTGACTAGTATTAAATAAGTCTTTCAGTGGGGAGACAAACATCAAAGAGCTTTTAATACAATGAAAGAGAAAATCAGTACACTCTCTGTCTCGGACTTCTAGATTTACAACAGACATTTGAGATTGAGATGGATGCCAATGAATATGCAATGGGGGAAGTCTTGATGCATAACATAAAACATGTTTGTTACCATCCCGAGACCTTCACGAGTGCAGCAAAATATTATCCAACCTATGATAAAGAGTTGTATACATTGGTTCAGAGTGTAAAGAAATGGAAACATTACTAGGTGTGAAAAGAAATAGTAATTCATACAGATGATTAGCCCCTCCAAGATTTAAAACATAAAGAAAACTACAACAGTCTAAACACATCTATTGGATGGATTCTTGCAGCAATTTCACCTCGTGATCAGGTATAAGAAAGGTATACAAAACAAGGTTGTTGATATACTATCTAGACCTCCAGTTGTTGTTGCATCTATTCTTTTACAACATAGTTATTTGGCTCATGATAGTTATAAAGAACAATATGTTTATGATGCTGATTTTAAAGAAGTGTATGAAGATTTAATGAGTGGAAAACAAGTAGGAGAATTGGATTATCATGTGCATGATGGACTCTTGTATCATTCTAGTAAACTTTGCATTCTGAAGATGAAAGAGTGCATATGATTAGGGAAGCTCATACTTCTCTTATATCTGGTCATTTTGGTGTTGGTAAAATAGTTGCACATTTACAGATGTATTGTTATTGGCCTAAAATGCAGGAACATGTAACCGGTATATAAAAGGATGTGTTCTTTGTGCCACGAGCAAGCCTAGCAACATGAAGTTAGGACTTTACACTCCTCTTCCTGTCCCTACACGTCCATGGGAAAGTATTTCCATGGATTTTGTAGGAGGTTTCCCATGTCACGAAGGAAACACGACTATTTATATG
Organism: Taxus wallichiana var. yunnanensis; assembly: GCA_018340775.1. Lineage (NCBI taxonomy): Eukaryota > Viridiplantae > Streptophyta > Pinopsida > Cupressales > Taxaceae > Taxus > Taxus wallichiana. Next base: position 388,555,758 of record CM031242.1, read on the forward strand.
TGGTTGTGGACAAATTTAGCAAAATGTGTGTGTTGATTCCTTGTACTAAACAAATAACTAGGTGAAGGGATTGCACATTTATTTTTTCAGTTGTATGGGTTCATTTTGGTTTTCCCACTTCTATTGTTTCAGATCGGGATTCGTGTTTCTTGGGAATTTTGGTCAACTTTGTGGGGTTTGATGGACACCAAGTTGAAGAAAAGCACTACTTTTCATCCACAGACCAATGGTCAAACAGAGGTTGTGAACCACATAGTGGTACATCTGCTCAGGGGTTATTGTGGTAAACATCCTAAATTGTGGGATGAACATTTGTATTATGTGCAACATGCTTATAACCGTGCACTACATTCTTCTACTATGAAGTCTCCTTTTGAGACTTGTTTTGGTTATCTAGCCTAAATCTCCATTAGATTTCTCTTTTGGACAAGAAACTGTTGTTAGTGGACTTAATGATATTGACAAAGCTAAAAAGTTTGTGCAGAGAATACAATAGGTCCACCAGTTGTCCAAGAACAATTGGAGAAAAGTCAAACAAAATATAAAACTAGGCATGATAAACATAGAACTGATCACAAGTTCCAAGTTGGTGATTCAGTTTGGCTTCACATCAGCAAAGAAAGGCTGACAGTGAAGGTAAAAGTTAAAACCAATTTAGTATGGTCCATTCCAAAATTTGGAGAAAATTGGTAATGCTTTCCTAGTTAGATTTACCTCCTTACATGCAAATTTATTCAGTTGTAAATGTTGAAAATATGAAGTTGTATGAACTGCCTATGATTATTGATCATGATGCTAATGTTGTACCTTCATTGATGATTTTGCACCTGAGTATTTGGATGAGTTGTAGGAAGATATCATTTTGGACAGGAAGGTTAGAACCTCGCGAAGGGGTGATGTTGAATATCTTCATGTGGGTTTGAAAGGCATGCATCCAAACAAGGTGAAATGGATGGAAACTAAAAAGGTGAGGGAGAAGTACCCTCACCTCTTTACCAATTAAAATAACTTTTAGAGGTCCAAAAGTTTCTCAATGGGGAGGAGTGATCCAGAGGATCCTCATTGAGAAACACTAATCTATAATCTTTTAGAATCAATCACACGCACTTGTATTGCATAGAGCAAATTGTGAGCTTTCTGGTGGTATCATGTTTGCTGAAAACTAAGCCCGTATGCACAAGATATAGCCCGCTAATTTTTTTGGCCAACTAGCAAAAATATGGACTACACGCTTGCACATCTGCCAAGTGGACCAATGAAATCGCAACAAGTGACACACGTGGTATGAAGAAAAATTTGGTTTGCGACCCCGGTCTTGAAACTCATTTACAAATGGGTGGGCCCCGCTATTTGCTGGCTAGAGGCCCTCAACCAAGGTCGACACACTCTTTTTGCGGAGGGGTGCCTTTGCCTCCGATCTTCATATTACCATTGTTGAGCTTTTGTATATATTTTCTCATGGAAGTGTTAAAAGGATGCATGTTGGACTATTTTGTTAGTTCTTTGAAATGTATTGAAATGCATTGCATTGTAATGGCTCGATTGACAACTTTGACTTGAGTCGAGCCGACTGACCAACTTGGCTGACTGAGTCGACTTGCCCACCACATCGCTTAACTGCCTATCTGCTATAACTCACCTCTTATATGCCACGTGGGATTGCCTTACCCTCCAACTCACCTTATCTCCTCTAACGTCCTCGCGAACTCCCTTATCTCCTTGCTAACTACTCTTCATTTCCTCCAACTTGGCGCTAAACAAACCTCACGCCAAACATACCCCATTCACCAACCAACACACAACGTGGCTTTAGCAAAAGCGGTCTATTGACAGATTAAACCTTAACCGCCGCCCAATTTTTTCCACTTGCCTAATCCTTCTCCCACGCATGTGGGATTATCTTACTAAGCTTAGCCAAAGTATAACAAATGGTGCGCTTAGCAAGGCTCGAACTCGGGTTGTTGTGTTAAAAGGATAAGGGCATGACCATTATGCCCATAGTGTTGAAACAATATAAAAGGGGGTTACTTCTATTTGAAGGTTAATTGGTAGAAAAGCGTATACACTCCAAGGCTAATTGCGAGAGCTAGGAAAAGAATTAGAGGAAAATTCCAAAAGGGACTAGGCTTAAATTTTCAAGAGAAATATTGTGGCAATTGGAGAAGATCTGGATATGTTTTTGAAGCATTGTAAGTGTATTAAGACATTATTTTAATAGATCGGTCACATTTATATGGACCCGAGAGATGTAGGATCAAACGTTGAACTCCATTATCAATTGTGGTGACTCTATTTCTCTGTTTAGTCTGGTTTTTCTTTGTTTTTACACAGTACTTGCATATTTTTAAAAATAATTAAAAATAAAGAAAATTTGTAATGTCGAATTTACTCCATAAAATCATCGTTTAAAGCAAAATTTTGGTGAATGTTGCATTTTGCTTATGATTTTGGATCGGACAATTGTAGGTAAGATGTTGTGAAGTCTTGTAGGAGACATTGAGCCAAGTGATTGGCTATCAATTGCAAATGAGCTTAGGGTCACACATTTTAAAAGTTCATGTGACCTTTATTGATGAACTAGCGTAAGGAGTTGGTGTGGAAAGCCTCCAACTAGACCTAGTATAGGTAATTTCCCATTGTATCCCACCGAGCTTTATAGAATCCGCATGAAGACCATCACAATTAGGGGGTTTTCATCATGTATATGTGAAATCGCTTCATGTAGATCATCAATGGTAAGAAATCTATCATATATGATCATTTGGGCTTGCGAAAGCTTACGAGGGACTACTAGAAGGTATTGTTCAAGAGCATTTTGATGCTCAAAAGAAGATTTCTAGTCTTTGAAAACTTTGTTGGTAGTGTCGACGAAGGCTTGCACCATGTTTGATACTTTTTGAGCTGCTAGCTAGCTTCCCAAATGGATTTTATTTGTTGCTTTGAATGCTTAGCTTTCAACACAAGGAAAAAATATTTAGACACTTCATCTCACACTTCGAGGCAATAAAGCTTGGCCTTAATTTGAGTACCACAGGAATTGTAAGCATCCGCCGATTGAAATGTGTTGTCTAAGCGCCGACATTTTCATTGTAGTGGCTCGTGAATTGGGGTTTTCTCAAGGGCCGCCAAAGATAGATCAACTTAGAAGAGGTGGAGTAAAAATACCGGCAAATGCGAGCTAGTTCTTTGCTTGAAAGTGAAGGAATCGATTAAGGCGAGTGATGATTTGCCTAACTAACATGGAATCTAACCGAATTGCTAGATGGCCTTAACACAAGGCCCCACACTTGTTTGATGAGATGCAAAGTGTGTCCATGATGGAGAAAAGCAATTTTTGAAAAAATACATTTTTGAACTTTGGATAGTTAGAAAATCCACTCTATCCATTAATGAATCAAAAGGTGGTCAAACATGACAATATCGAGATAGAGCCTCAACCAATAACTGAGAAGCAGTTGGCAAAGAAAATTTTTGTTGAGTGGAAAGCACAACATGATCTAATAGCTTAAAGAATTTGTCACATCCTTGACGAAAGTTAGACCAAGTGTGCCAAATGACTGAGTCATCATGATGCATGGCATTAGGGTCACACAACTCAAATAGATTTCACATGTACATCTAGGGTTCTCTTTCACCAAATATCCAATGCATAGAAGGCGACCAAACTTGCCAATTGCCAACTCGACCATATTGAAGTCATCACACATAATCCAACGTGATTTTGACATCGCGTTTGTTATCCAATGCTAAACCATAGCTCTTTTAGTCACATTTTTGGTTGCAAAAGACATTAGTCATCCAAAGGAGCGATTTTCAATGTTAAACAACACCCAAAGAACACAATTAGTTTGTTCATATCCATCAATAACATAATGAGGCTACCATTTTGGAGAAACAAAATTAGAAACTCGATGAACATCCCTAGGATGTCCATACGACACCTTTTTTTTTGCATGTACATTAAAAAAACTTTTTTTGGAAAAATTAAATCTATAGGAACTTAAAATAATAATAACAAAAAAACATAACCCTAACATAAAAATGTCACTCTAAGTTATATAATGATTCTATGGCCTCATTCCATATCACATTCAATATTCACACTTAAGCAAAGTGACAAAGAGAAGAAGAGGAGAGCAATTGCAAGAAGAAGAGAGCAATTGCAAGAGAAAGAGCAAGAGCAAGAGCAAGCAAGAGGTATTTATAATTTTATTTGTTTACATACTTGATAATACTCTCTAGTTTTTAAAATTTAGTTTGTATTTGTATTATTTAGTTGTTTTTAAGTTTTTGTATCTACATTCACATTGTAATCTTGTTTATAGTTTTTAGGATTTTACAAAATGCATACTACATAGGGTTTGGCTTGTTAAGTTTTTTTTTTGTCATTAAACTTTAGAGCTTTTTATTATTGATTGATAATTTGATTTATTATTGTTTTTAAATTTTTTTTTGCATATAGTTATGAACTTATGGCTTTTTAACATTGCATATAGTTATGGCTGTTAGGGTCATAATTTTTAAATTTTAAAATATAAAACTCTTGATTATTGATTGATCATTATTGTTTTTAAATAATTTTTGCATATAGTTATGGTTTTGTTTTTATTGTAACCCCAACAATCATTAGAATGAGTTCTTAAAATGATTATGAATCGAGGAGAGGATATAGATAGGTGGAAATGTTGGTGATGACATTATTTGGGCGGGGGTGGGCAAGGATGAAAAAGTGAGGCAAAATGTAGTGGTAAGTCAATTGATAATTCAATTGTGAGTGCAACCAATTACCCCTCTTAAATGGTGGTCACATTCACCACAAGACAATTCGATCTGAAAAGAATCCATTGCAACAATTTGCTCACATATTTGCGAACATCCAAGTATGGCGGGGAGTAAACTAAGAAATTGCAATATATGTTCATAGAATTGAAATGTCAACATCATTAGGGCCAATGCACACTTGTTGCACCTTACATGATGGGGGTTGGTGTTTGTAACACACTTTCACTTAATCAAAGAGCATAGATGTTAGGCATTTATAATGGAAATACCACAAACAACATTCCAAACATTTGTGGTATTAATACTGATGCTAATACCCTTTTTATCTCTCATTGGACTGATAAGAATACTTTGGCTAGTTCTAGTTTTGGAATGAAAAAAATAGAAAACAAAAGGAAGAGAAAGGTTGTGGGGGTTTCCCCAATCTAGTTGTAGACATGTTTGATTCATAGGCAAGGGAAAAGAGGCTAATGATGCTATTGAGAATTAGTTTTATGCTCTTTGGGGATACCATTTCAAGCTATTAGCTCTCCTTGTTACAAGAAGGCTATGACCAAGGTAGAAAAAACAAGTGCAAGTTATGTGCCACTTGGAGACACCAAACTTAGGACAACAATCTTAGATAGAAACTCTTTCAAAATTCCTTTATTAATGGAGGAGATGAAGGTCATGTAGTTTTCATGTGGATGCAAAATTATCATGGGTGGGTGGACAAATATTAAACACTTGCCACTCATCAATACCATTGTCTCTTGCAAAGATGAACTTCATTTGTTGAGAGCAATTAATTGTTATGGGAAACATGAAGATGTTGAGTCTTGCTTTCATATTTTGAAGGAATCCATTAAGGAGGTTGGCCCTTGAAATGTTGTAAATGTAATCACATATTAATCTTATATGTGTCGAGCAACAAACAAGCTAGTGGAGAGTACTTACAATCATATTTATTGGACCTCGTGATGTGCGCATGCTATGGAAAATGCACTTAAAGACATGGAAGATTCAATGGGTCAAAAAGTTAGTGGTTGAGGCTAGGAGGTGCAAATGTTCATATGCAATCACCACACATTGTTGGCACTCTTTTGAAGCTATTCAAGGAAGGAATTCCTCAAACCAATTTACACCCATTTTCATCTTATTTTGTTTTATTTGGAAATGATGCTCGAGTCACAACAACCCCTATAAGCTATGATCATGACACAAGATTGGATTAGGTGACATGAGTCCAAGATAGAGCAAGGGAAGAGAGTGAAGGAAGTGGTGGTGAGGGAGACATTTTGGGCCAATGTGAAATACATCACATCAATTATATCTTTAGTTGTTAATGTAATCAAATATGGCTATTCGATTGTCCTAACCTTGGTGAGATATATGAGTGCATTGATAACATGCTTGGGAAAATGAAGGCAAATATTTGGGTGAGGGATCCCTCTCTAGAGTTCTACCATAAACATATTTAGTCCATCATTCAACATCAATAGGAGAAGTTGAACACCAAAATTCATATGGATACATACGCACTTTAATAAGAAATGGTATGTGGAGAGGCCAGGTAGAATTATTCCTTTGGATGACGAGGAGGTGAAGGAGGGCCTTGTGAAGTCCCTTAAAAAAATGTATAGTCAAGAGGAGGATTCATAGGTCGGATGGAAGAGGCTCATCTTCACTTTGAATATGATGGCTACAAAAATTTAGTGAAGATGGACATGGTAACATTGGCACAAGAGAAGCCAATGAGTTGGTGGTGACTACCTAGGCATCTAGGACCACTGCGAACACTTATAATTCACCTCCTTTCGTAGGTTTCTAATTCCTGTCTCTGAGAGGAATTGGTCAACATATGGTTGGATTCACCCTGTTAAGAGGAATAGACTTATCTTTAAGGGAACAAAGAAACTTGCAACTTTAGACAGTGCTTTCCATCTCACGGATGGTTAGACAACCGAGTGCAAAGCATACCCCAAAAATTATGGTGGGATGTAGATCCCAAGGAGATGAGGCAAGTAGAGAGGACAATACTGTGTAATGAAGATTGATTGAGATTTTCATTGAGGAAGGGGATGCTAGTTGCATCAAGGAATTCATGGATGTGGTTTTAGATGTCGATTCTAATTTTTGCTATTTGTAATTAGTCCTCTTGTTTTTGTAATATTGACAATTGTTGGTGTATTGAATTTCATATTAATGATATGAATATAAGATATTGTCGATCAATCAAAATAGTTTTATTTCAACTTATTTAACTTTTTACGTTTCAAATGGTTTTATTTATAATTTATAATTTAAATATATCGATATTTCAACTTATTTAAGTCTTAAATGGTTTTATTTTAGCTTATTGAAGTCTCGAATGATTTTATTTTAACTTATTTAAGTCCCTTCCAAGTTGTTTTTATAGTTTAGTCACTTTATTTTTGTATTTTAAATGTTTGAATAACATTTTAATTAGTCGTTCCTTTTCGTCCCCAAAATTTAGATTCTTTTGCCATCTCGGAGTCTTAGTCTCGTCGTCCCAAAGTCTTAGGTAGCTATGGTTATTAGTTAGAGAAAACCTACCAAACCAGATAATTTTAGTGACAAAATTAAGTAGAAAACCTACCACCTTTACTTCTTGTAGATAAGGAATGCCCATATGTAGAAAGTGTGAAAATCTTGCACAATGCACTTACAAGGGGAGTTGGTGAGATCCCATACATTCTATGAGAAACAATTCAAGGGGCACCTGTGTCAAGGGTTACATCCTCTAAAATCAAGCCATCAAGGGATTCATAGCTATTCCACAAAAAAATGTTATTTGTTAGATTATAAAGAATCATCAAGCTTAAACTATTGTATGGAGTTGGGAAGAATTCGTCCTTCCTCGAGATGGTGAGAAGGATTGCGAGAATGTTGAGTCTCGGTTTGTGAGGAGAAACCACATGAAAACTCGATTGTGAGTTTTGATAAATACCCTAAATGTTAGATTGAGGAATAAAGAGAGTGCTAGTGGTCTAAGGCGAGTTGAGAGGCTTAAGATTTCCAACATCTTGAGATTTTGACATATGATCTTGTTCTTGTTCAAGTGGGGTAGTGACAAATGTTGTTGGTTTAATTGAACCTTCTTTGGGGAAGAGTTGAATTAGTAGGCGGCTTGACATTTTTGGCATTTATAACTTGTATAGGGGGTTGGCGCTTAAGCCTTTATTACAACTATTTCTACAACCATCAAGTGTGGTCCAATCATCATCATCATTTGTATGAGGAACCTCAACAATCGAGATTTTGAAATGGCCTTGTTACATGTTGCTAATAATGGGAAATTATGAATCTTGTGTTCAAAAGATTGACATCAAATACAAGTATTAGGCGATTGGTATAGAGCACCCTTTGGGTGTAGTATGAGTTTCCAACTTGGATTTTGATAGATTCCTTAAGGTCCTAGGAGAGGTCAACCTCTACATAGATAGGATTTTGTAGTCTAGAAGAATAAAACTTAGGCGGTTCCATGCAAATGACATGGCCAATTGTGGCAACAATTCATCGAAGAAAATGATAACAAGGCATGGGAAAGTCAAGAAATTCTACCCAAACTAGTATTTTGAGGGCGGTATACTCAAAGACCACCGATTATCACATCCATGGGAGAGCACGAAACAATCTTCACACATGCTAGATTGTGTTTTTTTGCAAGATAAATGTGGCATGAGTTGGGTTAGCAAAACGAAAAGGAAAAATCCTTTGGTCATGTTCTAGACCACGTCTAGTTTCAAACCCCCGTTGGGACCAAGTGAATTGGACACAAGTTATAAGTATGATTTTAGAGGGATTCTCTCGATAAAGTAACCTATCAAACATAACTTATTAATCCATTTGCAAGCATTTTCAAAATCGAAATATGTAAAATTATATCCATAGAGGGGTATTACCTCATGGAATAACTTCAAAACAAACTTGCAAGTTTGATTCCCTTATGACGCCATCATAGTTAGTTGTGGTTATAATAATCGCACTTGGGTCGTGAGAGGCCATTTAAAAAAGCGCCTAAGGTGAGATTTCCTAAAAGGGCTCAACAAATGTGAAACATGTAAGATTAATCCTGCAAATGTAGTCAAAGTTATTTGAAGGCAAGGATGAACACTAGACAATGGTGACATAACATAAAAACCCTAGTAGAGTGGTATCCACAATAGAAAATCCTAAACCAATATCATCATTTTTCGGAGGACATGTATCTACAAATTTTACTTCAATCAATACATTACATGTGTCATGTTGTTGAGTTACACTTATTAGTTCACAAATAATCCCTCTTCCTACATATTTTATTACAATATTTAGAGTTTTGGGTTCTTCTAATGATAAAGCAATGAATTATTTTTGAATTTTATTTCATGGGAAGCATGTTCTATGATGCATTTGATTGTAATGTATATGGTATCCAACAAAGTAATATTATGTGTAACAACTTAACATTAGCCGATAAGAAAAGACATTTCTTATGTGTAAACCCTATTTGGAGATGCATTCATCAATATTTCAATTTCATTGTTACCTTTATTAGATACAATATTTGTCATATGAGTACTATTTAGGTGTATGAGATAAGATTCAATGTTTATTACGTGTTAAAAATGAAAGGTTTTCATTTCCAAACATGTTTTCCTTCAATGATTTAAGACATTTGATTTAATCAATTCCCACTCATATGGGGCATATAGGGTACTTATGGTTCTTCTCAATTCTTGTTTATAAAAACCATCATGTAATGCTCAAGAAACAAGATTTTTGACCTCAAAGCTCATAAGGGGGATTCTTGGAGCACAAACCTATTCATCCTACACCTGTTCCTATTGGACCTAAATGGGACCCTCTATAAATGAAATGAGAAACGAGCATGGTGCTGCAACTCAAATGTTTCATGACCCATGTGGAGGAACACAATAATAATTCTTTGTTCATTTTTATTGATTTTTCCTTCATTAAACACATTGAATTATACATTGCCTTTTTGGTCAATATTAACTTACTGCCTTCTTCAATGTTAAAACTCTTTGATGATCTATTTATTAATCTTTCCCCGAAAAAGCTTGAAAAGTGTTGATGATAAATTTGTTATACTTTGCATTATCTAGCAATCTTTGGTTTATACCTGCAAATCGAGATTTTTCTGAAAAGTACCATTTCCATCTCCATGACTTGTTTTTCGAATGAATTCCAATTTGGGATTCTATATCAACTGTTCAGTTTAATATACTGTTGTCTTTGATGAAAAAAACCATCACTGTTTTGTTGTTTGTGAAAATTAATTAATAAGAGAGTGAACAAAGCATTATTTCAAAAGAGATGATAAGGAAATTTTAGCGGGCCATAGATTTGAACAACAATTTTAAATTTAGGAGGAAAAAAATTGAGTTGGGAAGTTATTATATGTATAGGAATATTTTGATAAGAAATGTAATATAATATAAAAACATTGAATAATAAAATATAGAAAATTCAATTCATTTGGGATGTATTTACATAGATGGAGTTTACATTATATAGGAGGATGTTCTCCTTAATACAAGGAGTCAACATCAATCCTCAACAACCCACATATCTCTCTCCAATCCCTACAATCTCTCAAACTTATCCCTAAGATATCTCTCACACTAAAATAGTTACGTGAGTTGTTCTCACAACTCACCAATAATAAAACTATTACAACTATATTATTAATATGAGTTCTATAAACTCATTATTAATAATATTACATTTTATTTAATAATGTTACACAATATTTTGGTAACATTCACTCCCCTATTGTTAACATTATTAATTCCCAATATACACTCCCTTAATGTTGACATTATAGAAACAACAATCACACTTCCTTCTGCAGCTTGTCGCCCATGCGTGCTCATGATTTAGATGGTTTTGTAGGTCAACCAACACCTAAAACAAAGGATGGTTTTACATGACAACCAACAACCTAAAACAAAGGATGGTTTTACAGGACAACCAACAACCCAAATATCATGTCTTGCTTTTCCTTTGTGCTTTCATCTATCCACTATGTCTTTCCTTTAGGGAATCATGTAGGAACCACTGCTTACTAAATACAAACTGAATAGAGGGAAAATTGAACATTGAGACCATGTTCCAGTTCCCCCCCTCAATGTGAACATTTCACTTATTCAAACAAGAACTCTGAAATCATATTGCAAATCTGAAATAAAAGAAAACACACACACACACACTGCCACCACAGCTTCGTGCGGCCCCATCGTTGGTGACTCGCGAGAGGTCGCTTTGATTGACCTCCAGCCTCCATTGCCTCCTTCCTCCATGATTCATGTTGCTAGCTCAGCCATTTGATCATGGAGCTCAAATATAACTTGGACGTCGGGTAACACCGAAAATGCATCCGTAAGGCAATTTTTTATAATTTTTTTACAACTTTTGACAACTCACAAAATTTGACACTAAAAGACCTTGAAGACAAAACATTGACATAGACAATAATAATCACTTTGACTAATAACATAACACTATGACAATATGGCTTTTTTTTTTTAACTTGACACACAATGACACATACGATACAATCGACAATTTTGACAATGACTTTGGCTATAGAACTTGATTTTAAAACCATACACATTTGGACTCTAGTTTTGATAATTGACAGAAAATAACTGATGACTCACTTTTAGAGATTTATAATTGACAATGTAATTGACCGGTAAGAAGACAATGACAATTATGGACATATATGGACTTTGGATTTTATAGACTAGACAAAGATAACAACACTATTTGACTTTTCACACTACTATTGCTTTGACACTTATACAAGACTCTTTTTCGTTGACAACTAACTTTCAAAACAATACTTATCAATTTGAATGACTCCACACAAAACCTATTCAACGTAATACGAAACAAATCCAAAATTATTTTCCTAGAATACTAATAGAATTGTAAGGAGTGGAATAACACTACCTTAAATCGTGATTTTTACATAATAATGGAAATCAAGCCAAAGACTAATTTTGCGTGGACTACTTTTTCTCACGTTTGAATAGAAGGTCGTGTGACAGTTAGATATACACGGAAGATATTGGCGCCACTTTTCATGGATGGTGAGGTCTCCACGTGGATTGTCAACTGTTGTGGGAAAATGGCAGTAAAATTTGGTGACAAAACGATGCAACGACGTGTTGAGAGGTGATTCTGATCTGAACAATAAATGCAAAATGATGGAGAACACAAACCTGAATAGAATGTTCCCACATTGAAAAGTATTTCAATAAATCCAACCTGAAAACCACGTGCCAGATCAGATCTCCATAGGAGTCCAATGCGTGATAATGGTTCAACCGCCCATACAAAACTTGTATGTAAAATCTTCCTTGAATACAGCCAATGCAAAACGAAATCACGTGAGAAATTATGACAGCAGCCAACCACAGAAGGCCATCTGACAGATCCACGTCTTTGATAGCTTCCTAGAATGTATTTTCTCTGGCATCGACGTTGGATTCTTCACGTTCCACAAGTTTATATGCGCTTTTATTCTGATTCACGCCTTTATTTGTGTAATGATTTATATTCAAGATGATAAACAGCTTTGGTGAAATCAGACATACATTCATCCGCCAATCGTGAACATTTCTAGATAGAGTAGTCACTGCCAGCAGCTAGGACGTCCGTGATCTCTGTTCTCAAATGCAAACCAAAATAACTTTAGTCAAACTGCTAATACCATTTTTCTTGGAGAAAGCCGTGAGCTCACTGTTATTTCTCCATTATATGGATCAGAAGCTGCTCTGATACCACTGATAAGAAATGTAATATAATATAAAAACACTGAATAATAAAATATAGAAAATTCAATTCATTCAGGATACATTTACATAGATGGAGTTTACATTATATAAGAGGATGTTATCCTTAATACAAGGAGTCAACATCAATCCTCAACAACCCACATATCTCTCAAACTTATCCCTAAGATATCTATCACACTAAAATAGTTAAGTGAGTTGTTCTCACAAATCACCAATAATAAAACTATTATAGATATATTATTAATATGAGTTCTATGAACTCATTATTAATAATATTACATTTTACTTAATAATGTTACACAATATCTTGGTAACATATTTATGCGTATGATCATATAATCTTCATGTCAGTTTATTTTGGCACATCCACCCAATTGGTTAGGGAAAACTATTTGCTAGGCACACATGAGTGAGACTATTGAGATTTTGAGATTCACAAGGCCAAAGTGGTTCCACCTACATTTAGATCTGATTCCTATGACATTCGGTTACATGTTTACGACATCCAATACTTATCTTGTGTTGTAGAATTTATTTCCTCATCTAAGGTATACTAGTCCTTTGCTACATCATACCCGTCTTAGATACCAAGGTACTACTAGTTTGAAATATGGGTCATTATAAAGTTCCATTTACGGTGGCGATTCAAATATGACAACTAGTAAATGGTGATATACATATTTGGACCCTCCACTTCCACTCTACAATTATTATTTGTATGAACACGTCTCTTAAATTTTGGACATCGGTATGCCCATATGAATCTCCCATAATGCAAATTACGAAGCTCTAATCTTCGTATCCATATCTTTATGAATTTGTTGAATGGTTGTGGAACTATGCCCATACATTGAGGTTCTATCCCAAACTTGACCACCGGTTCCCAATCCCCTTGCCCCACCCAAAAACATCAAAGTGGTTATAATAAGTATAAACTCTTTCTCTAGATGCTTGGTCCTTATATATGACTTTGGTGCTCTAAACAAATCACACACATGTGATCTGTGTGCACAAAAACATCCTCCAATTACATGGAAACATCTCATCACCATTTGATATCGAGTCAAGGAAGTTGCCTCCACATGCTTCTTTCGTCGAGAGTCAAGGAATCTTAAACCTCATTTGCAAATCTTGTCTTCTCATCCTCAAGTGGTTTCTTTGCATGTTTTATGTCCTCTTCCCCTTGCATGTGTTATGTACTTCATATAATATTCCTCCCACTCAATATCCTCATGCAAACCTAACTCCATGTCTATGGAAAATTCTTCTCGAGAGAAAATTGAGGATGCTCCCTAACCATAGTATGTGAGATGAGTTGAACATAGTCCAGGGATAGGGGTAGAGGTCGAGAGAAGTATTAGTCTCCTTTATGGTGGTTCGAACCTGAGAGAGGATGTCGAGAGGAATGGTATAGATGACTTCAACTCCATAGGAAAAAATGAAAGATTTGAAAGTTTACTTGTGGTAAAATTAACAAAGGGTATGCTTGAGGGATACCTACTACCGTACCCACTATTATCCTCTTGTGAATGTTTTGCATCACCCTTATTCTCTGAAATGAACGCTTTTATTCCCCTTCATTTCTTTTTCCACTATTTTCCTCTCCATCATCCTTATTGAGGGTATTTCCTTCTAGGTCCCCTCTCTGTGTTCATCCTTTGAGCTAGGTGCCCCAAACTCGTCTTATGCCTTAAAACTATACATTAGGAGTATCCCTACCTTCCTCATCAAAGGTTAATCCTCCTTTGAGATAATCATAGAACATTTTCCATTAAGGCGCTTCTTGAAAATCATCTTTATTTCCCCTACCAGTCTATTGTGTGTGTTCATTGTGGATTACCATCTAAAAGTGCATTGTTTTCCTTGTAAGTTGACCTCATGGCCTCAATTTCATTAGATTTCTTGATTTTTCTAGGTGGATTCTCTGAAGTCGGGATAAAAATATATAAAGAGTCGAAACATTATAGGTAACCTTATATCCCGTAAATGGTTTTTGTTAGTGCAAATTCATAGCACCCCAAAATGACCTTCAGATCTGCTGTAGACAAATGGTCAATTTGGTGTGAATGCACAACATTGAGTTTTCCCTAAGTGTGGGACCTTGCAAATTTGGAAAACTCTCTAGATTGAGGCTGGTTCCTACTCCTCTATTTAGGTGTATGCATGCAATTTTTACAGAGGTTCTGATTCAAAATCCTATTCTAAAACTAGCAAGGAGATAGGGTTGAGAGAAAACATGGAAATGGAAACAAAACAAAGCAAAAAAGAATGGTGATACACCAAAGGAGTGTTGAACTCCTTGCTTTACAAATTAGACAGATCATGAAGATTACAGCAACAAAACATGCACAAATTGCCAAAATGAAATGAAGGATCAGAAGACAATAATAAATGCATGAGAGGATTGAAAATTGATCACAAATCATACATTATCATTTCAGTTGATACAATACGTTGCAATAGCAAAGAGGAAAAAATGAGTTACAATCTCCATGGAAGGTTTGAAACTCCTTCAAATCTACTGCTAAAGAGAAAAGAAGAGCTTGCAAGAGCAAGGACGTCCAACATTACAAAATGAGCCAAATCCGGCTTTTAACCATCGAACAGAATAAAAGAAAGGTGAAAAATGCAGGAAAATTGATTCCAAACTCCAACCACAGACAGATCCATTTAATTAGCCTACAAAGTGATGGGTTTCCATGAAAAATCCCATACTTCATTGTACATTGCTTCGCAAAGCAAGAAAGAGGCCCATACTTCATTAATTTTGGTGGTCGGGGTTGTTTTCTACGTTTTTTACATGCTAGAGATGGTTTCTTGGTTTTCTCCCATCAAAATCCATCAAAACTCAAAATTGAAGTGCCCATCATGTAGAGGATCTCAACAGCTTTCCATTGACACCAAAATCATGAAAAATCGAGCTCTGGTTCGAAAGATATGGCCCTCTGAAGATTTAGGGCAAAAACTGGTAAAACAGATTCAAAGTCGGGGGCAGCGGGGTCAAACTTTAAAATTTTCCCTTTTGGAAAAATTCCCCAAAAACTCCGCGCCCCACTACTTCAAGACACATGGCATCGCTGGTATCTTGATGGGATCGCGGGCTTCAAAATAACATTCTGCCCCTTTTCGTGAAATTGGGAAAATTTCCCAAAATCCTCCGCCGGTCTGCCACTCCGAGACACGTGGCACCTTCTGGTTGCTTGGCGGGGATGCGCCTCAACTTTTCACCTTTGCACCCTTTTTGGTTTTGGCAAAAACCAAAAATATTCTCTCGCCGTCGACTCCCACCGCTGATTGGACACGTGGCACCTTTTCATTGCTCGGTGGGGATGTGGTTCCATTTTTGCCCTTGCGCTTTTTTGACAAAAAGCCAAAAACTTTAAATCCCTTCCACCCCGCTTGCTCCGCCTTGACACGTGGTGCTTCCTAACTAGGTGCGGGCCTTAACCAATTTTTTCCTCTACGGGTTTTTGGGCAAAGATTTTCCTTTGTGTTTTTTAGCCAAAAGGCTAAGTGCCAAAAATTTTCCCACAAGCTCGCCTTGGCAAATTTCCCCTCCAAACTCCGTCGAGCCATAACTTGCAAAATACAAGGAGTTAGGAGGACTTCCTTACCTTTCTGGAAAGGGGAGAAAATTATCTAACTGATGAAGCAATCCCTAGAAAATTTTGAGTGCCTGAAATGTGTAAAAATTTGACTAAGGCACAAAATGAAGGCAAGTTAGCCAAAATAAGTAGGGGTTCATTTTGGATAACAATTTTGGCAACTTAGAGGGGTCATCTTCCTGCTAGATGAATGATCAGTGGCCTTTGAAGCATCCATTGGGCATGGAGTCAAGCCTGATAAACCGATTCGATCCGAACTATGAAAATCGACCTCGAGCCACTGGGAAACTCACTTTGAAACTTGGAGTTGACCTCACCAAAACCACTTGAATGCAATGTGTGCAAGAGCAACCCAAACGATGACCAAACAACTATGTACAAAATTAGAAATCATACATGCTTCAAATGGAACATGCAGTGTGCAAAAGCACTTCTCTGTTGAAAAGAAAACCTACCTACTCTACTCTAACTAAGAGCAAAGGTAAGCTAAATAAACCCTGCAACTGGTTGTGTAAAATAGCTTCCTTTCTTCAAAATTGGCAGCCATGTAATTGATTTGGAGCTGATCATGGCTGGTAGGATGAGTGGAAAATCAACAAGAAGCTAGTCTTCTACCCAAATCAGCAAGGTGTCAACTAAAAACAAATCCAATACCTCTTTTAGTTGCTCTGCATTTGGATTGAAGAGGTATGGCAACTGATCCTTGGTGCTTTGCATATCATCCTCATGCTTAGAAGCAAGCATGACTGGTTGTGACTTCTCCTTTGGCTCCAATGAAGCCAAGTACCTTATTGGGCAAGGTCTGATCCGTTTGATATGCCCATAGCTTTGATTTTAAACTCCAAAAATGGAGTCTTCTTGTAGACCTTCTTGAATGGATGATGTGGAAGAAATGGTGAAGTTCTCCTGCTCTTTCCCTTCTTCCTCTAATGAAGAACATGGAAGATTAAAATCTTCCAACCTTAATTCCAAAGAGCTGCTTTGTAAAATGCGGTGATGCACGAATTGAAAGTTCTTTTCCATGACAACAAGCTCATGTGTTTGGAATGTGATTTCAACTAGTTCCTCTCCATCAAAACAATCCTCCAAATTTGATAGATAAATTGCCTCATTGTTGTCCTGCTGCAAGTGTTCAACTTCCTCCATGGTGTTCTCTTGATCTGCAACTTGATCACCATGGTTTCTCTTCTCTTCAATCATTGATTTTAAAAGATCAAACTCTTCTTCAGCACTAGAACTCGAGAGAGATGAAGTGGAAGGAAGAACTGAAGGTTCTTCTATAGCCTATTTTGAGTTCAAAGCTCTTGGATCTGCACTTTTCTCCTCCACAGCCCACATGTGCTCCTCTTCTTTTGGATTTGGAGTAGCTTCTCCTTCCTCTGCTGCTTGAAGACAATCTTGCTCTTGATTGAACTCTTCCTCTAGCATGAAGTTTGTCAAATCAAACTCTTCAATCTGCTGCTCTAGAGGACAAGTTGGGGTTGGAAGATATCTTTTAGAGCTTTCCTCTTCCATGGTTGATTGTGCAACTTAGATTGGACCAACATTTTCTTCAAGTAGAGTGCCAACATGGACACTACATTCTGAGAAAATTGATTGTTGATCTGCTTCTTTTTGCTCTTCTTCTGCTGTAACAAAATCAGTCCTAACCACCATTTGTTCTTCAACCCTAACCTCCTCTGAAGGCCTAACCATCAAGGGGATCTTTGTTATCCCAAATTTGGCGTACTCAATTCTTCAAGTTGTTTGTCATTTTTTTTTCTGTTGAGCTCCTCTTTTTGCTATCCTTGATGAGTAATTTTTGATTTTCATTTTCCCAACATGGATTTGGGAACACAAGAGGAGTGATGGGTTGGGATTTAACATGTTTTGCAATTATTTGTGGTGGTGGAAGAGATATTGTTTCGCTCTTGTGGAGGGAATGACTGTTTGGAATGGAAAAGAGTAGAGAAATTGAGATGGGATGGGAGACAAGGAAATGGGGAAATGGAATCAACTTTTGGGACAACAGACAGAGAGTTTAAAACTTGACACTTTCTTGAGATAAAATAGATTGGGAAAGAGGAAAAGAAAAGGCATGAGAGGTGTGCTTGCCCATTGACAAGGTTTTCGAATACCCCTCTCATACACCTCTATTCCTTCAATCCACTTTACAAGCAATGGTAGCGTTGCAATCATGAAGTCAAGTTTCTCTTGCGGGATATAATGCCTTGGAAAGGCTCCCACCCATGGACAGGGTGCTCAACAATCGATTCCAAATGCTTTCATTTGTGCTTGAGCCCTGGATTGCACCATCCTTGTCTCCATCTTTTGGATTTTCTGCAACAAATCCACATTTTCTTCTTGATTGCCCTCACAATCTTCATATCCTTGTGCTTGACATGCTTCATAGCCAAACTGATTTTGGCATTGCTCATATGGATATGCATACTAATTTTGAATTTGATCAAAATGTTGATCTGGAGGATTTGAGAAACATGTTGGAGGTGGGAAACATTGCTGTTGTTGTAAATGTGAATTCCATGAGCGAAATGAAGTCATATTTGCACAACTTCATGGAATGGAAGAAGATGGAAGAGATGGAGGGAAGAAGAATGGATGAAAAATGAATGGAAATGAATGGAAAGAGGGTTTGCAACTTCAAAGATGGGTTGTTGACCAGATGGAGTCGCCAGATGTGTTTGCAATTGCCTCCAAAGGTTGAAATATTCACAGGAACACATTAACCTACAAAAGATGAAGTGAAAGACCTCTAAGGTCCCACCAGTCGTGCAAAAACTATTAGTGAAAATTCACAAAGACACCTAAAATGACCTTCAGATATGTTGTAGACAAATGGTCAATTTGGTGTGAATGCACAACATTGAGTTTTCCCTAAGTGTGGGACCTTACAAATTAGGAAAACTCTCTAGATTGAGGTTGGTTCCTACTCCTCTGTTTAGGTGTATGCATGTAATTTTTGCAGAGGTTCTGATTCAAAATCCTACTCTAAAACTACCAAGGAGATATGGTTGAGAGAAAACATGGAAATGGAAACAAAACAAAGTAAAAAATCAGAACGGTGATACACCAAAGGAGTGCTGAACTCCTTGCTTTACAAATTAGACACAAATCATGAAGATTACAACACTAAAACATGCACAAATTGCCAAAATGCAATGAAGGATCGAAAACAATAATAAATGCTTGAGAGGATTGAAAATCAATCACAAAACATACATTATCATTTCCAGATTTGATACTGATACGTACGTTGCAATAGCAAAGAGGTAAAAAATAAGTTACAATCTCCATGGAAGGTCTGAAACTCCTTCAAATCTGCCATATAAGGAGAAAAGAAGAGCTTGCAAAAGCAAGGACATCCAACATTACAAAATTAGCCAAATCGGCTTTTAACCATCGAAGAATGAAAGAAAGGTGAAAAACATGGGTAAATCGATTCTAAACTCCAACCACCAACAGATCCATTTAATTAGCCTACAAAGTGATGGGTTTCTATGAAAAATCCCATACTTCATTGTACATTGCTTCGCAGAGCAAGAAAGAGGCCCATACTTCATTAATTTTGGTGGTTGGGGTCGTTTTTGCATTTTTGCATGCTAGAGACGTTTTCTTGATTTTCTCCCATCAAACTCTATCAAAATTCAAAATTGAAGTGCCCATCATGTAGAGGATCACCGATGGGATTGCAGAAGCTTTCAAAATAACATTCTGCCCCTTTTTGCAAAATTGGGAAAATTTCCCAAAATCCTCCGTCGTCTACCACTCGAGACACGTGGCACCTTCAGGTTGCTTGGCGGGGATGCGCCTCAACTTTTCACCTTTGTGCCCTTTTTGGTTTTGGCAAAAAACCAAAAATCTTTCCGTCGGTCTGACTCCCGCCACCGACTGGATACGTGGTGCCTTTTCATTTCCGTGAGGGATGTGGTTCCATTTTTGCCCTTGCGCTTTTTTGACAAAAATCCAAAAACTTTAAATCCCTTCTGCCCCTGCGCTCCGCCTTGACATGTGACGCTTCTTGACTAGGTGCGGGCCTTAACCAATTTTTTCTTTGCGGGCTTTGGGCGAGATTTTCCTTTGCATTTTTAGCCAAAAGGCTAAGTGCCAAAAATTTTCCCACGGGCCCACCTTGACAAATTTCCCCAAACTCCGCTCAAGCCATAACTTGCAAAATACAAGGAGTTAAGGATGAATTCCTTACCTTTTTGGAAAGGGAGAAAATTCTCTATCTCGATGAAATAATCCCTGTAAAATTTTGATTTACTTGAAATGTGTAAAAATTTGACTGAGGCACAAAATGAAGGCAAGTTAGCCAAAATAAGTAGGGGGCTCATTTTGGATAACTATTTTGTAAAGACTCGATTGTTCCCTCCTTTCTTCATGGAGCACGTGTCTTGTGAACATCATTATAGAAGAGGCCTACTAACACCCACATAAATAAATTGAAGCATTGAACAATGGAAACACTCATCTTTTATGAAAAATAGGTTATCCAATTGAAGAAGTGGTCATTACGAGAAGTCGAGCTTAATATTATTCTTGGGAATTTAAGACATATGTGTTGAGTTGTGGAGCTCAATTACTTCAAATTAGCATGCAATAATAAACTTGCAGGAAAATACAATAACCGACATCGGTTATGGAGGAACTAACACCGGTCACCTACAATCGACATCGGTCGGGAAAGGAGGAACCGACATTGGTTATGGCTAACCAATGTCGGTTACCTATGTATGAGTGTTTTAATTATCTCACGGGAATTAGATCTAATTTTAGCATAAAAACAGATCTATTGATTGTAATTGCATGACTAAATGCCCTAAGTTTGTATATGCCTATATAAGCATGAAAGATAAGGTTTACAAGAAAGAATTGAATGAGTTGATGATTATTGTGAGAATCATTATGAGAGAGAGAATTCTTGGAGTATAAGGAAAAAATTGAGAGAAAGAAATTACTGTACATCTAAGAGGTGTGGAAGATTGTAAATCTTCATTGTATATCTTATGAAAGCTTTGGATAATAGATTGGCTTGTTTCTTGGTGGACGTAGTCCACACTGGGTGAACCACATTAAATCTGGTGTTGATTTATATATCTTGTTATGTATATTTATTCTGGTAGAATATCCACTTTTATTGCATGTATGTTTAGATATGATATATTATCTCTGAACCTTGTGCTAACCCCAAAATCTGGTATCGAGCTTTGTTTGAGGGTTTTTTTTAACAAATTTACTCACGAGAGGGTTTTCTCGATTGAGTGGGAGCTACATCAATGGAAAAAGAAAATAAATACAAAGTATAGAATTTTGACAGCTGAAATTATCAATTATAGAAGATGCAGATTGAGGATTATCTGTATCAAATAGATTTTTACTTACCGTTGGATGAAAATTCTAGACCTATGAAGATGACTGATGAAGAATGGAAGATTCTTGACAAAAAGGATTTGGGATCTATAAGATTGAGCTTGACAGCATATGTGGCTTCCAATATTATAGAAGCGACATCTATGGTAGAGTTAATGAAATCTCTTGCTAATTTATATGAAAAATCTAGTGCTTCAAATAAAGTTTATTTGATGAAGAAACTATTTAGTTCTAAGATGCATGAAGGTGGATCTGCATCTAGTCATTTGAATGATTTCTGATCTATTGTAAATTAGTTAAAATTGGTTGATATTCCATTTGATGATGAAGTGAAAGCACTTTTATTCTTATGTTCTTTGCATGATAGTTGGGATAACTTGGTAATGGTTGTTAGTAATACAACATCTGCTAATAATATTTTGAAGTTTGATGATGTGGTTAGTATAACCTTGAATGAATAAATTCACGTAAAAAGTACAAAGGAATCATCATCCGGGAATGCTTTGAATATGAAAAACAGAGGGAGACATAAGGAGAGATCAAAAAGTAAGAATAATAAGAAATCAAAGTCAAGTGATGGCAGATCTAAATTCGAGTAAGGGAATTATCTATTGGAAATGTGGAAAGAAATGACATTCAAAGAAAGATTGTTGGTCAAAGGAAAAAGAGAACCAACATCCAGAACAAAGGTAAAGAGTCAAATAAGGAGGAAAATATTGTAGCAAAGGTAATGCAAGATGCTCTTATTCTTTCTTTGGATAATAGAATAGAATCATGTGTTTTAGATTCATGAGCTTCTTTCCATGAAACCCTTAATAAGGGTTATTTTAGAAATTATGTCCAGGGTAATTTTGGGCATGTTTATTTGGGTGATGATGAACCTTGCAGTATTACGGGTAAATGGGAAGTTCATCTAAAATTGCAAAATGAAAATACATGGGTATTAAAATATGTGAGGCATGTGCCAAGCCTCAAGATGAATCTTATTTATGTAGGGCAACTAGATGAAGCTGGTTGCATGGTTACATTCATAGCAGACTCTTAGAAAGTAACCAAGGGTGCTTTTTTTGTGGAAATATGTAAGAAGGTAGGAACATTATATTTATCTACCTGTGTTATTGATTCTTTTTCTGTGTTGTCTACTTTAGATTTAGATGCATGCATGTGGCATAATCGGTTGGGCCATATGAGTAAAAAAGAATGCAGATCTTAAAGGCTAAGGGTAAGTTATCAGATTTGAAAGATTTAGATCTTGATTTATGTGAGAATTGTGTCTTTGGAAAGCAAAAAGAGTGATATTTCTCAAAGTTGGGGCAAGTAAGAAGGAGAAAAAATTAGATCTTGTACACTCGGATGTGTGGGGACCATTGCAAGTAGCTTCTCATGGAGGATCATAATATTATGTTACTTTCATTGATGATGCTATAAGAAAGGTATGGGTTTGTCTTATTAAACATAAATCGACGTTTTTGAGACTTTTAAAATATGGAAAGCCCTTGTTGAGAAGGAATTAAATTCAAAGTTAAAGTTCCTTATATCCGACATTAGTGGTGAATATTGTAGCAAATATTTCAATGATTATTGTTCAATGAATGGAATACGTAGAGAAAGATTTGTTTAAGAACACCACATGAGAATGGTGTTGCAAAAAGAATGAACATGAAAATCATGAAACGTGCTTTAGAAGTATGAGGATACATGCTAATTTGCCCTTGTAGTTTTAGGCAGAAGAAATTGATACAACAATTTATTTGATTAATCATGGGCCTTCAAGTTCACTAGATGGAGGAATACCAGAGGAAGCTTGGACCAGAAAAGAGGTAGATCTTTCTTTTCTTAAAGTTTTTGGTTCATAAGCTTTTGTGCATATTGATAAGGAAAATAGAAAAAAGTTAGATGCAAAATCTAAAAGATGCACTTTCATTGGTTATGGATCTGGTGATTTTAGATTCCATTTTTGGGATTTAGATAATTCTAAAATTATTAAGATTCGTGACATTGAATGGAATGAAAAGAGAATGTACATGGA
Source organism: Taxus wallichiana var. yunnanensis (assembly GCA_018340775.1). Classification (NCBI taxonomy): domain Eukaryota; kingdom Viridiplantae; phylum Streptophyta; class Pinopsida; order Cupressales; family Taxaceae; genus Taxus; species Taxus wallichiana. Next base: position 388,579,355 of record CM031242.1, read on the forward strand.
TCAAATTTTGGTACCCAATGACGAACCGATTGAGAAGTTTGTGAATGAAAATGAACTCTCGATTAAAAATAATACCGATAGGGTTACATAATGTGATTGTCGGTTGAACCTTAGATGACATTTGTCAGCTGAACCAACGTCGATCATTGTCATATTTAGATAGAAATGTCTAGGAGGTCCAGAATGAGCCTCTCGGTACCCCAAATTTATGTGAGAAGGTCACAAAGGGTAATTAAACCTCCAAAAATATTTACACCTTCTCTATCTTATTTATTATTGACTGATAATGGTGAACCAGAAAGTTTTGAAGAAGCAATACATGATAAGACTCATGTGTAGTGGGAGCATGACATGGATGAGGAGATGGACTCCTTGGAACAAAACCAGACTTGGGATTTGGTTAAGTTGTTAGCAGGTAAGAGGACATTGCAGAACAAGTGGGTTTACAGGGTCAAGGAAGAAGATGGTGGATAAAAAGATACAAGGAAAGGCTTGTAGTAAAGGGATTTACACAAAAAATAGGTATTGACTTTGGTGAAATATTTTCTCCTGTTGTTAAAATGACTTCCATACGTATTGTGTTGAGTATAGTTGCAATACATGATTTGCATTTAGAGAAACTAGATGTGAAGACAAATTTCCTTCATGGTGATTTGGATGAAGAGATTTATATGCAGCAACCACTTAGGTATGAAGTCAAGGGTAAGGAGAAATTAGTGTGCATGTTGAAAAAGAGCCTATATGGGCTCAAGAAAGATCCAAGACAATGGTATATGAGGTTTGATAGTTTTATGCATGAGCATGGTCATTTGAGATGTGGATTTGACCATTATATTTATTTCAAGAAGTTTGAAAATGGGAGCTATATTTTTTGTTATTGTATGTGGATGATATGCTTATTGCAAGATCTAGTAAGTAGGACATTGGTGAGCTTAAGGGAAAGCTAACTCACACATTTGCTATGAGGATTTAGGAGCTGCAAAAATAATCCTTGACATGCAAATACATAGAGACAAGAAGAAAATGAAATTATATTTGTCTTAGGAAGCTTATATCAATAAGGTGTTGGAAATGTTTAACATGCAAGATTTAAAACATGTAAGTACACCTATGGCTGAACACTTCAAATTGAGCAAAGACCAATGTCCTTCATGACATGAAGAGGTCAAATACATGACATGAGTTCCATGTGCTTCAACAGTTGGGAGTCTCATGTATGCTATGGTTTGTACCAGACCATATATTGCACAAGAAGTGGGAGTTGTGAGTAGATTTATGTCCAATCCGGGAAAGAACATTGGAAAATAGTCCAATGGATACTTAGGTATTTGAGAGGAACATCTAGCATGCAATTATGCTATGAAGGTTTAGATATTTATTTATGTGGCTATATTGATTCAGATATGGCTAGAGATTTGGATGGTAGAAGGAGCACTATTGGATATATTTTCACAGTAGGTGGGACGACAATTAGCTGGATTTCAAGATTACAGAAGGTTGTGGCTTTGTCTCTACTACGAAGCATAGTATGTTGCAACTACAAAGGCTAGCAAGGAAATTATATTGATGAGTAAGTTCATGGAAGAGTTAGGAAAAGAATAAGATGATTACAAGTTGTTCGGTGACAATCGAGTGTAATTCATTTGATAAAGAACTCAGTGTTTCATTCAAGAATGAAGCACATTCGATTGAGGCATCACTTCATATGGTAGGTATTGGAGGATGGACAATTGAAACTAGAGAAGATTCATACGAGTGAAAACCCTACGGATATGCTAACGAAACCATTAGAAAAAGAGAAGTTGGAGCTATACTCCTCTTGTTGGTCTTCGAGTTTGAGACTTGAAGAGAAAGAAAGAAGGCTAAGGATCCAAGAATGACGTTGTACAAGTATAGAGTTAAAGAGTAGATTAATAATATGGAAGCATTGATCTATGTGTCGACATTCTAGTTCATTTTTGTAACAATCTAACATCAATGTAATCGTTTAGGGTTTAACATACATGATATTCATAATCAATCACTTGCATTCTTCATTTTATTTCTTTTTGTTCTTAGAAATAGAAGAATTAATCTACTAGCACTTATCCATAGATGTGTAATGGTTATTCTTCATATACATATTTAGATTCCATTGCATGATCTATAATCTGCAACTTTTATTGAACAAACCCATCTAGTTTGGTTAGATGTAGATTGTCTTCCATACATCTCCTAGGCTTGACACACATGATTGGTATATGAGATTATTTCTCTAATAAGCATCTCATTAGTTCCTATCAACTTGTTCATAAAATCAGAAAGAAGGTATTCAGCTTGCTTTTGTTTAAATCTATCCCAACAAGCGAATATCCAAGATGGTTGATGAAACAAAGAAATCCTATGACAAAAGTTCAATTATTTGTTGAGGAGGCTTTGGAAGAACAAAGGAAGGAAAATATCTTTTAGTTATGCAATCTAATGATGTAATTAGGTCCAATTACCTCTAGGAGTGCATCAAAGGTGTAAGTGAACTTAAATATTTGATGCGAGAGGTGTATATAATTTACATGCATTCACTAAGTTAGGATGAATCAACAACAACCTTTACTCAAACTCAGTAGATGAGGATCTTTACCAAGATGCCTAAAATGGATCTATTATTCAAATTTTCACCTATTTCACCTTAAATGGATTCAAAAACCACTCTACTTTGTTCTATACCCTGAATTCAATGTCAACACATTCATCAAATTGTTCTCTCTTCAAGAAAAGTTCACTTTCTCTTACCTTTCTCTGTTGGCTCTTCACCCTTCTTCACTAGCTCTTCTCTCAAATAAGCAACTTCTTGCTTCTTATCCCTCAATATCTCCTTCAATGCCTTTTACCCTATTTCTCACTCAATAAAAATGTTAGAACAATCATAAATTTGGTTCAAAAGGAATCAAAACATAAACTACACCCATCTTGCTCAAAATTGTCATTTGGTGCTCTTAAGACCATTTCTCTTACTATGTTCATGGATGGAAGGTTCTATAACTACCCACAACAAAGTGAAATATTCTATAAACACCCTGTAGGCCCAATATAGAGTGCACAAAATTTTATGAGCTAATTCTTTAATATTTTCACTCAAACATCATTTCCTCCTTTCTAGCTCCACTAATTCCTTCTAGCCCTGTTTTCCCACATTTTCCACCATAACTTTCCTTGCATGATGGTTTAAAGCACAACCTAATCATATTTGGACACCCATTTCAGTGTTCTACCTGTCCACAAAATCTCAATCTTGGATTCCCTCTTAAACCTCTACTTCCTTTACAACTTGACGTTCTCAATTAGGTCTAGGACTGTGCACACTATCCTCCTACAAGACTTTGTCACGTTTTTCTTTAGATTCCTCTAATGAAAACCCAAAATTACTTCTCCAATAGTTAAAGTACCTTTTCATTGTTACTTCTTCCAAGTTTCAAAGCAAGATTCCACGTGGAAGGATTTTTAGCTTAGTTTTTGAATCAAACCCTAGGTTTAGCCTACATGATAGTCCTAGGAGTTTAATTTTCTTATAAAATGAATGATCCTTGTTTCCAATGCTTCAAAATTGGTTCTTAGGTATGTATTAGCCTCCTTCAAGATTCTGAGCTCTCAATGCTTGTGAAAATGTTAGCCAACTCAAAGATAGATTAATGTATGTCTAATTCAAACTCATGTGCATGACAATGTTACATGCAAGAAAAGGTCTCTAAATAAGTGGATCTCATCATTTTAAAATCAACCACTTATAACAAATCTTTCTTCTCATCTCTAATCTCTCATTGACATTAACACCAATATTCAATGCAAGTTTATCACGTTCCAATCGTTGGTAGCCTATAGATGACTATATTACTAGCTTTTCTAGTGTATTTCCCAGACAAGAACACAAAACATGCAACCTTTGAAAGGTATTAAGACTCAAAATCACTAATCTCTTATAGATAAACCATTCAATAACCTAATTAACTCTCCAATACTAAGTTCTCACAATCACTCACGCCAATACGATCGAAGAGGGCATTAAAATGCTAAAATCGAGTTAAAGCTTTTCACGTTTAATATAACCAAAAAAGTACTCACATGCAGGGATCTTTCTTAATGCAAACACAATTTTTAAAACTTATACTTGAAGAGTACAGAGAGATGAAAAGGATTATTCATTCATGCAACATTGAAACTTATTATTCAAATCCTTATTTCTTATTTACTTGGCCAAATTACAGTCTTCATCTTCTCAAACATGAGCTCCCTTCATTCATTCTTCATCTCCCATGTTTTCCCTTATTTTCTCCATTAAATATCCTCTCTTTTTTCACTCTCTCCCTCTTTCTAACTGACTTTATCACTCAAATACATCTTCTTTAATTTAACTCCCCTTTTGAAACCTAACCAACTTTTCAATGTCCCTATTCTGATACATCAACATGAAGTATTTTTACATCACTCTTGATACTTCATTAGTTAACTTACATCCCTAAGACTCATGCTTATTGGTCTAGAAAACCATTACACTTATACATACTTTAAACCACTCCCTTTTCACCTTAACAAGCCATATTGGCTCATTTACATGCTCTATAATTTGAACTAAATTTTGGAGGGAAATGTCAAATTTGAAATTCATACCACTTGACCACATAACTCTCTCTCTTTTAGGATTTCATCATAGTCCAACACACTTGCTTTGATCTTACAACAATGGTTAGGATGAGAAATTGTCAATTTGGATGTTCTTTGAGGATGCCCCTACATAAATATCCCAATGTTTTAAGGTAAAATCGACATTGACGCATTGGATGTTTGGATACTTATTCTAAAAGTGTATGACGCAATCAATAAGTTATATAATGTACCAAATACCATCTTTTCTATTTTTAAGATGTCCAACTCAGTGTATTGTTGGTGGAAATCTCATAATTCAAATGAGAGCAAGATTGAACATATTGACACCTAGTCAAAATTCGTTGATACTGAATGGTTGCAATTCTATCCACATATGTATCATTATTATGTTTATGGTAAAATCTAATTATTTAGGCATAAGAAAGAATATGTTGTGTGATTACACCATTTAGTTCCATGAACTCTCTCCACACGTGAATCTCTTTGAAATAAGATCACATCAAGTATTAAAGTACACTAATAAGCTCCATTCTTATTTATAAGATGCAATAGAGTTCCTACCACATGGTTTTTGATCCATATTTTGTACACACTAATAAACACCTTCTCAAATATGAAGACATGGTTCAATTCTCTCTCCCACTTGTTTCAAAACCCTAGTTGGACATGTGGATTCAAGGTATGGATTACTCTAGGACGTATAACTTCAGTTGGGATGCATGTGGCCTAGTGTTAACCCGTGGAGGGATCGTTGTGTCAAGATAAACCATGTATTATAACTTTGATTTTGGACAGTTGTTCATTCGGATGTGCATTCAATTTATTATGTTCTAGATATCATGATTTATAATGAGGTTCAACCTATTGGTATTTAGAATGGTTCTAAATGATGTGAGATTTTATTTAAAAAACTCAAAAAGGAAGGAAGGGTAGGGGAAAAAAGAATACTAAACTCTCATTCAACCTATAAATATTGCAAACACCTTTTATCTCGAGTCAAAGATAGACAAAACACGAGTAAACTAGAATTAGTGTTAACTCATTTCTTTGTAAAATCTAAAGCAACTAGACTAAGGAAGCAACGCACAAGAGGAACACCAATTTTATATCAACGAAATAAATAACAATAGTTCCTCTACAAAACATATATAGGAAGTTAACCATCTTAACTATAATTCAAAGCTTATATTACAAAAAACAAAACAAAGTAATTATCACTTGCGAACCTCCCCAAACCACCAAATTTTCAAGAGTGAAAAGCGAATCTACAAAATCAAGTGTTAGAAACATCCACTAACTAAAATAAGGTCAACATAACACAATCTATTATCATGTAGATTTGATTGAGAATTGAATTACAAACTCAATAAATTGAAAGAGATTATTGTCATGTCCTGAAGGCATGAACTAACAATTAAGACAAAATATACAACTCACAAAACCAATAGAAAACTCCAAAATACCCTATTTGTATTGAATTCAGCTCTAAATCTTTTACAATTAATTTACACAAATTTAGAGAGAAACAAAGTCTCTTCATACTCATGGTATGTTTTGGAAATTCCTAAAATAAAATAATCTAATCCTAAAACAACTAAAATTAAATTAACCAACTTAACAGACTCAAAAACTAAATATGGGAACATGCTCCCATTTACATAATCTGATAAAAATAAATAAATCAATTTGTCCCCAAAATAGATTCCTTTGTTTAAAATTATGTCGACCTTCTCTTAACTGATTTAGTGTTTAAAACTATCCAAAATTAGCAAAAACTTCCCAAAATAGCTTGCATGGCTTCAAAATTGATAAATTACTTTATCTTTTTTTTTTTACATAAATATCAAATTTAGAGATCCAATTACTTTGTTCAAAGTAAAAATGTCTTATTCTATCTCCTGTTTTCCTCTTTAACGACTCATATTCAAAATTAGCTTCAATTTTATCTCCAAAATTTCATTAGCTATTTTTTTATGAAAATGATCTTATATTATATTAATTCAATTCAATACGATACAAGATGACTTTCAACAAAAAAGCGGGCGGTATGAGAGCACGCCCCAAAACCATAAACAAAGCTAGGCCGAGCCTAGAGCAACAAGATTCAAACTAGGCCAAGCCTAGGAGAGTACAAAAAAATAGGCATCGCCTAAAAATAGACAAAAAACAAAATCAAACAGCAACAACAAACATGCCCGAGGTGGGCGGATCCTGATCATCCGGCCACCCTAAACCAAGAAAGTCCTTGCCAACATCTGGAAGCTCCCAACCAGCAACAATTTCTTCCTCAAATTCTGCTTCCCCACGAGTAGGAATGGCAAGGCTGAGGTGAGGGAATTTGTCTGATGGTGGCGAGAGGTGGTGGTGGGTTCCATGCATCCTAGTGTGAAGCAGCGGTAGGAGGAGAGCCCCACCCATGTTGGTGAGGTGCTGAGCCCCTGCCTTCTTGACGAGCCAACGATCCGTGGTAGAGAGCCTTGGCCATGTTGGCAAGATGATGAGTAAATGTGCTAATGTAATGGCCCCGGAGCGGCGACCGCAATCAAAGCACAACGTTGAGACTAGATGCGCCGGCCACCATAGGTGAAAGGCAAGGAATGCCTAGTGGGAGACGAGGCACTTTGGAAACATTGCATGGGGCTTCCCCCCAGTGGTGCAATAGGGTCTGGAGGTGATCCACCTCTAGCGCCACCTTGTTGGCATGAACTTGAATCTTCGAAGCACATTGGAGATCACCATAGATTTATTATAAATGAGAAAGATTGATCAATTGTAGAATTAACAAAGAAAAAAGCATTTCTTTCTTTCCATATCCAAAACAGAATCTCCCCTCTGAAAAACATGCCAAATCTAGGTGAACATAGGTAAAAGCTTGGGACTATCTCCTAAAAGGATATGCTTCCAAGTGAAGAGGTGAGGCCGTGAAGGAAATAAAAATGAATGAATCTAGTTCTAGGAAATTTGAGCTTTGGGACATAACCAAAAGATATGCAAGATCGTTTCCAGATGCCCACAAAAGGGCATTTGGGAGTTGGGATCCCAATTTGAACAAGACGATCCCCGATAGGAAGACCTTGGTGTAGAATATACCAAAGGAATGAGAAATCTTCACTCCACACATATAGTCCAAACAGTTTCAAATCGCCTACCCTAGGTAGACAGAATGGAATGAATTCCCGAACGTGTATTAAGTTTTCCCACCATGGGAAAATGGGGTGAGAGCCAACGATAGCCTTTGTTGGCTTTGTAATTATAGAATGGGGTATCGGCATACCACTTCCAGTTTTCCACCATGGGCGAGAGGAATGCACAACAATTTTATGCAACATGTGGTCAGGAACCGAATTGATCACAGTAGTAAAAGTATCCTAATCTTGGTTGGAAATCTGAAACAGAGCTTTAAAATTTGGCCAAGAGGACCAAGATTGAGTGTTTTTGCAGAATAAGTCCTCTATGGTGTGAATTCCACGCTTAAAGAATTTGAGCGCGGAGATTCCTGGACCTCTGCTAAGCATTTATCTTGGGCTTGAAAAATCGGCGACCACCAGAGAGACTGTTGGTTGACAGAAAGCCCATTACGAAAGCCATCCCCCTTCCACAGAAGCCAAGGTTTGACACATTCCCACACTTTCCAAATACTCTTAAGAAAAAAAGGTGTGAAAATGTTTGACGGCACTAGGGTGATGAGAAAATTGACAAACCCTAAGCCTTTCCACACAGGGCGGCCATAAGGAGAACCTTCTGCAATACCATGCCATATGAGAACTTTCTAAGCTTCTTGGCTAGTAATGCTTCTGATAATCCATTTAGCAAAGAGCTTGTCCTTGGTGTTGAATGTGAATAAGCTCGAGGCCTCCAGAGTTTCGAGGCAAACAACATATATCCCAAGCTACCCAATGAAAACCTTTTCCTGTAGAAGCATTAGCCCATAAGAAAAATTTGAGTAGTTTTTCCAACTTTTGAATGGAGGCTTTGGAAGGAACCCAACATGATGAGTAGTAAACATGTGTGGCTGCAAGAACTTTAGAGAAGATTTGGAACTTGTTAGCCAGGGATAAAGACACGTGATCCAATATTCCAAATTTTTTTGCCACCCGTTGAATGACATAATACCATAGTTCAACCGGGAGACTTGAAAAGAAAAAGGAATACCCAAAAATTTAAAAATATCACCATGTGTCAGGATTTTCCAATCAAAAGTGGCAAGCCAGTCAGTGTGGGAAGGAAATATTGCCGATAACATTGGGTTTTTCACCATTGAATGGATGAGCCAGAAGCTAGGTAGAAAGTATCCAAACATTGCATAACATTGTGAATGTTGGTTTCATCTTCAATAAGCGTAAGAAAGGAATCATCCGCAAAATGCCCATTAAGAAGTTGTGAGTTGGGTTCAATAGGCAACGAGATTCCACAAACAAGACCTTGCACTTTGGCATGAGCTAAGAGATAACCAAAGCCTTTGGCCGTTAGCACATACAGTGTAGGGGCAAGAGGAAAACCTTTCCGAATAGACCAAAAATCCCAAAAGGCTCCAAGTTGAGGCCATTAATAGAAATTTGAGTAGAGGCATCTACAAAAAGCATATTGATGGATTGAATAAAAATGGGTCCAAAGCCAAGGGCTTGAAGCATGGCGAGAATGAATGGCCATTCAATCCAATCGTAAGCCTTCTCAAAGTCGATCTTGATAAACATGGCTACCTGATTAGACCTGCGGGCCCATTCCATGCCTTCCCACACTACGATGATGTTATCCAGGATGAATCATCCATGTATAAATCATGTTTGCTTTGGCTGAATAATAACAAGTAGAAGATTGTGTAATTGCAGAGCTAATGCTTTGGCAATGATTTTATAGGAGACATTCAACAACGTAATCGGCTGCTAATAGGTGATTTTCTTGGGGTATCCTTGCTTAGGGATAAATTTTATGTTTCCCTTATTAATGTGTGGCCCTAGGGATTGATTATGAAATCCTTCAAGATAGACCTGAAATAGGTCTTATCCGATAGAATCCCAAAGGGCTTTATAAAATTCACAAGGGAACCCATCACAACCCAACACTTTATCATTAGCCATTTGCATAGTGGATTCATGGAGGTGTTCAATGGTGAGCATTCTCTCACATATCACCTTATAAGTCTGTGATAGTTTTCATGGCACAGCATCCAGACATTGATCAAGAGTAGCTCGGCGAGATGCAGAGGGTGGTTGAGCTTGAAAGACGAGCTTGTAATGACACACAAAGGCTTGCAACATAAGTTACGGGTCTGTAATCCGAACTCCATTGTCCATGATAGCTCGGATCTATTGGGAAGGCTTTCTGGTTTGGAGAGAAAGAAAGAATTCTTTTGAGACTTGATCTCCAATGTTGAGCCAATGCATTCGAGCCGGATCTCATGCGCCTCGGCATTATAGTTATCCGTAATTTGGATTATTTGCCGGAGCGTAGAAATTTGCGATTCAGCAAAGATTCGAGAGAAGGGATCGCCTTGAAGGGCCACTGCTTGTCGCTAGCCGAGAGCTGAGGTATTAGCGGAGAATGAGCGGCTTTGAATTTTTTCTAGCTGTCGGCCATAGATTCTAAGAAATCTAGTTGTCCGTGTTGGCGCGTCTTCCCACCATTGTATCTAGTTGGTTTGCATAGGTGGATGAAACTGCTGACAGTGGCTAGTTCATGGAATTAAATTCCAAACCTATTTGATATGATTGACAGTGGGGCCATGTTACATCAAGGAAATATTAAGAAAGAATTGGCCTTTATGACAAAAGGCGCACATCATGCCAAAAATATGATATCGTATAGGAGAATGGTCCGAAATGACAAAGTCAGGCATGACCTCCATTGACATAGAATAAATGCTATCAAACTCAAATAAATCTTGAGATGATAGCATGGCCCTATCAAGCCATTTGAGAACGTGATCCATCCCTCCATGAAGATTGGTCCATGTGTACCAAGCTTCAGAGGTGGGAAAGTGAGACGTTAGGATAAAAAAATCTGAATTTATTATGCATGAAGTACCATGCTTCCCTTTCACCAGGTGTCCACCTTATAGGCAAGTGGCCACATTTATCATTAGGTGACTCAACCATATTAAAATATCCACTTATTACCCAATGAGGCATCGGGAATGGAGTTGGCTATCCACCGCCATGATCGGCCCTTTGGATGCATCATTCGAGGCGTAAGTATGTATGACCCAAAAGGGCGGCCATCAATATTAAATAGAACCCATATGACACGGTTGGTGGGGTCGATACCATGGTCGACTAATAAGGTCTTCCATTTGGGAGCAAAAAGTAAAATTAGTCCCCCACGCCCTGCTTCATGATTGTTGCGAGAAAGCCAAGCAAGCCAAGCTGTCGACCAGATGGATTTATAAACCATCTATAACTAAAAAACCTGTAATTTTTACTTCCTATAAAAATAAAATGTCCAAATTTTCACAACGTTGTCGAGTTTCACACATAACATATTTACGACAGGAGTTTGTAAGACCCCGAACATTCCAAGACAAAGAATTCATGGGAAACATTGGTCTAGAGCCATATCCCCATCCTCCAAGCCATCAAGGGCATCATATTGATTGTGTAGGAAACAAACAACATTGTGCTGCAAAAAGTCTTGCAGATCAACTTTTTTCTAGTCGGCGAACTCAATGTTGTATTCCTCTTCTGTGGAATCCACGCTGCGTGCTAGGCTATGATCCCAAGAAATTCAGAAGGACTTCGAGTCCATTTGGGCGACGACCTTGTGAGTTGTTTGGTAGCGGTGGTACTTGAGTGCTAGATGAGAGCACAAGAAATAGAATTTTCTAGTCCATGAGAACTGATGCCACAAGGGGTGTGCTAGAGTACTTTGGAAAATAAGTAATCGAGATGACAACAAAAATTGCTTCTTTAGCAGCAGCAACTATAGGCTCCTTAATGGGATACTTTGAGAATTGTTCCTTGCATGCCCGATCCCGATGGCCATGGGAGCCAAAGGCTTTGGATTTCTAGGATTTGTTCTTATTTCGTCAGGCCCAAAACTTACCAACCTTCCTCATGTTGGGGTTTGACTGACTCGGGAGTTTCTTTGGCCACAAGGATATTATGGGGTACATAAAGCATGCAATCCTTGATCTTTTGATTAGACACTTGACAACGGAAGAAAATGTTAGGTAGATAGATATACATGACCCGTTGGGAATAATGTTTATCGCCCATCTGGATATCCACAAATTCCTTGAGATCCTACGAGAGATCAATCTCAACGCATACTCACTTCTGCGACTGAGAATGGTAAAACTTATCATCTTTTAGGAAAATTACCTGCCCAAGCGAAGCGGAAATTTACGGCAAAAAGGCACGCATGGTAGAGGAAGACCAGGAAATTCAACCCAAACAGGCACTTTAAGGGCGATATATTCATATACCACAAAGTCCTTGTGTCAAGGTGTTAACACAAGTAGTGAGTTGCATACATACCAAGTGGCTTGCTTAGCCATAATATTGGGTGCATTAGTAGGGCCATAAAAAGAAAAAGAAAGAAACCCTTGGTCATGTTTTGAACGCTATCCAAGTGGACTCCATGAGGAGTCTAGACTGTGTTAACCCAGGATTTGAGTATGCTTTTAGAGGGGATTTGACCCATAAAATACCTAATGAGGAAAAACTACTCTAACCATTGACAAACAACATTAAATTTAGGAATGGGCAGAACTACATCAGGAGGAGAAAGATTACCTCATGAAAGACCTTTGGGACGAATTTCCTGGGTTGCTTCTCCGTGGTGCCATTACTTGCTCCACTATCTCCTACCACAGTTGAAACAACCGAGTTTGAAGATGGCGAGGACATTATATAAGGTATTCACGAGGAGAGAAACCCTAGGAGAAACTATAGCAATAAATTCCCGTAGAGCCCGAAAAGGCTGTAGTATGGCGGTTAGAATTGATAAACCCTAGAAAAGTGACTCCGCTTTTGTGCCGAGTTGCGAGTTTTTTTCACCACTAGGTAGTATTTTAACATAAAAAGGTTTTTAAATTGGGGAATTTTTTATTAGCCATTTTCACCATTTTTAGTTACTTGTTTTGTCACAGATCTATTTTAAATAGTCGATTAACTCATCATTTAGCTTTTAGTTCAATCAACTTAATATCCTTAATCACGGTAATTATTTATTATTACACCAAAGGTGACCCCCTATGGGAAAGGGATTTGCGGACATTCACGGAACTATGTCAAATTTGACAACCTAAATGATAGTTTTGACGGGCTATTTTTATAGATTTGTTTTTTTAACACTTTTACTTTTCCAATTTTGCATGCTGCAACAGGTTTGCTTATGATGGAACCAATCCTCTAGAAATCACCCAATTCATGGTGGGCCTGTGGGATTATTTGCCTTCTGCATTGAAGGACCTTTTCCTTTGTTTATTGCAACTATGTTGTTCTTTGATTTTTTTGATTACTTTTGATTAAACTTTAATGCAATTCCATCTTGTGAAATGGATTTAATATCACATAGATTCGTGCTCTAATTGTTGTTTTAGGGCTATGGGTATGTCTTTTTCCTCTTCTGTATTTAAGGACTTGTGGATGAATACGAGAAGGTAAAATGACACTTTAATAGACATGTTTATCATGCACTTGCACATAAAAGAAAAATATATAGGAACTTAATTTGTTATTCTCTTATATAATTGGTATTTAGGCTCCAAATTCTCATCCCAAAGTCTGTTTTGGATACTATTTTCTATTATACCTTGATAACTTTATCCTTGATTTGTTCAATCAATTTTAAAATGAAATATTCAATTTTTAAATCAGTCAAGTATATTAATTGTTATTATGTTGTAAATTGTTTGTATCTTTATCAAAATGGGAGTGATGTTATAATATAGTTTTCATCAAACTTTATTTATGTTAAGAATTGTAAATAAATCCTTTTCAGGGGCTTCCGAGTGTTTGATAGCCTTTTACCTACTGCTTGTAACATCTGTGCCAAAACTTATTGCCATTAAAGAGGATCCTTAAGAGGTTTTCCAGCTTCTTTAGGACTTGGATTCTTTCATCATTCCAGATCCTTACTTGCTCCCAAAGGCTGAACACATCAGGATATTTTATCCATTTGATTCAAATTTAAATCTCTAGAAGGGATTCCCTTAGCAAGAATGGCTTCAATTTGACCTTTTGTTACCCTCAACAGTTCATTTGCATTTTCTTCTTCTTTTCCTTTTCTTTTCTCACCAGTGGAAATTCAGCTAATGCTTTCCTAGAACTAAGGATATATTTTGTACTTGACCAATTTGATGCAGAGGACTCTAATTTGGCGAGACATGAAGGCAATGTGCCCATAGAAGTGATAGATGTAGCACTCTTACCGTGGGACAATTATTATTTACTTTTTCATGTAAATCCACTCGGTTGTCCATTTTACACCGGACTAATCACAAGTTGAGATCTTATATGTCGTGCTTTGACAAATTCTATATAGAGACACATATTTCTATAATAAATCATAAAATAATTTACAATTTTGTAGATCTTTGAAAATAGAGGAAAATTAATAATTAAGGAGTTTATCCACAATGGAGTCAAGTGTTAAAATTAGAGAGTAGGGATGAGAGATATGGAGCCATGTTGCATGGAGAGTGTAACGTTCACCAAGTAAAATCAAAGTATACTATGTAAACGTACATTAGACCTTTTTATTTTTCTTTGAAATTTTTATGGAGTGCCACAAAAAGATTTTCAAAAGAAGGTAAAGGTGCAGATCTCGGGGATAATTCCATCTACCATCCATATTTTAGTGGTCCTTACATTCGATCGAATAATATTAAACTTGGAAATTAATGTCGAGTCCAAAAGGAGTTAAAATTATACTTCACCGCAAAAGCCCCACCCCCGGCATGCTCTTTGTAAGAAAGCAAAGAACTATTTATGGGGATCCTTTAAAATAACATAAGACAAAAGACTATTCTAGGTGTTTTGAAAATTAATGTCAGGTCCAAAAAGGAGTGAAAATTATACTTCACCGCAAAAACCCCACCCCCTGTCATGCTCTTTGTAAGTAAGCAAATAATGATCTATGGGGATCCTCTAAAATAGCATAAGGTAGAAGACTATTCTAGGGCCAACACACACAAATTTCCGGTCCACAAAGTGGTCTAGGGCTATAGAACAAGATCCATATGCATATAAGGTTGTAAAGGAACCATAAGGGGAATTTACACTCAATCACTAAGGATATGAGGTGTAACACCTTACTAGATCCCGAAGACATCTAAGAAAAAACAAGATCTAAGGGAGAAGAGAGTGCCATTAGGTGGTTAAAAGAGCTATCTAAGGGTTGTAAGGGTGCTTGTAGGGAAAAGAAAAAGTTGTAAAATAAAGGCTATAATGTAAAAGATAGATATATGTTGTATTTTCCCATAAGTGTTGTGGGACATGAAGTCCATTATCCCGTACGCATTAAGTTTAGCTTGGTTTCCCACTTCAAGACTTATTTTATTAATCATAATTTAGTCCTCCATAATAACATCTCTCGTAAGTGGTATAGGAAACTTACAAGCTACATTATCACTCTATACTACTTTGGGATTGATCTTTACTTGGTTGGAGAAATTATTATTCTAATATAGAATGGATGATAGGGTTCAATTTAGGATGAAGAGTTGTGATATGAACTTTTCGGAAATGAAATCATAGAATTACTCTATTTTTAAGGACTCGGTTCACAATAGTGTAGATATGAGGTTTACTTATGGAGACACGAAGCAATTCCTCAAGGACATGCTTGAGGATGAATCGGGATTACATTATGAGGCGTCCTTGTGTTTTCCATTAAATATTTTGGCAAAAAAAAATGATTGTTTTGTCAAATTAACAACTATTTGATACTTGCAAAAGGTGGCGTGTAAGAATATGTATGACTCATTTGTGAGTTTGGATGTTCCCTCTCTCAAGAAAACATTCCAATTATCCTTTTTATCTCTAACACTTAACGATATTCTTCCTATTAATTGTCAATGCAAAAGTATTAAGTGGGAATCATTTTTAAAAGTGTTTTGGTCACTAATGGTAAGAATGGAGTTACTCCTTAATTTCATATGTTTCAAAATTTAATATAATACTTTCTATTGATATTTATAAGTTAAATCTAGAGCTCTCTTCACAACATTAAGAATCTGGTAATGCTATATAAGGTAAAATCCAAGTTTTTAAAGCTTTTCCTAGAGTTTACAAATTCATTAGGAGTTTTACTTCATCTTCATCACATCTTGCTGTTAGGATTATTTTTCCCAGTTGGTGTAACATTCCTAATGGATGTGTACACTTCAATGGCAACTCTTTCAACTATAACAGGACTTGAAATTAATAATGTTTTCATCTATATATCTACACTTACAAAATCAATCACACCCCTTATCAACTTCAACTACATAAGTAATAACTATCCCTCTAAATCAAATAACATATATTGTTCAATGCATTCACATTGCATTGTACACATGCGATTGCTAGTTTCTAAAATTTATGAATGAATCTACCATTTGTTTCCTCGTGTTTTGACTTCTTCAAACATTAAGACTCCCGATATAAAACACCTCTCTCATTGGTTCATCTCTATGTGCTAATTTTTCGTACCTTATCCCTCACGATAATGGACATGTAGACATGATCGGTGCTCATGTAACATGGTTAATACATGGTTGGGATTAGTGTCCTCTTCTTACGTGAAGCATAGGGATTTGAAGTTCATAGTGTGTGCCTTTATAAATCTCCCGATGCTTGACACATGTTGAAGATCGGTTCATTTGACTCTTTATCTCAAGAACTTGTGTCTCCCTTCACTTCATTTGTCTAGCAAAGTTGGGTTGTGTTGTGGTCGTAACAAATAGTTATGTTTTATACATCATGTCCTAGCTCTACTTAATCCCATTGAATTAGTTGAAAAATTATTATCTATGGATAACATTCAATTAGATTTCTTGCTACTTTGACCTCTGTTTCACCCGTGTGTTTCAATTTATTGTCTAGAAGCTCTTGCTTAGAGTTTTTGTTCATCTGCCTATGTTTTAAAGAAAATTTGGAACACTTATTGTCCTGAAATTAAAGAGATAGGATCCACAAGTTCTCATGTCTGTTTTTGGTGAAGGAAATAATGTTTAAATACATCCCAATTTTCCTTGGAGGTCAAAAATGAAAGAAGCATCCAAATATTTTCTTACTAAGGCCATTTATTTGCTTTGTTGAAGAAGGTGGACAAATTGGAAAGGAAATTGGGTTAGACTTCCAAATGTAGGATTGTGATTATTTCACTACTTAAGGAAAATTTTGAATGTCGTGTGCTAGGGAAGAATGGTAGATAACCTTTATTTTATGGTGGAAAAATGATGAGGGATGTATTGGCCACTTATGAAGGGAGGACTCAAATTTTAAAGATTTTAAGTGGCCTCCCACATGATCTTGATTGAAATGGGGATGTAGGCATCTTGTATTAGTCAAATCCTCTGTGTTTGGAGCCATGGATGACTATTCTCGGTTTTACAAAAGGAAAGATAAACTATTATGTACCTTTGGTTCTGTTGGTGCACTGGTTTGGTCTGGTTGAAATCTTGACATATTTTTGTGAATTTCCCTAAGTATATTGAGTAACCAGACTGTTTAATTGTTTTCTTGTAAATTTGTGAACTTGTTGTGTGGTTCCTTGGGCTTAAATGTTGTAATTATGTCGGGGTTTAACCTGCTACATGATTTTACATTAATATCTTAACATTTCCTTTGATTTTGGTGCTTTGATGAAGATGTATGTTTAATGGTGTGGGTGATGTATTTGAATTTCAATGTTCTTATCAAATGTTCAAATTGGAGCCATCCATGTAAAGGACTTGGTATTTTTGCGGTTTTGCGAGTTTGTATTTTTCAAATTCACAAACTACATTTCTACCCACAAGCAATTTTGCATTTTGCAAAGTTACAAATTGTAAATACAAGTCCGAACCACGAGAAAGGAATATCCTATGAATATTCCTCCAAATGATTAATTTTTAATGAAGAAGTCAAATGTCATGACCCCAAAAATTGCCCCCTAAAACCCATGCATTTTTTTGTGTTGCAGAGGTTAACGTTTTATTTCTAACTGGTGGATCCAGGTCATCTCACAACCCGACTAGCGATTTCGTGAAGGGAGCCAAGTCCCAAATGAAAAACAACGAGAGCGTGGTCAAATCTGCCTTGATGTCTTATTTGAATTTTGGTCCTTGATCAATTCTCAATTTACATGTGTCATCCTTTCACAAGGGCCATATTAATCTTTGTTGTATCGTTCTAATTCTATCATATGTCTCTCAAGAGACATAATACATAATGTATTATACGCGTTGGGTTTTATTATAAACATTATAATAATATTATATTATATATGATAATAATATTATATATAATATAATATAATGACACATTATATACATTGTAATAATAAACTTTATAACACATTATATAATACCGTATAATATATACATATTATATTATATGTAAGCATACACTATATATATATATATATATTTCATATATATATATATATATATATACTACAATGTTATAGTAATATACATTAGTATTATAATATTGTAATATACCTTACATATATTATAATATATTATAGTATTATACTATATATTACATTATAATATACGCTATACGCTATATTATATAATAATATACCCTTAATATTATAACACACACACACACATATATTACATTATATATATTATAATTTACTTTATCTATGAACTAAATACTTAAACTTAACCTATTCACATTGTGTTTTATTACTTTTGGAATTGGTGTTTGTTTATTATGTTTAGTGTTTTTATAGGGTGGCGAAGGAAGGAAGGAGTGAGAGAGTTAGGGTGGCGAGAGAGAGGAGGAGAGTGACAAATGTGTGGAGGATGGGGATGCAACAAGGGAATGGAGGCGGGGGGGCTATGTGTGAAGGGGCTGGAGAGGAGGCGGTCGTGGACGGGGCCACGGTGAAGGCAACCCGAGTTAGGGGAGGCAAGGCAGCCGCATGGTTAGGAGTCGGTAGTGTGGCCGAAGGAGGGGACGACGCGTGGGGCGGTGCCTAACCTTGGCACTACAATTTTTTAATGGAAGGATTTCATGGGGTTGGAACCAACCGACACACCCTCCCCTGTCTGCATATAACTTTTTTATTATTTATATACACACACACACACACACACGTAGTTACAAAATTATGAACTTACTACTACTATTATACTGCCAAATATGTTGTTTTATATATGGATCTTGCGTAAGAAAAGTATTCACTAATGACTCATCCCCTAGTCCTATCATCAGTTTAGTCGGTCATTATCATTAAGTGTCTTGCACAGTCATCTCTCATGGAGTCTCAGCTTGTCGTTATTTACTCAACAATCATCTCTAGTCTTTGACTAGGGTGCATAGGAAGGGATTAGGGTGCCCGTTAGTGCCCCGATCCTCAATTTTAGGCACCCTGGTAGCGGTTGCACTTGGTTCTCATTTAGAGTCTTGAGGTCGGTCTTTGTAGTTTTCCCTCTCATTCCCCTAGGTACTAGTCGGCATGTCGGGTCATTAGTGTCAAAATTTGAGCAAGAGATCCCTATATAAACACAACATACACACTATCTTAAGGGTGAATTATTTCTACTAAGGGCTAGCTATCTACATAAGGCAAGGGACTACATTTGGGCACTATTCTACATCACACACTACATAGGAAGGGTTTTATTCATTCTATTCCATCCACCATTTACATCTTACATCTAGCTATTTCCCACTATTTTGGTGTCATTGGCACTAGGGCACCCTAGGCACATGATTGCACACACAAGAACATAGAACTACATTAGGTTTGAGATGTAGTGCAACGATCAATCGTAATTCCATCCATTTGGTAGTTGAGGAAAGTATGACCCATTCATTTGCATCTTTCTTTTTAGGGTTTGATGCTTTTGTGTGGGGTTTTGTAGGATATTATTCATCAAAGACTTACAACGACATCAAAAAGATAATGTGACATACACATGATAAAGACCGAGTTATTGCGAAGACCTAGCGACCAACTTAGATTCAAGTTCCAAGCTATTTTATAGACCAAAGCATCTATACTACAAACTAGGGAGCCCATAGCACCCTAATCCTCCCATAGGCACCTCATTCTAGCTAAATATTCATCTACTACAACTTCCTGAGGTGTGTTGTCATACTCTTCTCCGCTTTGTGCATTATCCAAGATACAATTCCATATCAACTGCGAGGTAAGTTCATTTTAGGTTAGTACCTTTTCCCTCCTATTCAATTATTTCATTTTATTTAGAATATCAAATAAAATTAGTTAGCATTTATATTTCAGTTTATATCAGTCATTTCATTGTTGTACTTGTTTAGATTAATTCTAAAATACATAATTTTAGTTAATCATTTTGGTGAACCCATACTTGTAATATTTTTCCCTAGGATCCACTTCAAACCCTAATGGCAAAGGATAGTTCATTTTCTTCTCCACACATCGTGTCTCATTTTAGTGTCAACCCTATTTATGATGAGGTTTCCATCGCTGAGTTCACATCTCTATATAGTAATATTGTTATCCCAACCGATATTCAACAAGTCTTAGATGGTCAATAATATGTGCCTACTAGTTTTGAACATTCTCCTATTGACATTAGTATTTTTGAGGACCTAGTATCCTTTACTCGTTGTACACCATACTATACGGCTACTAGTGATCCTCCTTCTGATCTTTCTAAGGAAGTCCTAGATGATTCTCTTATCGATTACATGCTTGGTATCGATAACCGCTCACATATGCATATCGATTCTTCTTCTAGCTAGATCACTACTAGGGTTTCATCTCATGATTCTCCTACTTCTAACCTTGCTTCTCATGATACATCTCATACTAGCTTGCATACTCCATATTATGTTGATGATCCTATTTATAACATCCTTAGTGACACTCTCATTTATGAGTCTCTATCTGATGGTGATGAGGTAATTGATAGCCATGGTTCACCCTCTTTGTACACCACCTAGTGTGAATCTCCTATTCTATCACTACCTTCTCCTGAGATTACATCTTGCAATGTGCATGAGTCACCTCCATCTGTTACTTCTTCCTCTCCTACTATTTCATCTTCTCCTATCATTTCATCTACATCCGTGTTCCATCTCCTTTTATCATTGTATCTCCATTGGTGGCTTCATCTCCTAGGGATGTTGATGATGCTACTCCTACAAATTCTATGGGTATTCCATCTATATAATATAGTATAGCTTCTTTGGCACCCACTTCTAGTGTTCCTTTAGCATCAAAATCTCCTTTATCTTCTCTTGACATTCCTATTTACAACCGCTCACTACATTATTGCCATCTTCTATTATTCCTTCATAAGACATCTTATCCCTCATGCATGTCATAGTTCAATTACAATCTCGGGTTCATTCTCTCACTCTATAAAGTAGGGCTTGCTATTATTCTATTGACAATAACTCATTACATGATAACCCTATTCCCAATAGGATTCATAACTCTACATTTCCTATAGACTTTATCATGCCTGCATTCACATGTTTTGATGGTATTGGTGACCCTCATGCTCATCCCCTTCATTACCGCATGGCTATGAATTCCTATTCTAATGATAGGTTATTGCTTAAGGCTTTCGACACAATCTTACGATGAGGCGTTGCAATGGTACACTCATCTTCCCTTTGGGTCTATTAGTAATTATTATGACATGGAGGATGCTTTCCTCCATCATTTTATCATCAATAGTGGCCCTAGAGTTACTTATGACCGTTTACCTACTTTACATCAAGGATCATCAAAATCTATCACAGATTATATCTTACGGTTGAATGCTTGTATACATCAACTAATATTCTAACCTATTGATTTAGAGAAGTAATTCATTTTCCTGTCGTGGTTTCATTCCTACGCTTAAGCAAATATTACAATATGATACATGTGAGTCATTCACTCTCTTGTGATACAAATTCATAGACCTCAAACAATATCTTCTCTCAGTACATGTCATTGACCCTCCATCTACCTCCACTTATATTGCATCATCTAGTGCTCCTCCATTGTCATCGGTTGAGCATCCTACATAGTCTCCATCTCAACCTAGCAAGCCAGCTCAACCTACTCCATCATAGAAGCATACTTCTTCTCCTCCTCTACGGCAGACTACTTCTCCACCTACTCCATCTGCCTCGCATGAGCCATTACACTTCTCTCATCACGCTCAACCACATGATGTGTTGCATTTTTTAATTAATGAGCATCTAATTTTCTTACCCTCTAACCAACATCATCCACAACATCGTCTACAATGTCAGCATGATCAACCCTATTGTAATTATCATCACATCAATGGCCATAGGGATGATGATTATTTTTCCCTTCATGATAGATTGCAACAATTATAAGATAAGGGCATCATTTCCTTTGGCTCTCGCTCACGTGAGTGGTATATCTCTCCTCTACCTCATCAGCGCATTTCTACCCACGTTGACTTGTCTCCTCCATCTAATATTAAGGTTATTATGCATCCACCACCACAGGTTGTCACTCATGTGCACTCTCCACCGCGTCCATCCATCGCTACACCATCACATCCACCGCATCCACTCCATCCATCTCATCTATCACATCATGTTATTGCTTCACATCGGCTGCCACAACCCTCTGCATTCATCCATCCCACTATGCAGCTCCATATGACATTTAGTTCGGTTCATACACTCATGTTGCTTCCATCCCACATGCTTCCACTACTTTGCACCGCCTTAGTCTTTGGTAGGTGATTAATAGCAATTTACTCTCCTGATGACGCACTTGTGTTCTTACGATTCTTACATGACTGTTGAGGGTTTTTCTCTAATAACCTTTCATCACGCGCTTCGTCGATTCATCTAGCGCACTCAATCATTTCCGATGATGCACTCTTGCTTATGCAACTCATTCTTGATTGCTAAGGGATCTTAACTAAATGATTCTATTCATTCACACAATGGGGGGGCATTGCTAATATCCCCCCACGATCATTACACTAACATAATACGATCATTATCAAATTCATCACCACACGTTAGTTCAATAATCATACATTATCTATTTTTCCATACATTCTACCATCATCATTACACTAACTACGCATTACAAGTTCCATTCAACAAATATACATCTCATATAACTTATCAATCAAATTATATATGTTATCTACCATCATTCACATTACACATTTTGTCTATCATTATCAACATTATAGTGCGAGTCTACATCAATACACAAGAACGATATACAACACATTAACAACAAACATTGAGTCACATTGCGACATAGACACATAACGAAATAAACTCATCATATATCAATAACATCTATCCATATATATATTGAATACAATCATCATTACAAAAAAATTCATCATTGGGGGAAACTCCCCACATCATATACAATAACACAAATCAAGCTTCATCATCACTATCGCTCTCTGGGTATTACAAGAGCCCTAGAACTAGATGCATCACCACTAACTCCATTCCACTACTCACAGGCCTCGATACCTCTCCACTTGCCTACGTAATAAGGTGTTCTCCATAGAATTCTCTGAAAATTGATGCTATAAATCCATGTATCATGAAAATACATCTTGTGCTAAGGGACCACCACCCAATGCCTCTCTGGCTCATCGAGTCTCCTCGCGTGCCTCATCCCTCTTGCCTAGTAATACAATGCACATCACTGTTGCTATGGCCACATGCTCAAACAAATGGGCATGCTCACCCGCAATATCATCCACATGCTCAAGTATCCCTCCACCAAGTACATTGGTCAACACATTCCATGTCAATGTGCGGATGGATGTGTCTACTATCAGGGACCAATATGTGTCACCTATAACACAAATAACAAAAAAACGTAGATAACTATCACTATCACATAAGCAAACAAAAAAGTACACAATAAAACTATATGTATACTTATGCTCAACTACAACTTCTGCCACATCATCGGGGCATGGGCTTCCCCCTCTCCTCCTCCTGTATGTGTTAACCCCAATACGTCTGTGAAAAATGGAAACAACAATACCCATTGATATGTCACCCACCATGCACGATACTCCTCTGTATAACTTGCATCATTAGAATATATTATCGCTATCATCGTGTCTACCTCATCTAGCCTAGGAGGTACTAGCTACTCTCTTTATGGGCCCCGGTATACCCCCAACCCTCTTCGATGATCTAATCACTTACAACCTTATATATGGTTGTGGGGGCATGTCCTAAGCCATGCCAAACTATGGTGATACTCTCTCTACTTCAAATAGCTTAGCCACTCCTAAAAATTGATCCTCTAACCATATAGTCCTACAAATACATCACAAATCTACAACATCCTCTAGCCATCCCCATAGTTGTGATATGGCCTCCATGTAACTACCTCGGTCCCCATCCTATCTATCAATGCCCTATAGGTATAAATGTCCATCTTCCACCCGTGCACATTAATCCACCTCCTCAAAAATATCTCTGGCCTAGCCCACTCCGCTCGTGGACTTCCAACTGGCTTTAACACTGCTACATGCTCATATGCCCACACATGTAATAACATAGTAGATCCTATCCCACCTCCATGTTCATCATGAGTAAACCGGTATAGGTGTGTATATAGGTGGGCCAACACACACCGCACCCACAAGTATCTAGTTCTCTCCTCCTCTATATGTTGGCATATATCATGCATCTTACATAAGATGCCCACACCTCCTCCCTTAACTATGATAAATGAAGCAATATCCATGGCAATGAACTTCCGTAAACGTGGAACTCCATACCTCGGGATAACATCCAAACTGATATGGGCCTCGGTAGGTACTCGAGTCCCCACAAAATATCATCTAGCAGCTCACATCTGTCTCTCCATATCCTCCAATGGCATAACTGTACTCTCTCTCCAACAATGACAAGCACAATATGTAGTACACATCCTCCAAAGTAACTATCATCTCACCCGTAGGTAACCAAAATGTTCAAGTATCCGCACACCACCTCTTGCATAATGCATTCAATATGGGCATATTATGGGACACATCCCCATCTCGTGTTATGTGTCACGGTGACATGGTCTATAACATCCCAATCCTCATTTGAAAAACCTAGCCCAAACAAAGTACTCAAATGACGACCTCCACAGAATTCCCTTGAGTGAATATCCCTTTGCGCACTAAAAAAAAAAAAAAAAAAACACAACATTAAAACACTATTAAAGTCCAAATGCACTCACTTATCACATTAATATGCATTATAAATCTCAATTGCCTTTGTTATAGATAAAATGCACACATTACGGACTAGGGTGCCCAGATGCAGGGACACCAAAGACACCGGGTTTGGGTGCTTACATCCCCGAGGGTCACTACCATCCTCATCGCTCTTGTCCGGTCTAAAACACTGAGAAACTTAATAATCTAAAATTTGCAAAAATTGATAAAACCAAGTACTACACACAATTTTTGAAAAAAACATCGTACTTACCAATTCCTCTGTTTTCTATGATGCTCTGACATGGTTGCCACCCTCTCAAACTAGCTATGACATGTTGCTCTCACTTGTGGCATCTTCACTCACTTAGCACTCACTCTCACAATTGCATCAAAACCAAATGAAGTGACTAAACACTTTTTCACTTCACTACTTATAGTTACTTTTCATCACCTACTTTACTATGGTCATTATTTCATGTTTATTCTTGTAACTAATACACACTACTCTGTTTTTGCCATATCTTGAGTGTTTCTAATCCGATTTGCACCCCGTTTGTGGTGTTCTTTTTATAATTTTACCTATCATCATACCATACACATAAAACATGTGTTATCTCTCCTTCACATTTTCCTTCAATCAATCCCCATACATTTTTATGATCTTTATCACACTTCCTATTTATCTTGCGCTTACTTTCGACTTAGCGTTTGTTATTTTCATCACTTCCCTTTCTTGAAAGGGGGCATATCATTGGGGTAATCCTATAATTCCCCTTATATCACTATGTATTTGATCAATACTATCAATTTTCATTTTCAAACATTTACTAATTTACCGCGTGACATTTCACCATCAATTTCCCTAATGACTTAACACAGGGGCAATAAACGTAAAAATTCCTATGCAACATTTCATCACTTCCCCTAATGACATGACCGGGGAAAATAGCATAAAATATCTCTATGATCAACCAATCAAGAAAATCAATCAATCTATTAACGCGTTCAAATCTCTAACAATTAAAATCATATCATTCAATCAATATAATATAACACAATTGGCCTCCCAGATGACCTAACTTGGGAGTTACATTGTTACTTTCCCAGATGACCTAACTTGGGAAGTTATTCTACATTTCACGTTCACTTCCAGATGACCTAACTTGGAATCCATCATACATTTCATTTTTTCTTCCAGATGAACTAACTTAGAAGCCATCACATTGCAGAAACACCCGTGGAGTGGGTGAAAGAGTGCCTTTCCTATACCACTCCTATATGGGTATATTGTTTGATTGAAATTATTTGGATCCAAAAACCACAAATGTTTGATCTGAGTCCATCTGCAGTGACTAGATCTTAAGGATGTAGTTAGAGGTTGGAAAATAACACACTTTTCTCCCTACACTCTTCCTCTCGTGCCAGGATGTCCAAATCCTTGGGTCGATTATTCATATACATGTAATTAGGTTGGGATTCGATCACTCCCTACCCCATATTATCGTCATTATACACATTCGAAATCATAAATCATCTAAATCATAGCTCTCATTTAGTGCAATTCGTCACACTAGTACACTTTTCGCTACATTACATAGATCAAGGCAATGATCCATGATATATGGTTCTTTTGCCATGATTTTACTACCACATCTGCGCATTCTACTACAACATGGGCTTCTCCATATTTCTCTCAAGTACACATATCTATCTACATTATGTTACTGAGCTTTCCGGTCACCAACATAAAGTGGGGGAAAATGTAGTCACAAATCACGCACTTACTACTACTATTATATTGCCAAATATGTTGTCTTATATATGGATCTTGCGAAAGAAAGTATATGGCTCATCCCCTAGTCCTATCGTCGAGTTTAGTTGGTCATTGTCATTAAGTGTCTTGCCCGGTCATCAAGTACTCACATAGTTACGGTCGTCTCTAGTCTTTGACTAGGGCTCCTAGGAAGGGATTGGGGTGCCCTTCGCCACCCCGGTCCTCATTTTTAAGTACCCTATTCCCGGTTGCACTTGGTTCTCATTTAGATTCTCGAGTTTGGTCTTTATAGTTTACCCTCTCATTCCCTAGGCACTAGTTGGCATGTAAGGTCATTAATGTCGAAATTTGAGCAAGAGATCTTATATAAACACAACATACAAATTGTCTTAAGGGTGAACTATTTCTACTAAGGAATAGCTATCTACATAAGGAAAGGGACTGCATTTGGGCACTATTCTGCATCACACACTGCATAGGAAAGGTTGTATTCATTCTATTCCATCCACCATTTATATCTTACGTCTAGCTATTGCCCATTATTTTAGCATCATTGGCGCTAAGGCACCCTAGGCACATGATAACACATAAAAGCACATAGAATTACATTGGGTCTGAGATGTAGTGTAGCGCTTAGTCATAATTCCATCCATTTGATAGTTGAGGACACTCTGACCCATTCATTTGCATCTTTATTTTTAGGTTTTGATGCTTTTGTGTGGAGTTTTATAGGATATTATTCATCGAAGACTTATAACGACATCAGTAAATCTAGTGCAGTATACACACGACAAAGAATGAGTTATTGTGAAGACCTAGTGACCAACTTAGATTCAAGTTCTGAGCTATTCTATAGACCAGGGTGCCCCTCTTCATGCAAACTAGGGCACCCACAGGCACCCCATTCTTTCCAACTATTCATCTACTACAACTTCACGGTGTGTTGTCATACTCTGTTTTGCCTATGCATCATCCGTAGAATAGTTGAAGATCAACTGCAAGGTAAGTTCATTTTGGGTTATTACCTCTTCCTTCATGTTCAATTATTTCATTTTATTTAGAATATCAAATAAAGTTATTTAGCATTTATATTTCAGTTTATATCAGTCATTTCATTGTTGTACTTGTTTAAATTAATTCTAAAATTCATAATTTTAGTTAATCACACACACACACACACACACACACACACACACACACACACACACACACACACACACACACACACACACGCGTGCGCACGCACACACACGCACACACGCACACGCATGCTTGCACATGCACGCACACATGCACACACACATGCACGCACACACACGCACACATGCGTGCATGCACGCACACACACACACACACACACACATGGATTCCAAGAGTAAATGAGGTGTTACACTTATGATTTGTTTAGAGTGCCTCTATAAATCGGTAGCATGATAAAAATTAGTTTTACTCTATTATATTTCCAAAATACGAAATTACGCAAAGCAAATAAGTATCTTTTGAAACGACTGATATACAACTTGTTATATAATTTTTTTCCTTAAACCATAAAATGATATAAAATTAAAAATGACATTTAATAAATATTTAATATTATCAGATTGTAAGTTTATCGTATTCAATAAAACTAATTTTATTTCATTTTTCAAATAAGCCAAAAATGACTATAATAACATCAATCTCACAATTTTCTATAACAAAATAAAGAACAATAAAATGGAGTTCAAAAGTGGTGCATCATGGATATGATCACCCTTTCATGCATTTCTACATGAAAGGATGGCCATACCCATGTGTATCCCATAATATGAGTCCACTTCACCATGAAAGTGCACACATATTAGCTGAGATGCACCAATTGCAAAATTAAATCCATAGACTTATTTATCAACACCATAACATTCCAAACATTCCAAATAACTATGAGAAAATACATAAATTTTCAAAAATCATTTTACAACAATAATTCATTACATTACTGATAAAAATGGTATGACATTGCTAAATTTAACACTAGTTTCCACTTACAACAATTACAACAAGATTTTAATATAACATTCCCTTTACAAACTATAGCAAGTCTCCTTCTCAAAAGTTGAAATTGTTTGCTAACATTACACTTTCCTGTCAATACATTCCTCTTTTCAAGATTACAAACATAGAACAGGTCTCCACTAACAAGGATAAAGATAGCTACGCCAAAGAGTTTTCCACTAGCGGTCAGAAACACACAAAAGGGGAGTCAAGCAATGCTCACCGCCCAACTATTTCCAATGGTGAAGGATCACTTCCAAATTCTCCTTTTCTCTCCACATGGGAAATGAAATTAAACCTTGAAACCTCCATAAAAGCATGCCTCCTTATTCCTCCACTACACCTTATACCTCCAATAACCAATCCTTTTCACTCCACCAAAGGCCTAATTCCAACCACCCCATCTCCCTCCAAACAAAATCATCATAATAAAACCATATTCATAAGCAAGATTCCTAATTTCCTTTTCCCTCCACCAAACCAAAATTTCAGTCTCCCCTCCAACACCCATCCTATGGTCTTCTACCCTTCTTAATCACAAACAAAAACACAAAAAAATTAATAGCCAAAAGAGGACTAAAACAACAAGACAAAAATAAGCATATCAAGCCAAAACACCATTTCATTTCACCAAAATACAAGATAATAAAATTACAATGCACTTAACAAAGAAGGCTCAAGACCCTACCTTGGAGCCATTGCTAAATTATTCACTTGTTCCTTCTCCAATTTCTTAAACTTCTCCAAGCTCTTTCCTCCAAGCCCAAAGATCTCCCAATAATGAAATATTGTGTGTAGCCAACCCTTTTTCTCATGCACACTTCTATATTTATAGATTTTACAAAAAAAAGGGTGAGTTGGCTCCACATAGATGTCCAACTAAATGTCCTCCCTCCACCTCAACCAAGGAGTACACACCAATATCCAAGGTAATAAATTCTCCAAAATTATTAGTCAAGCATCCATTACTCCACCTAACCCATGAGTACACAACAATATCCAAGGTAATAAATTTTCCAAAAATATTAGTCAAGAAAGAAAAATCAAGTTCCATCCATCACTCCACCTAAACCAAAGAGTTCACATAAATATTTAAGACAATAAATTCTCTAACAAATATAGTCAAGAAATAAAACTCGAGTGAAATAAAGATTAAGAAAAAGGGACAATAAAAGGTCAAAATCAAGATAAAAACTTCAAAAACACACTACCCCATGATGGGTTTGGGTCTTGGGCTCATTTTAAATGATGGGGGCAAGGTTAGGTGGTCCTTTGGCTATCTAAATTTTTTTCCAAAATCTAAATCTGACCCCTTAACAATTTCTTGAGTTTAGAGACCAATAAATATGATGTTCATCTACCAAAAGTGTCATAGCCAAGTACCAAAACAAGACAAGTGAAAAGAGAGAAATTAAATAAATTACAATTTACAAAAATTAAGGGTTAATTTCTAAATGGGGCTCACAACATACGGAAAGTGAAATAATTCAGACAACCCAAAAAATCAAAAAGGATTCATGACTTTTCTACCCCAAACAATGTTGCTCAAGGTGGCCATGGGTTTAGGCCAATGCATCCTTCATGTGTTGGTCCCTTGATCCCCATGTGTTTGTTAATTTTATTTAGTTGAACCTATTCATCATTGCACACTCCACACACACATTACATCCATCCAAGAAAATATTACAAAACCATGCATTCACATGTTTAATGCATTCTTACATATGTTGGGTCATTAGGTCTTCAAAGCAACAATGTGACGTAGGTTAGAGCTTTATTGTGGGGGTTAACATAGCCAAGGAAAAGGGTGTTAGACATATTCAAATCAAAGGTAACTTGATGCTCATTGTGAACGCCCTTAAGAGAAATATCATCCAGAACTGGACACTTGGCAATATCTTATAGGATGTAAGGGAACATCTCAAAGCATTTGAAAATTATAGTATCACACACACTCCCCATAATGGTAATAAATGTGTTGATAAGTTGGCTAACTTAGGGGTGTATAACAATGATTTAAAATTTTGGGTGAAGGGTGATGAAATCCCCTTAGCTATTAATAATATTATTCACCATGATAGGTCATAATGTTATTATTTCTTGTCACACGAGGGATATCACTTTTTGCGCTTGTCAAGGCAGGGAGCTTAAGTGTTGTGAAATCAATATGGGGATTTTCATTTACTCCGAACCTTACAGATTTTTGTGTGACTGGTTTGGTGTTGGGAAGTTAATAGAGAAGCCATGGGAGGTGACAGAGTTCATGTTGAACCTTCAAGTCATGGGGCCATTATTAACAATCCTTCGATGTGGCATATGCTTAGAATTGGGGGCTTCGAGAGTATATCTCCAAGCTGAAAGGGCATGATCCCTCTCTTACCATGGAGTTCAAAAAGGCATGTAATAATGGTAGGGTTGTTGTCAGGGGGATGGAAATGGATATTTCTAAGTAGTTTATTGCCCGAGTTATGAGCATGAACATGCGGGGCCTTAAGATCTTCAAATACCGAAGCCTGTAGAGACCATGAAATCAACACTTTTTAAAGGTAAGGAAAGAGTCTATTTTCTTACCGATGGCATTACTAGGTCTTGTATCCGAGGGTGTGGAAAGAGGTTTGCTACCACATTATGTGGTATATCACTCTCAAAGGAAAATTCTAGAAGATATACACGCACCACCTATCTCTGCTGAATATGTTTAGGCATCGGGTTATGTTGAGCATTCCTTTATTTTTATTCATGTCACTCTTGGTCTCTATGAGGGATTTTCAAAGAGGGAAGCTGGAGGCTCCCATTCATGAAGGGCTTATTCTTCTTCTGTATCAGAATGGAAAAACCATTTTTACAAAGGAGGTTGCGGCTAGTGGTGGGCTTGATAATGATATCACTTTGGCAGAGTGCTTGGCCAAGATGCGTAAGGGTAAGAGTCCCCATAACAGGGATGGGGGGAGGTGAGCCCGCAGACCAGGGTTATAAAGGTTGGTGGGGCCTTCTAAGGGGAAAGGTAAAGTCTGTGAGGAAGAGGGCCATAATTATGAGAATCTTAACAACAAAATGCATCATTTGGAGATGATTGTATAGGTGATGGAAGAAGATAACTAAGAGATGAGAGATAGGATGATTGACTACATTGGTGCATCTAAAAAGATCTGCATGTTATAGAAAAAAATAAGGGGGGATGTCTTAGAGTTTGAGAAAGCGGTAAAGACATGAGGGAGAGACTAGTAGGCTGAAAATCGGGCCTAAAGAAAAGAAAATTTCAACTCAACATCAACAACTCGAGGATGATGAAGGAGGGAGTCTCAGAAAGATCTGGAGCACAAACATCGACATGAGGATCCCACCAGCACTCTAGACAACCATCATAAATGTCACAAGATAATGTATTTTATGTTTTTGTTATTTAGGGATTTTTGCAGACTTCTTG
Source organism: Taxus wallichiana var. yunnanensis (assembly GCA_018340775.1). Classification (NCBI taxonomy): domain Eukaryota; kingdom Viridiplantae; phylum Streptophyta; class Pinopsida; order Cupressales; family Taxaceae; genus Taxus; species Taxus wallichiana. The sequence goes on from CM031242.1 coordinate 388,611,542, forward strand.
CGAACTGTGTCTGCATGTTTTGTAAACTGTTTGTTTTGTTTCTTCCTGTAGTTGTTTTTTCAGTGGACCTTCTCTCTCTTGAGTTAAGTTTGTTTAACTCTTTATGGTCTTGTCTCTCTTTTGCTTGTATCTGGGTACTTTCACGATGTATTTTCTATTGTAAGGCATCTGGGAGAAGATCCCTATTCTTACCTAATCTAATAAAAGACACTTAATTAATATTATAAATTCAATGTATCAATTCTATAATAACCATCATCATGACTAACATCTATATCCATAATTAAGCACAATTTTGATCTTGTAAAAACTCACTATCTAAGGATTTCACAAAAGGTTCAAATGTTAGAAATATCATCATCATCATATAAACACATCCACAACTAACTATAGCAACAGAAATTCTAAAATCAATGTATCATGAAAGTCAACACGATTAATATATATATACACACACACATATATCTATACATACACACACACACACACATAGAGATATATATTTGTGTGTGTATAATAGATCAATATCATCCAAAATGATTCTTTTGTAAAGTTCCAAATCAATACTATCCAAATGTCAAAGTACCAAGTATCATAATCCCTATCAAAATATCCTATGAGATAAATAAAATGTCCATGCCACTAATCTAGTGAAATAGAAAAGGTCTAAGGGAAGTGGGCCTTACATCCCCTCCCCTTAAACAAGAATTCCTCTAAGAAGTCACTCAAACAAGCATGGGTACTACACTCAGAGAGTGGTTGCATCCTCTCATGTAGCTGCATGCTCATCATATCCATCCCAATACACTCGACATGATCAAGCTCGTAGCCTCGAAGGCCCAAAGTGTCCTGCACTCTATAATATGTCTGGCTCTACCATCACTTGTCTTCCCTCCTACACCTAAAAGCAATATAATATAACACATGAGAACGGTCCTAAACATATCTCCTCAACACAGATACATGAAATACATTTTGGATGTGTGATAAGTCATGGGTACAAGGTGAGACAATAAGTTATGGGTCCAATCTACTCAAGAATCTCAAATGTTCCAACAAATTGTGGAGATATCTTAGAGCATTTTCTATATCGAGATAGGGCTCTTGTGTGTCCCAACTCTCAAAAATACCTTCAAGCCAGCCTTGAAGCTCATATCAATGTTCTTTGCATCGACATACTTCTTTTGTCTATCATGTGCCTCAAGAAGTAAGCGATGAATCGATTCATATGTTCTATTATGTACCAAGGTAAGTATAATAACTACCCGGTCCTCAAGCCTATCCCAACTGATTGGAGTTCTTCACTCCGTATAATAAATATCATGAAAAGGTGTCATGCCAATGGAGCATGTGGTACCTATTTTTGTATGCAAATTCAAAAAAATAGAGGTATTCCTCTCATCTAGATTGTTGGTACATCACATACATATGGATCATATCCTCTAATACATGATTCACCGTCTCAGTATGTCCATCTATCTCAGGGTGATAAGTTGTACTAAAATTAAGTTGTGTGCCAATGTATCCTTTAAAGTGGTCTAGAAATTAGAAGTGTAAAGTGGGTCACGATCAAATATAATCTTCTTAGGAACTTTGTGTAATCTCACTATCTCATCCAAATAAACTCATGTAATAGCCCTGATAGTGTAGGTGGTCTTCACTAGAGAGAAATGGGTGACCTTGGTCAATTTTTCAACTGTGACCATGATTGTGTCATGTTGATATGAAGATGTAGGTAGTCCCATAATGAAATCCATGGATATAACGTCCCATTTCCACATTGGAACATCATGTGGGTAAAGAAGGAATGCGGGATATTGGTGCTCTTCCTTCACTCTTTGGCACTCTAAACATCGAGACACATACCCAGTGATATATCATAATAATCATGCCTAATAATATAGCTATCTCGAGAGTAGTTTGCATCTTATTAACTCAATGATGAGATGAGTAAGGAGTACAATGGGCCTCTATGAGAATAAGCTTGCATAGACCACCCTTCTTAGGCACATATATCTTGCCTCTATGCCTAATAAGTCCATCTGCCTCAAGTGTAACCCCTGTAAACTTCTATTGTAGGATCCTGGGACACAAATATGTGCCTACTCAAGTAGCCATAACCATATGTATCATGTGAATCAATACATCCGCCACAAAATTTTCTTTCCACTTAATGTGCTCTACCTCCATGTCATACTCACACAAAATCTCCATCCAATGCACCAATGGGCATTCAAGTTAGGCTGAGTAAAAATATGTCGTAGGATCATATGATCCATCCTCAAAATGATTCTCTGACCTAGTAGGAAATTTCTCCATTTGATAAGACTATGCACAAATTCTCCTAAATAAAGATCCTATGTAGGATAATTGATCTCGTAGTCCTTGAACTTCCTTTACTCGAATGCATCACCCATCTATCATGTATCAATACTCCCCTAAACCAACTAAAGATGCATTCACACACACAATGAACTCCTTGTGTGGGTCGATACTGCAAGAATGGGAGCCATAGTAAGACACTCTTTCAGCATTTGAAAGGCATGTTCACACTTTTCGGTCCACTCAAACTTCTTCCCCTTGCGTTGCAAAGATGTAATGGGGTGCACAATGTGGGAGAATGCCTATACAAACCTCCTGTAATATCCTACTAGACCCATGAAGCTACAAACCTCTATAACATTAGTGGGTTTCGACCACTCAAGAATAGATATGATCTTGGAAGGGTCAACCAAAATCCCATCCCCTAAAATAATGTGCCCTAAATATTGCACCTCATTCTAGAAAAGGAACATTTCTCTAAGTTACCATAAATTTTTTCCTCTCTAAGTCACTACAAAACCTTACACAGGTAATCTTCATGCTCCTCCTAATTATGTGAATAGATAAGAATGTCATCTAGAAATACCAATACGAAGCGAATAAGGCCTTGGATACTTCGTTTATCAAACTCATAAACATTACACGGGCATTAATAAGTCCAAAAGGAACCACCGTGAACTCATAATGTCCATATATAGTACGGAAGGTTGTTTGATGGATATCCACCTCTGCAATCCTCAATTGATGGTATCCAGATTTTAGGTCAATCTTGAAGAATATGGTCATTCCTCTCATATGATCAAATAGGTCATGAATACGTGGAAGAGGATAATTATTCTTGATCATCACCTTGTTCAACCGCTTTATATAGTCGATACACAATCTCAAGGACCCATCCTTCTTCTTCACAAATATAATAGGTGCTCCCCACGGTGACACACTAAGGAGAATAAGGTCCTTCTCCAATAGTCCCTCTAATTACAACTTGAGCTTACAAAGCTCAGGAGTGGTCATCCTATATGGTGCTCAAAATATGGATTCAACTCCTGGTACAAGAGAAATGTGGAAATCTATCTCCCGTGAAGGTGGTAAACCTAGAAACTCCTTAAGAAATACATTTGCAAATTCTTGTAGGATAGGGTGATCATCCAAAGATGGTCTTGAATACTCCTCCATCCTGTCACTCACCATGATGAAAAAAAATTGACATCACTTCTGCATACTCCTCTTAAGTTGCATAGTGGATGTAGAGCGGATGGATATAGGTCTCTGAATACTTTTCACTACCCTCTCCAATCCAGTGTCATCTCTACACTCAATCAACTTATGATGGAAATGTACTTTATCCTGATGAGTTGATAGCCAAGACATGCCCAAAATCACATTGTAGGACCCTAATGGCAAGATGCGAAGGTCACCTGTAGTACAAAATGTCCCTATGTCAAGTACACACTCCTTAACTAAGGAGTATATGGAAATTTTGGCACCCGATGCTACCTCAACATCATATCTAGGACCCTATCTCACTACCACTAACCTATAATGATCCAATATCAATGGAGATATAAACAAGTCCAAATACCTAGAATCAAACAAAATAGAAATGGGGGTACCTCTAATACTACCTTTTATCTCAACCACGGTAGCTTGATACTATCTTTAGCGGTTCTCAATCATTGCATAGATCATGTGTTCTCATCTTACATCACCTATTGTAGCCTCTAATACATGGGATTTCCCTACCTTAATTGTATATGGATTTTGCGGGCATCTGTTCTAAAAGTGACGTGGGTCTCTATAACCATAAAAAGTTGGAGTAGTCCTCTACTACCTTGATATACCTCTAGGATCCCTAGTACTCATAATATAAGATGTTTTTGGTTCTACCCTAAATGGATGATGTGGGTGTCCTCCTACTGATTGTGGTTTAGGTGGAAAATTTTCCCTATGTGGTGCTCTAGGTGGTAGTCCCACACTATGAACTCTCTTTGTGTCATTTCGAGGTAAGGACCTCTTTTGTGTATGTTGATATTGTGGCTCACATGCACGATGTTGAGGATATTGTGGTGGTTGGGAGGAAAAAACTACGGTCTTATATCCACCATGAGGGGAGGTGGTATACCCTCGACTTGCTATCCTATAACTCTCAAGGAAAGATCTCACCTTCTCCCCCAGCTTAATGTGTCTTCCCCCTATTTTTTTATGCAATGTAGGCCTTCTCCATGGCCTCAACTAATATCTCATGGAGTATGCATCTGATGGATCTCCCAATCTCTAAATTTAGACACCTAATGAATCATTGTACCTAGCATGTTCATCGTGCATCTAACCTACATATTGTAATAGGTCCAGTGACTCTCTCTAAGTGCAACAACCACCTCTTGTATTTCCTGTAATATATTTGTTACGATACGGGTGCAAAGGTGTCTCTTATAGACGCAGTGTGTCTATCCCTACTCTCCTTTGTTGTGCCTCTAGATTTTCTCTTAGCTAGCTAACTCTTCCTCCTCAAACTCTTGCTCTAGTCCTACCACCACCTCGTCCACCCCTAGCTCCCACTCTAGTACAACCTCCATGAGAACTCCTAGTTTCAAATCCAATGGATCCTCTCTTAGCCCGACTCTAGTAACCCGACATATTTTCCTTCCTACACAAAAAATGACAGGAGTTAGGAAATCATCCAAAAATTTACTAATAAGTTAAGATTATTAATCAATTAAAATTTAGCTATAATTTTTTAAGCGTGTCGCTAAAGTCTTAGCATAGTAAATTTACACTCGATACCAAGTGTCACGACCCCATGAATTTCCACATAAAATCCATGTGATGTTTTGTGTGTGTTACAAGGTTATAAATTTATTTCTAACCCGATGGATCAATCAACTCACGACCATTGCGATTTCGCGAAGGTAAGAAAGTCCCAAATGAAAAAACAATAGGAACATGGTCAAAGCCGCCTTATTTGGTCGTTGATCAATTCTTGGTTTACGGATGTCATCATTGTGCGGGGGTCATGCTAATATTCTTTATATCGTTCTAATTTTATCGATGTCTCAGAAGAGATGTAATACATATCGGATTATACATGTTGGGTTTTATTATAAACATTATAATAATAAAATTTATAACGTGCTATATAATACTATATAATATATACATATTATACGTAAGCATACACTATATTATATGATATTACAATATAGTATATAGTATATAGTATATAGTATATAGTATATCAATATTATAATATATTAATATACTATAATGTTATAGTAATATATTATTACTATTATAATATCATATTAATATTATATTATTATAATATACCTTATAATATATTATATAATTTTTTAATAATAAAAAAACTTTTTACCGAAGCTATGAACCCGGGGGTTCTTGGGTCCCCTCCCTTACATTACAAAATATATAAATATATCGAAATATTTAGGGTGACTGTGAAATAAAACAGTGAGAGATAACCACCCTGAGACCAAAACATCAAAATATCTATAGAGACTATACACGCTATAAGCTATAACTTATTCAAATAGTTCGATCACCTCCTCCTTCACACACTTCTTTGATTACTCAGCAACCTCTGTACTCCTTTTGTGCACACTAAACCTGTGACCCACTTCACCAGCCCTAGCAGATTTTAACAAGAAATCATAGGAGGATTTACCCTTCTTTTTGAGATGGACAACACACGGAGGCACTAGACCAATAGGTGCGAGAGATCTTCTAGATACGGGGATAAATGTAAGAAACATTAGAACCCTTTATGCAACATTTTTGATGGAAAGTCACAATGAATTTCCACAATTCCTTGTTTTTCTTTTCTAACTTAGATACATATTCTCTCGTAACCATGTTTGAACTCCCATCCTATACAGTATGCATGAAGCTCGTGTGCATACAAAAATTCCAAATTTCTTCTTCCAACCCAATCGCATGCTTGGGTAAAATGATGTGGCTATCTCTCAATAGAACTTCTTCCTTGTTTCCCTGGATAAAAAACAAATGGGTAACAAAAATTGAACCTATCTCTGCATTCAATCTTGCCTGTCATTGCCGTGCGAGATAGTTATCACCCATAATTTTCTCAATTGCATTACCCACCGAGCCTAAAGCAATTTGGAAAACTTTTCTCAAATGGGAAGGAGAAATTGGGCCATAAAAATCCATCTCCCATGATTCCCCTCTTAAAAAAGACTTGGAAAGGGCATGGAAGCCATGACGAACTTAAACAAAGCAGACCACCAACAAAACGAAAACAATAGAGAGAATGGTATGTGAAATGAAGGGCTCGAGGTCACATTAAAAAAGAATTCCCACATGTCAAGTCCTTACCAATTACTCATGCCTTAGTCGGCGTCACTTTCCAAAATGACGACAAGAGCAGGCCACTTTAGTTTATCATTAGATATGTTGATGTCTTCCTCTTTTCCACCCCACAATTTTCCAAATAATCCATTGTTGAGTTGGCCTCCCGGTAGACGTGGCCAATATTCCAAGTGTCCAACTTGGCGAGCCAATGTAAAGCATTAGAGATATATAAATCTAGGGTCCAATTGGAAGTCTTACCATAAATGATGGCTTGTATGATTATTTGTGAGTCTCCTTCAATCAGGAGATGAGAGCAACCACAATCCACTACCCTTTTAATACCAAAAAGGAGAGCTTGGGCCTCCTCTTGATTACTTGTTCCATCTTGAAGATGGAAAGATCTCACGCTTAACATTTCACCAAACTCATTTCAAATGATACACATCGCCCCGAAATCCCGGGGTTCCATTTGGATGCCCCATCAAAGTTATTTTTACTAAAAACTGGGGGTGGAAATATATTATATTATTATATTATAATCTATTTTATCTATGAACTAAATACCTAATCCTAACCTATTCACGTTTTGTTTTATTGCTTTTGGAATGGTGTTTGTTTATTATGTTTAGTTTTTCTACGGGAAATGAAGGAATGTAGGAGGGAGAGGGTGAGGGCAACGAAGAGAGGAGGAAAGTGACGATCGTGTGGAGGATGGGGCAGCAACAAGGGAATGGAGGCATGGGTCAGCTATGTGTAAGGAGGATGGAGAGGAGGAGGCCATGGACATGGTAAGTGATGGCAATCAAGTTAGGGGCGGCAGGGGGTGACTATAGGGGTAGGGCGACAATGTGGCCAAAGGAGGGGACGATGCAAGGAGGCGCGCCCCACCTTGCCAATGTAATTTTTTTATGAAATAATTTCATGGGGTGTGTTATTTTCAACCGCCCACCCTTGTATGAATATAATTTTTATTATATATATATATATATATATATATACACATTTATATGTTTAGTTTTATGATGGATTAAATATTTATATATTTGTATAATTTGTTTACACACACACACACAAACAACACACACACACACACACACACACACACATGTGGATTCTAAGAGCAAAGAAAGTATTACACTTAGGGTTTTTTAGAGTGTCTACTGCAAATAAACAACATGATAAAACTTAATTTTACTTTATTATAGTTCCAAAATATAGAAATTACAAAAAACAAATAAGCATCTTTTGAGTACTATACAACTTTTCATCAAACCATGAAGCTGTGTTGGCGAGAAAATTTGTCAGGTGGACAAATTGGTGGGTATCATCCAACGTTCTGAGACTCTAGGTTCCTCTACTTGAATGGTATAGATCCATTTATTATGCATGCATGAAATTAAAAACTATGGTGGCACGACAACCGGGATCCAACAAGGACACTCCAATGAACTTGTGGAAAAATATTACAAATGACTTGCGAGGGAGGAATTTGTTGAGGAGGTAGGAAAGGGAAGGGAAAAAGAAAAAGGGGACTTATATTGTAGGTAGAAAATCATATGCTTACAATATTGTTAATCGAGTACTTCAACACACGTAGATATAGAAATAAAACAAATTTGTTACTAGCAAAAGACAATATGATATTAGGAACATAAAGTTTTAGTAATCTTCTCATCAAAGAAGGCAAGAAACTCCTTTCTTCTTCATTAGTGTTTTGGCAAAATTGTACATTGTGAGAAATAAAAGAACATAAAGGAGGATAATAGAGGAAATAGCCATCTCTTTTGTTTCTTCACAAGTAGTAATCTCTCATGAGCATACAAAGTTGACAACCCTTAAGAATGAGGGTGCCATCAAAATTTATAGACTCGAGAATGACTCTTCACAACATGTCATTTCATTTGTCCCCTTACAACATGTGACTTTTCATATTCCTAGGAATAGAATTAAGTCCCCTTTTATTAATTAAGGGTGGATTATTACATTACAAACTAAAGTCACATTTAAATTAATAAGACGAAATAAGAATAAGACAAAATGAAAAAGTGCAACCCCCATCAAATAAATAGAACATGAAGAAGGAGGAAGAAGGGGGAAGAAAAGAGAGACAAAGAGAGAGAACTTTACTTGATGAAGATGTCTCTTCTACCAATTATACCTCATTTCTGATTAATCTTTGCTGATATCCAATAAAAATATTTCCAATCCCTTGAACTCTTTGTTGTAACAAGTCGTTGTAGGTGCTACTTTCTCCACTTGAGGAATGCAGACACAACTTAGGGACTCGAGCAAACCATCTAAGATATCATTGATATTTGTCTCTTCGCCAATCATAATGGATGTTTCTCGCAATGTTTGAAATCGTGGTTCTATTCTCATATAGAGATTCTAAGGTATTTTTATTGAAAGAAAAGGGGTCCCTAGCCTTTTTCTAGACATACTCCTCAAATGGCCTCAATAACTAATCTGCGGTAGTGCTATCGTTAATCGCGGCATAACTATTGTATCCTACTCGGGGTTGAGATGGTACATATTGTGTGGAGCGGGAGTGGCGGTGGAAGGTGGGAAACTCTAGGGAAAATGAGAAGCTAGGAGGTGAACGGCTCATCCTCTTCAAGCTCTATTTCTACTATAGGATCCTCTATTGATCTCGAATCTCTTGTGTGATCTCTTGTAGTAGGGGGCCTCTGACTCCACTACTTTATGCTTCGAAATCTCTTTGGAATGGAATGAGCCTAAAGTCTTCTCCATGACCTTCGATGAAGAGTGATGAGATTCCTTTCTCTAAAGGGTGGGTAAACTTACCAATGTGATGGAGGAGGCCTTCTTCTTGAACCATTCTTTTGATCTTTTGATTACAACTTCAGTCTGCTCGCTTATATCCCCTATCTTGTAAACACTCCATGTTACCTATGGAAGATGTGAAGTGTTCACTACTTTATATTCTTGATCACACAATTTTTTTCCATCACGAATTCCCTCTTTATACCAGTCAAACTTGAATCTCCTCATTTTTCTGACTTTCATCTGCATATAGTATCTTTACCTAACGTCAAATTCCTCTATGTAATTTATCCAATAATCTTCCACACGTGGTACATGATATGTCTATGGGAGATAGAAAGTGGTTGGATCGCCTCTAATGTTGAAGACTACCCTTAGTGTATATGAATACAAGCCGAGGGGCACGAAGGTGACTTCTAGGTGAGATGCATCATTGAAACTCTTGCAAGTGAAGATTCCAAGTGAGATGGGAAAGGAGACATTCTTTCTTTTTTTATTCTTGAGTTTTCTATGAACATGCTTCAAATTGTCTCAGTAAAGCTCAAACAACACGATCTTGTCATTGAGATACCGAGGTAGCTTGGGCAGAGCAAGATCACACCAAAAACTTGATGGTATGAGAAAGTATAAAATTGCATGAAGTATGACCCATACTTCTTGATCAAAGAAGCCGCCTAGGGAGACAACCTTGAGTGAAGGTTCCCCTCCATTGTCTTGATGATGAACATGGTGAAGGCATCATTTACCCTCATGAAGTTCGATTGCTTTCCTTCAAAACCAATTGAGGATATCTCTCAAATGTTGGAACCTTTGGAGAATTGTCTGAGCAAGTGTCAACCCTTTGAAAGGTATCAAGCTCGGAGACCGCATACACTAGATAAGAAGTCATTGTGAACTTATTCGAGACTAGTAATTGAAGTAATTGGTGGTAGAGGTTGTCAATAATTATGTGTCCCCAATCAATCCTCTTATTGTCTTCCATGATCATGAATATGAACAAAGCCATCCAGTCTTAAAATTCCATCGAGGTTTCTTCACCCATCACTTGATTGAGAAGGATGAATAAATATAAATATCCTTCGTGGAATTCACCTCGTAGGAAATACTTGGGCACCCGTGAAGGTTTTCTTACTTGTTTTAACCATGAACCAAGAGTGAGGCCCTGAAGGTATGAGTTTGTTTTGGTCCACTCTTTCACTGTAACCTCTTTTGAAATGATGACCATACTACTCCAAATTGGGATTTGCATTGAATGGGAAATGTATTTTGGAGAAAGTATTGTTAGGGATGAGCCATCATCTACTCGAATGGTTTTGGTCTTAGGTTCATAGTGTTGGGAACATGCCAAGAATAATTCTACACTCTCCACTAAGACTAGATGTCCACCTACTTTGCATAGAGTCCACTTGTGAAGACTTTGTCCTCCACTTGCTCTCTTAGTCCTCAAAGCATTCGATCTTTGAGATATTTTAGGTCCATGTGAGTGACATTATTGTTCCCCATAGTGAGTACTCGGAGGAGAGGGTTGAGACTGGTTTGAAGCCTACAGACTTGAACTTCATGGTTGACACTGACATTTTTATGTGTCTGAATGAGGGATTTACTAGTTTTAGTAAATTTAATTGTTCACCTTTTTTACTTTGGAAGACATTTCTTGTTCCTCTCAATGCTCATTGTAAACTCTGCCTTTGAAAAATCTTCCTTCTATGAAGATTTTCTATTTATAGTAAGCTCTTGTGTAGAGACTTACTATTATTAGAAAGTGATTTTCTTAGCATCTGATTTTTATGAAATTAAGTTTTTAATATGGATTTTTCTTCTTCTTCTCACATATGAATTTTTAGCTCAACCTGATCTCTGGTACAAGAGAAAATAAATTTCTAAAATTTATGAGCGTGAAACTAGGGTTTTCTTGTTGTAAAAAATCTGGGCCATGCATGTAAATTATGTCAACTAGGTCTTCAAGATTCCTATAAATGTGGAATAATGAAAAAAATATTGCGTCGATATGTGCATTGGTTTTTGAGTTATGAGATTTTCACTTTACGGCTACGAAGTCAAGCTAGTGAAAAACGTGCCCATAGCCTTCAAAATTTGTAGTTTTTTATTAAATCTCTCTTGCCACAATCATGGAAACATGTAGGAATGAGTGCAAATGGAAAATGAGAGGGAAGGAATTTTGGAATTTTTTTGCTAGAGTTTCGTGTAACAAAGCAATGTGGGGAGAATGAGGAAAATGACTAAGCGTTAGCTTTTATAGGCATGAGAGGAAGAAAGGAAGGGGCACATTTTTCTTCCTCCCTTTTCCCCTTTGGAATGGGATAGGGGGACATCAAAAGTATGCCTTAGCCCTAGGGTGACACATGACACACATGCAAGGGCAAGAGATTTTGAGAAAAGGGCTAGTTTTTAGCACCGGGGAGCTAGTTCATGGTCATGTGAGGATACAAAGTAGAGCATAGAAGGGGTTGAATTTTTATACCCCCATTTTCACCTTGAAATGGGACATGGGAATACCAAAATCACACATTAGCCTAGTGGTGACACTTGTCATGCACACAGTGAGGAGAGGGGGCTCAAAACAAGTAAAACGTGCCGATGGAGGTCTCCGAGGTCATATGATGGGTCCATAAGGCCTAAGGTGGGGGAGAATTTTTTCCTCCCTTTTCCCCTTGGAATAGGACAGAGGGACACCAAAATTTCTCCTTAGCCTAGTGATGACACTTGTTAAACATGAGTGAGTTGGAGAGGGGACTAAACAGTTGGTGAGAGGTGTTTATCGGAGCTCCCGGGGTCATGTTGAGGGTCCATGAGGCTTAAGGTGGGGGGTGATTTTTCTACCCTCATTTTCCCCTTGAAAAAGGACTTATGGGTGTGCATTAGTGTCATGGTGACACGTGTCACTTAAATTTTTAGCTAAGTACAAAGCTTGTACCTTGGAGAGGAGATTGAAAACAACATTGCCGGAGCTCCCAGTTATTTTTTTATCACTTATTTATATGATTTTTACTACAAATAGAATTTTTAGAAGGATGTGATGGGTCTAAAGGTCTATTTAATCTTGAAACTTTCCCAAAAAATCCCTTCTTGATCAAGACCTCTAGTTATGCGTGCAAAGAATGAGTTGTAGAAAGAAATGCATGGGTGTTGTGAAAAATATGAGATTACCATAATTTAGGGAACTAAATCATATTTCCATTGATATTTTTATTGATCTAAAACTCATTCCATATCTCCTAGAATCATCTCTCAAAATTTAGGTTCCTTTTTGCAGGTGCAAGCTCCTTTGACCTCCTAAACCCACTTTTACCAATTTTTCTCCGAATCTTCAAACATTCCCTAAATATTCCTAAATCACTTACAAAATTATCTTGACTCATGAATGCAGCTGCTCATTGAATTTAGGACTTGATCCTAGGTCTAGAGGATGTGCACCCACTTGAGAGGGGCTAAAAATAGCCATTCTCATGCCTACTAAAAGAACCACCTTGAAAGGCATTGTCTTGAGAGACTCCTTTGAAATTGTATTCTTATTTTCCACACATGGGTGAGGGTGAGACCACAAACCTAGACATTATACAGATGGGGGATAAGCCTAGCACAAGGGACGGACTGACCTAGAGGGGTGTTGGGGAAGGGTTATAATGAAATTTTTGACACTACTGATATAGTTGTCATGTTTTCAAGTGGATTTTTCCCTTATAAAAACATAGGAAAACAATTGGCTCTCACTTGGGGACTCATTCTGGATTGAATAAAGTGAGGAAAGGATAAGAAGGAACTCCATAATCTCAGTTTACAAATTGGACCAGTTCCCATATCCATTGCACTTCACAAAGTCATTAAAAATAGATAACTTGAAAGGAGTACACACACACACTAAAACACACAAAAATAAACACACAATACATGAAAGGAAATAACACACACAACCTAAAAGGGAAACACACACCTAAATCACCTATGGTACAATGTAGGGGACAATCCACTTTCACTGCTTGTATAATTTTAGATATTTCAGTGCGGGGGAAATTCCAATTATGTTTCATCCAGATATGAAAGATAGAAGGCATTTTATCCACAAGATTTGTGAATATGGAATGGACTGATCCACAAAAAGTTTAACTTCCCATGTCCTCCCTTTGGATCTCTTTGCTTGTCCCAAATTAGAACAAGGTCTCCAACTTCAAACTCTTGAGCCTTCGATTTCTTGTCGAACATTTTCTTGACCTTTAGTTGATGTGCTTTGATTCGGTCCACCACCTTGAACCTATCTTCCTCAAGATTTTCAAGAAAAAAATTCTTTTATCAATAGGATCACGATTTTTCCCATTATCTACTTCTTAGAGTAACTTGAGCGTTGACATCTGCATAGTGAATGGAATCTCTGCCTTGATCCCATAGAGTAATTGGAATGGAGACATACCAATTTCTTTATTTGGAGTCATCTTGTCCACCCACAATACATCATAGATATTTTTGTGCCAATTCCTTTTGTTCTCATCTACATGTTTGCAGACTATGGTCACAATGTTCTTATTGCTTGATTCCACTTGAAAATTACCTTGCGGGATATCGAAACGAATAATTATGTTCTTATTGTCTACCAAGATCTTTTGAGGGATACCGAAAAACGAATAATTATGTTCTCCTTAATGAAGTTACACATTTTTTTAGTATTGGCTTGCTTATCTAGGATGGCCTCTACCCATTTTGTGAAATAATTGGTTCTATGAGGATATGGGTATGACTCGCGCTTGAGTGAGGGTTTAGAACTCCAATGAAATCCAATCCCCACTGTTGGAATTGTTCTTTAATTCCCACCACTTGATAGGAAGTGCAACAAGCTATGGTCTCCCAATGAACTATTGACATGCTTCACATTTAGAGACCCATTCTTAGGCATCTACAAATAGTATTGTCCAGTAGCACCTACCACGAGGATTTTGTGAGTTGTTACCATTTCTAAAAAATGTCCTCCACGTGCTTGATTGTGATATGCCTTCAACAACTGCTCTTGTTTCTCCTTTTCTATGCATTACAAAGCAACAATCAAATCCTCTCTTGTAGAGTGCATGATTCCATATGACATACTTGGTTTCTCTTAACTTGAGTTTTTTTTTTTTTGTGATCGAGGTAAAGAGGGCACTCACCATAGGTTACAAATTAATCAATTTCTACATACCATTCATTTTTTGTGCTCACGAAAAGGACTTGAGGCAAGTCCTTGCCTATACATTCATATTACAAGTGTTCTAATTTATCATTCTCCTTCTGCAAGGTTTCATCTTCTCGCTAACAATATGCATATCTCATTTCCTCTCACCAAGTTTAAATTTTTGATCTCTAGATCATACTCTTGAATTCTTTCCACCTAGTTACCTCTTTTTGTTCCTAGATCTTGTTAAGTGAGAATGGACTTAATAGTTGATCCTGACACCATCACCACAGTGTGTGAGTTGAGAATGTAGAACCTAAAGTTCTTTATTTCTTTAACCATGGAATAGGCATGTTTTCCAATTGGTTATACTTTAACTCATGGTTCTTTAAAGGCGATATGATCAAAGCAATGGGAGCTTGAGACCTTCATTTTTGCACAAAAATGACCAATATTGTGTGCTCTAAAGCGTAGCAGTGTAAAATGAACTCCTTATCGAATCTAGGAACACTAAGGTGGGATCATTTGTTATTACTTATTTTATTGCCTCAAACACCATTTTTCCTTATTTGTTTTATTTGAAATTAGCTTGTGGCTTCATCATGATAGTTATGTGCTTGGTCAACTCGGTGAAGTTTGGGACGAAGCATCAAGGAAGTTGACCTTTCCAAAGAAGGAATGTGCTCCTTTTTTCTCGTTGGAAATGAAAAATATTGAATGGATTTTATTCTTTCTAGGTCAATCTTTACCCCCTCCTTGTTCACTATGTGCCCAAGGATTTTTCCTTCAAGATAACCACTGAAAATGCACTTCTTGGGATTAAGGGATATATTGTGTTGCCGAAATATGATGAGTACCCATTCAAGATGGTGTATATTGTCTCCTTACTTCTTTGAGAAGACTATGAGATCATCCAGGTAAATTAAAATACAATTCTTGAGGCATTTAAATGTTATATCCATTGCCATTTGAAAGGTTTCTCCCGCATTGATCAAATCAAGGGCATTATGTTTTATGCAAAAGTGCCCCAAGGTGTTATGAAGGTTGTCTTATCTCTATCTTCTTATACCACATCAATCTAATTGTACCCTGAGAAAATATCAAGAAATGAGATCATTTCAAACCCTGTGATCGCTTGCAAGATATGATTCATGATTGGGAGTGGGTAGTTGTCTTTTAAAGAGGCTTGGTTCAGGTTGCAAAAGTACACATAAATCTTTATCTCTCCATTTTTATTTTTCACCATAACAATGTTCACTACCCACATGGAGTGGTGGATAGGAAAGATGATTCTTGCATTTATCATCTTCAATACCTCCTCTTTTATGGTATCTCTGCTATCTTTGGATTGTAGAAATAGGGGCTGTTTATTTTTCCTAAAAGGATTGGCTTCTCGGTTTCGGAGGAATAGAGTGATGCATTTATTTTGGTTGAAAATATTTGAGTTCATTGTAGGAGTAGGCCAAAGCATGAAAATATTTATTTAATAGTGAAATGAACCTTATTTTCTCTTCAGTACGAAACACTTGCCGATATTCACCATTAAGGGCTTCTCTGAAGTGCCGTTGTTTTCCTTCTCGAACTTGGTTGTGCACCATGATGACTCTTTTGTTCTTTCCTTGATGAATCGGTCATGTTTGTCAAATAGATCCTCTAGTGATACCAAACCGTTTGGAAATTTTTCCCTTTCAGATTGATTACTCCCCATGAGGCAACTCCTTCAATTCCTTCCTTTTCTTGTTCCGCCACCGACTCTAGTGAGTATTTTCACTTCCCTCGTAAAAGAGACTACTGAAGTTGTCTTTTTCGTAAGAAAGCAAGGAGTTGACTATCATCATTGAATACTTTCTAATGGTTCAAATTTCCCACCACACTTGGTCCTGGAAACCATTTCAACAGATCACCTTACCTTATTGAAGGACGGATGTGGAGTCACCAACGAGGCCGAGATGGTGATAAAATTTTCCTTTTCATCCTTCTCGCGAGGAATGGCTTGAATGGAGAAAACATTGAAATATTCAATGCAGTCCCAAAATATGTTTTTATAGTGTTTGAGTCTTGGGTTTTGACTTGATATTGGTCTCTCACTTGCTTGAATATCACTTGAAATCTCCAAGACACTTGAGCTTCTTGATACCCATGGACTTGGTGGTGTCCATTCTAAGGAGAAGAGCCTTTTATTTTGTAGAATTGTTAGTATTTTCAAATAGGAGATTATAACGCTTATTTCACTAAATTGGGACTTATTCTAGTCCCAACAACTAAAAATATAGCCAATATTGGAATCCAATATTACTATTTTTGGATTCCAAAATTTCAAATATTGGAATTATCTGCACTCCAAAATCACACATATTGGATTCCAAAATCACACATATTGGATTCCAAAATCGCATATATTGGAATCCAAAATCACATATATTGGAATCCAAAATCACCTATATTGGAATTAACTATACTCCAAAATCACATATATTGGAATCCAAAATCACATATATTGGAATCCAAAATCACATATATTGGAATCCAAAATCACATATATTGGAATTAATTGTACTCCAAAATCACATATATTGGAATCCGAAAATAAAAATATTGGAATTCGTTAATTCTCCTTCTAAAGTCCAATATATCTGGTCACAATTTAAATTTATGAATCAGAAAAAAATGTTTAATGATTTCAGGGAATCCAACATTGATATGAGAAATAATGTTCTATGCGACCGCTAGCCCATATAGAACATATACATGTTCTGTTTTATAAGGGCTAGTGGTTGCTAGGCTTAATGATTGCTTTGGAATAATGCTCTTATCAATTTTAAGATGTTTTTAAGATTAAACTATGCAAATTTGAATATTTCAAATGCCATTGAGCAAGTGGTCTAGAGGCTAATGACATTCACGAGATGTGAGACACTTCCAGATTCAATTACTATGGTTCAATTGAACCTTGGGGAAACTAGAGAATTACCGAAGATGTTATGAAGAAACTTAAAGAGGGAGACAATTCAATTTAGGAGAATGTAATTAACTGTAAAACCATTCCAGATATATTTTCATATTTAAAGTTAGATCTCATATTTACTTCATTTATTATGGTGTGATTGAACCTCAATATGAACCAGATAATTTCTAAAGATGTTATGAAGAAATTAACAGAGGGTGACGATCCAATATAGGAGAATGTAATTAATTGTAAAACCATACTAGATATATTTTCATATTTAAATTTAGATATAAAATCAACTATAAGAGACATGGCATAAAAATTTCATATTCAAATATGGATATGAACTTATTTAAAATTCTCGTAAAACTATCCCATATATATTTTAGTATTTAAATATAGCTATGAAATAAATTGAAATTCCTTTACTAAAGGTAGGTAGAATTATAGTAAAAAATTTGATGAATAATTTGAATTTATAATGTAACATTATTCCTGAAGATGGGCTTCCAAATCAACAATACAAATCATAGTAAAGCTCCAATAAAAAATCTCCCTATAATTGTTTTTGTGATCTAATATAATCCCAAACATCTTCGACATCCTTCAATGGTTGCAACAAAGGCCACAACACATCTAACAAGTATGTGTCTTCTGACTTAGAATCTATGTTAAATGTTTTAGCAATTATGTAGTTCGCAACATCATTGAACTTGTTTTTCTCTAAAGAGTCATCTACAAGCACTGTATTTTTACAATTGTATGATGCATTAAACCATGACCAAATGAAGTTAAGATTCTTGAGATATAATTTGGGATTCCCATAACCTTCATAATCGAGCATTTGGTCTCGACGTAATCTTCCTGTGTAAATATGAACTCGAAGCTTACAACCTCCAAGCCGATGTTTTGAAGGAATGAAGGCATCATGTCATCAACATTTGAATTTCTCGCGATGTCCATATTGCTATGTTGAAATGTTTTTGCACCATTGCAAGAACTCTTTCACATTAGGTCTGAGAAAATAAAATAAAATTGAGCTCGATGCCACCAAACGTTTTTAACTATTTAAATGTCAAAGATGCCTTGTGGAGGGTGTGTGCCAAAACACCGTTTATATCAAATATGATCAGTTTCATGTTGCATGTGTTCGTATCTGCAAATGAAAAAAAAATGGTTGAGGGTGGTGAATCAATTAAAAAATAAAAAACAAGTCCCTTTCGATATTGTTATATCAAAAATCAAATGGTTGTAGGTGGTGACAAAGGTAAAATCTAAGGGCATTCCTCATTTCTTATTGTTATACTAGGAATATTTTTGTGAAGAATTTATTTGAATAGAATGTAATGTTTCAATATGATGAGTATTTACATACCGTATTGTAGTTATTTCATTACATTTGAAAGTGGTATACATTTTCTAATATTAAAGCAAAAACTAGTATTTAAGCATGCTCACAATTAATTTAGGAATACATATTTCATTAATAAAAACTGCTCAAATATTCGTTACATTAAATATTTTCTGTTAATTCACATTTGCAACTTATACACTCACACTCTGAACTTATAATCAGGGAAGATTTAAATTCTCCCAACTTATAATCGTACAATCATAATTTAAATAGTTACACATAACCATCACTAAAACATATGAATGTATTTTATTTACAATGTTAAGTTGTATCATCACAATAAAATTTTGAAATGCTAACTTTTTATTTAGCATTTACTTACTCCAAATATTTGATGCCCTCTACCACATTCAATCCCTTTGACACTATTAGTGATAAGTCTTTATGAAAATCGGTCATCAACCACATATCTTTTGAGAAATTTTCTCTCCTTTTTTCATCCCAACCATAAAATTTGTTGGAGGGTTTCCCTTTGCACCTAATGTAATACACATTGTGTCTTTAGAATTGTAGGGGACATCGTTTCTACTCCAAACCTTTTCTAGATATTTTATTGCAATTCCATCAACCATTTTACAATGTTCTTTTCCCCAGTGATTAATGGATTCAAGTTAGTCGATAATTTTTTATTGAAGGCCTTTGTCAGCTTTTCAACATCAGCTGAAGTGAGTTTGTCTGACTAGAATCCCATTTCAAATTTTGTTGATAATGACTTTATAAACTCTTTCAGGCCACCTCACACATTGATTCTCTCCCTGCATAACTTGAATGTGATGTCCCCAGAGGGCGATTATTTTTTCTCATACAATAAGCCCTCCAAATCTAAAATAAGCAAGTAATTCTTATGGCTAACTGATAGGAAGTAAATAATTTTTTTAATCGGTCTCATATCAATTCTAACCAATGGAAAAATCAACATTTTAGCTTGCATGGCTACCACTTATCAATTTCATGCTATCACAATGAAATCATAATTCTAACCAATGGAAAAAATCAACATTTTAGCTTACGGCTACCACTTCCTAGGTGGGCCTTACATGTAGGATTGCATCTTCTTTACCCGTAGTTGGATCCTTTGATGAAAGATCTGTTTCAAACAATATTAATATTATTAATATAATTATTACTATGGAAAATGAAAGTGTATTTGAAAAAAACATACTGAACTACGTGGTAAAATGGTAAATTCAATATTAGCACTTTAGGTAGCTACAACTTACCGACTAAGCTTCGGCTTGGCTTGCATAGACCTTACTAGCTACTGGTTTTTTTATGCAATATGTATTACAAACAACAATAATAAATTCAAAATCAATTTCATGCTATCGCAAATGAAATCATAATTGAAAAGCATACTAGTCTCCATGGTAATATGGTAAGTACAAATAAAAATGTTCTATGTCTTCTGAATGAATTTTAGCACCACTAGGTTCGTTTATATCCGTTGAACCACCCATTGCGAACAACACTTTTGAGATATTGATGTGGATTAGCAACCGCTAGGCTATGCCATCATTTGTTGGAATAAGCATAGATTATAATGTCTATATCATTATGTCGATACTAATGGTTTATACAGAACAACCAACAACATGGAAACTAAAAACTATGTAGTGTTGGATGCCACCATGAACTTTTGAAATAGGTTATTTGGTAATTCCTTCTTTAAAAATGGTTTTGATTCTAGAATTATCCGATATATTTTTCTATAACTATGTGAGCCTTATAAATGGTTATGTTTAAAAATACACATGGCTAACATACCTAGTTATGTCTACATATTTGTGTTGGCTACCACCGCGCACTCCACTATTACTTTCTCTAGGTGTTGGTGGTCTACATAAACCATTAATTTTTTATAAATTTGTGGGGCTTAGTAACGGTTCTTATTTATAAATTCACATGACTAACATACCAGGATTTGCTTTCATATTCATGGATGATGTGGCTGAGTTCTCCTCATTTGTGGTCGAGTGGTGAGCATAGAGTATTGTCAAAAAACGAGAACAATGGAAATTGAAAACAAAGCTCATTAAACATATTTATAAAGTGATTGAAGGTCAATCACCATGATGATTTGGTTGTGTAGCGTCAAGTTGAGAGGTTTGTACATCAATTCCTATTGTTCTTGGGTTGTCTACATAAATAAGAAATGTGTAAGTAGCTTTTTCGGTTGAAATAATTTTAACATAATCACATGTTCGAGTTGTATTCTGGTACCAACCTTTCTTCATATGAGAATAGTAATGTTTTAAAAACATTTCCTGACTATGTGTCTCAACAATAAAAACAACAGATTGATTGGATTCAACTAATGCACGCAGTGCGAAACTGCCGTCATATAGCACTAATACTATAGAATCCTGGGAACAACATCGAGCAAACATCTCAGACGTAACTCATATGATCGCTCATAAGGAAAAGGATGTTTTTTTCCTTTTAGGCCAATTTTTCTTGTAGTTATCAATTGTTGTGGCATTTTTCCATCCAATCCCTAGTGACTTATTCTCTTTCATCATTGTTTTTGTTGTAGTTTTGCACTCCAGTTATTGTGTACATCGACAAAAATTTTAAATTACTGTTGCTATCATAGAGTCTGTAGCATCCATCTAGAATTGATTCTTCATTGTCTTTAACCTTTTCCATGTATTTTTTATTGTTTCTCTCAACATTTTTGAATATTCAATTGGTATGAGAACAATAATAATACAATCTAGCGCACTGGTTCTAATAACTATTAGCAGATCCATTATTTCTTCAGAAGAAATATCGCTAGACAAATTGTAAAAATCAGCGATAACATATTATGCATTGAAAGGATTGGTGGTTGGAATAGCTGATAGAGTTGACAAAATATGGAATGGGTATGCACATTGACGAATAAATTCTTATGTGTCCTCCATCCTTACTGGTATATTGTCTGTCATTGACACCACATAGTTGTCTAATATTGTGCGAGCCTTGATGGAGAGATCTTCTTACGCCACCTGGTCCTTTTTTTGTTTAGATTTTCCCCCTATATGGGAATAAAATTTTATCTTTTCTTTCCTCTCTTCACTAAATAGTAAAAACAACTAGCGGTAGTGTGATTCATGCAATTTAACTTTTCAATTACATTGGATTCACTACAGGATGTCAATAGATCAATATCTAGATGTTTGTCTTTAAAATATTGTAGAATTTTTTCTCTCATTTTTTTGTCTCTTTTTATTCTCTGGTAGTAAGAATCAAATATCTCTATTATTACGCCTTCCTGAATAGGGCCAATCAACCAGACATCCCTTGATTGTACTTTATCTGCTAGTGCTGATATTTCTTCGTCGTTCATTCCTCTAGCACTCTAAATGAATTGGTGTGAATCTTTCCAATGAATTAGGCTGAAATTTATCCTGATTATATTTAATAGGTGAACAAGCAAGGCCACCAGATCTAAACAACTCAAATTTTGTTGTCCATTTAGTCCATATATCATCCGACAATAATAGAAAAGTCCATTTTTATATAGATTGATGGTTGTGTTCTGTTTTAAAAATAAAAGGCATTGATTCTCAAAGTTCTACATTCAAAGGACAATTATATGTTTTATCTTTTTATATAAGGAAGAAAAAAGTTAATAACAAATGCAATAAAATTAAAATACATTACCTTCCATTCCTCTATTTTGTGTTTTGCCAATCTAGGACATTGAGGACATCCAAGTGATTTCCAAACTGATCTAGCTTTGTAAAACAAATTAATAAACTTGGTTTCTATCCAAGTTCTGATTCACTTCATTATGTTGTTTGCAAATATTAGTAATGGCTTTGTTAGTTGCATTTGTAGAAATAATGTGAGCCCTTCAAAACTCGTAGCCTCGGATGTAAAGACTTGTAAGTATTTGAGCCCAAAATATTTTTTTGTGCACATATTGTATGTTGGTTGTCAAGTATATAAAATTTAACGTCATCCCTTTCCAATTCTTTCGGATCTTGGAGCACCACAACCTTATTCGTAGACTCCAAGAAGGGAAGAATAATTGTGTCCCTTTATGTAGGAATAACATTTATCAACATGGAGTGCATAAGAAGGTCAACATTCTTGTCATCAACATGATGATACTGATACTCTGGAGGTGTTACATGGCACCTAGAAACATCAATTGAAAATACTTCACCATTGAACAAAAATTAATCAAACTACTTCTTAGTTGAAGGTTTTGTTTTCGTGAATATAGTGGTTACTTTCTTTAGCAATGCAACCGATTTCTTTTCAACCTATGTAAATTTGATTTGGATGGATCAAGCTCCAATTTAGAAAAATATGTTCTCCTCAGCATAGTAAACAACTTGACATGTTTAGGTAGTGAAAGTGAACCTTTTCTATTCAAAAAATGACAAATGGAAGAGGTTGTATCACCTCTATACAATTTTCTAAGTACTGCAAGCATGCCATTGTGAATTTCTTTTACATTTGAACAACCAGTTTTTTCTTTATCTACTAACAACCCCAAATCCCATCCATGTATTAAACAGAACATTGTGTTTTGTCTTCTAAGGCTTGCATTTCCCATTTCTGAATAAAGAAACATCCAACTCCATATCCACAATAAGACACTTATTATTTTCATAGTCAATGCGTTCGACCTAAACACGTAGTGTTCTCGAATCAACGATTACAGAGGATATAACCATTCTGACTTCCTCATGTCTATCATCTATAACAAAAAATAACCACAGGTCATTGTAGTAGTTGTCAAGGCCATGGACTTCAACAAACTAGTCGTCATCTCTTTTCTTCCAGCTCTCAAAGCACCTTCAATGAATGGAATTGCCAAGAATGGATTGTGACCAATGGAAGACATTGTATCTACAATTGGAGTAGAATATATTAAAAATTACTTCACATATGGATTAATTTTTGTTCTCACCATATGTTAATGAATGCAAGTATTAGCCTTTGTGATCACCAATCTCTATAATACATTACTTTTTATCATTGGTGAGCAATCAACGTAAACATTAGCTATTGTTAGGATTCGACTAAACATGACATCTAACCTTCAACTGGTTATCAGTAAATCATATTTTGTGGATCACATCATTAATACCAAAAACTATGCAAAATTTTTCTTGACAATTAACACACAACATATTTTGGAAGGATTATCCATTATCTGACAACCATCCACTTTGTGTAGATTGCATGAAAGGAACGTTTGAAAACATAGATGTTAGCAAGAGAGAGGATTTAAGTCAACATATGAATGGACAATTTTTAATATTACTTGTTGGTAATTTACACCAATTGAATGGACTAGCTTAAAGGCCATTAAGATTTAATCTCCATAACTAGTAGAAAAGAATAATGTAGCGGTCGCTAGGCTCAAGAATGTATTTATTTGAAAATAGATATATAATAACAAACAATGGTCAAGCTTAGCGGCCACTAATCTCCTCTAATTACCAATTGTCATTATAAGCACTATATGTTCAATTGTGGACCGATATTGTTTTTCAATGATAGTAATTATATCGTATTGGTTGGACTTCACATGTCGGACCCAATTACAACACTACATTTCAACAAGACGGATAAATACTTATGTATTTCACCTAAAATATATATTTGTAAATTATAAGCCATATTTGTTTGTATCAAAGAAAAATCCTAAAGCAACCACTACAATTTCTTAATTTCAAAATAACTATTGAATAAAAATCATGGTCTAGCTTAGTGGCCACTACAATACTTTCATTACCTCTAGTCGTAGCAATCACTAGAAGTATAACTTTAGAATGATTGTTATTATCAATGACTATAATTGTATCAAATTAGCCGCACGTTACTAGGTGGAGCCAATTATTGCACTACTTTCCATCGAGAGGGATCAATAATTTATCTTCGTATCAAAGGAATAATGTTGCGACCAATAGGTGCAAAAATTTCTAAATTTGAGAATAGATATATAATAAAAAACAATGGTCAAGCTTAGCGGTTGCTGGGCTCTTATCATTACCATTTTCCATTGTAATCGATATATATTCAACTTTGGATGGTTAGTGCTTTTCACTAATTGTAAGTGTCACATATTGGTTAGACTTCACATGGTGGACCCAATAACTGCAATACATTACTGTTGAGAGGCATCTAGTCTTATTTATTTCTCCTAAGATATATCTTTGAAAATTGTAATCCATATTTGTTAGTATCAGAGAAAAAGGGTATCAACCACTACGCTCAAGAATTTCTTAATTTCAAAATAATCGTTGAATAACAAATCATGGAATAGCTTAGCGGCCGCTATGACCATATCATTACCTCTTGTCATAATAATCGTTATCTATATAAATTTAGATCGATTTTAATTGTAAATGATTAAAATGTTAACAAATTTTCGGCACATTACCTTATGAAGCCAATTCCTGTAATGATTTCCATTGAGAGGGATCAAGACTTTCTATTCTTATCAAAGAAAATGCTTAGCGACCACCATCCTTCATTACTCGTTGAAAGGAATAATGTAGCGGCCGATAGGCTCAATAGTTTTAATTTTGAGAGGATTCAAGACTTATTTATTTCTCCTAAGATATATATTTGTAAATTGTAATCAATATTTGTCTCAGATCAAAGAAAAAGCCTAGCGGCTGCTAGGCTTAACAATTTCTCAATTTCTAAGTAGTTATTGATTAACAACTCGTGATATAGCTTAGAGGTCGTCAAGATCCTTTCATTACCTCTTATTGTAGTAATCACTATCTTTACATCTTTAGATCAATTGTAATTTTCAATGATTATAATTGTTTCAAATTGGCTGCACGTTACCTAGTGGAGCCAATTTTTGCACTACGTTCCATCGAGAGGGATCAAGACTTTCGGTTCATATCAAAGAAAAGGTTTAGTGACCACTAAGCTCGATTACTATTTGAAAGGAATAACGTAGCGGACACTAGGCTCAACAGTTTCTAATTTGTGAATAGCTATATTATAACAAACAATGGTCTAGCTTAGTGGCCACTAGGCTCCTATCATTATCACATGTCATTGTAATTGTATCATTTTGGGCAGAATTTACATGGCAGCCCTAATTGTTGCACTACATATTTATCTCATACAAGATATATCTTTTTAAATTGGAATCCATATATACCCCTGAGAGTAAGTGATATTTTTGTTGTTTTGATAAGATAAATTATTGTACAACAATTACTTAATTTGAAAATAGAGATAGAATAACAAATCATGATATTGCTTAGCGGCTGCTAGCTATATACCAATACCTCTTCTCATTGTAAACATTATCTTTATAGATTTGAGGCGCAAGTGTTTTTTTATTGTTTTAATGCAAAAACATCTTATGGGATTTCAGAATTTTCATACCATGTGTTGTCGTTTTAATGGTAGTTATTTATATTATAATATCACGGTTTCATATAGTTTTAAAATATTTTATTATTCGTTTCTTTACATTTAAATTTCATAATAAATGTGTCAATTATAATGTTTTCTAACTATTAGGTTCAAAACATGCCACGTGGCACAATATAATTGGATAATTATTTTTCATTTACGCACTACATCTAACATTTTATAGGTCAATTTTGATAAAAATAAAAAAATGTGCCTATACATTCGTACACTTTATTTCATTTGTTTTATTACAATATTATATTTTTTATTTTATTTAAACTATTTTAAGCTATAGCCACGTGTCATTGTTTTACTTGGTTGTTATTTATATTATAATATCGTTGTTTCATATTATACTAGTTTCTTTACATTTTAATTTCATAATAAATGTGTAAATTATAATGTTTTCTAACTATTCGTTTGAAACTTAACATGTGCCACAAATTAATTGAGAATTATATTTCATTAGCACACTACATCTAACATTATCTAGGCGATTTTTGATAATAAAAAAATAAAAATAAATGTGCCTATAAATTGATATAATTTATTTATATTGTTTTATTATAATATTATAAGTTTTATTACGTTTCAACTATTTTAAGCTATAGCCAATAACAAAAGGTGTTGTTTTCAATATTGTTTATTTTTTCGATATCCTGCACCTTTTCTCAATGAGTGGAAAATTCAAAATTCGAATTGTGAATTCCCCACATTTTTGAGAATTTGAAATTTCAATATTAACACAATTTCCCTGCTCTAATTTTCAAATTTTTGTATCCCACACTTTTTTATATTTTAAAAATTTCTAACCCAGATTGTGCTGGGAAAAAATATTAAATACCCCGGAGAAATTTTTATTAGGGTTTTTGTTTTTTCGGTCTTTTAGAATAGTAGCTCGTGAAATCATAGAATGATACAAGGAAGCCAAGATTACTGGGCCAAATGTAAGAATCCCGGTCGTTTTGGCCAGGGAACAATCAGGTAGTAATTATAATCTCATTTGTGGATTAACAAAAAGGGAACAATCAAGCGAAGAATAAAAAGGGTGCCCACACCTTTGGGGAAGCAAAAGGGTTGCGGAAAAATAATGTTGATAGTTAGCTCAATGCAGCGAGTTGGTGGTTTAAACGACATCACCATACATGAAAAAATATCAGATCTAAATAAGGTATTTATCAAAAACATATACTATACAATCGCTTACTGTCTTTGATTGGATCCTACCTTTTTAACCTCATTTCATCCCTACTTTGCCCTATAAAAATGCGCTGAACCCAGACTCTGCTTCCCGATTCCTTCTGGTCATTTTGTCAAACCACCTTGTGAATACTAGTTCCTGTCTTTTTCACATCAGTCCAACCCTATTTTTCCCTACGAAAATGTCGGGGTAAAGAAAGTTTACAATAGTTAATTTAGCATTTACTATGGTAACTTAATAGTTTGATATTGTTATTGTATGGTTATGTTAGTATAACCATGTATTATTTTATTATATTCTCATATGTTTTATTGCTATGTAGTTGTAACAAAAAAAAAAATTGTATTGTTCTACTTCCCGAATGTATTTTGGAAGCTTATGTAATTGTGTATATTTTGTTGCACTTGTGCAACATCCTTATTTGTTTGTACCGGTTGTCTAATATCTATAAATATTTTAGCCTACACTATTGTAGATGATTTTCCTGAATATCAATAAACTAATTAGGCTTATGTCCATGTTCCATAATTTACATTTGGTACTAGAGCAAGTTGGAGCCCCCAGTGAGCAAACAAGGTGTGTGAAAGCATGAAGAAGAGATAAAGGAGCTTGGAGAAGCATTTGCAGCAATTGGAGATCCTGTGTAGCCTCTTACAACTTCCTAGCCCCATCCCTACATCCCCACAACCTCCTATTCCTTTCTAGGTGTTTGGAACATAATTTTTGTTTTTACACTAGTGCCCCCGCACTAGGCAAAATTTGCTACGAAAAAGAAAATAAAAAAAAGTTTTTCCCTCTACATTTAGAGGTATATTTTGTTCTTTTTATTAAAGGTAGATCTTCTAGACTTGGAGGATATCGTGTCAAGGTTGGAGGAAATTTTTTTGAAGAGTCCCACCAAGTGGTTGTAGAGCTCACACCGAGCTAGCTAGTGACATTGGTGGGTTACATTGAATGATGAGTGGACTATTTGTTGACTGTCGACTTCCCTTCATTTTCAACTCCTCGATCCACACCGAGTCACGAAGACCAATACCATGAATGAGTTGTATTTGGTATTTTGTGTATAAAGGTGAGCTACTAGTACTAGCCGAGCCAACAAATCGACCTAGTTTTACATTGATAAAGTCGAGTTACATTGTTTGAACGTCAACCAAGCTAATCCCTCCCACAATGAGCCGAGTTGATCATAGCAAATCAAGTTGCATTTAGGTTATATCCTACACATTGGTCAAGACATATTCACTCAAGCCCCCATGTCTCTATATTGAACGACCGAGTCTCATTTCTCCTGTTCAAGGCCAAGCTATTCGTGCCTCCATTCGAGCCGAGTCATTGAAATACAAAGTTTTTCACCGATCATCGAGCTCATTCAACGTTAAAGCCAACATCTAAAGTTGAGTCCTCTCACATCGAATCACACACAGCTGCGATCTCAACCAAATGCCACCTGCAAAAGTAGAGTTAAACAATACAATAAAATATCAAAGTGGCGAAGGCGTAAAAAAGGGAGATCAAATCCGCTTCAGTCGGAACCCTAATCCACCATCATGCTCAGCCATAGCTACATGGGTCTTCCAATCGAGTCTACATCAGGTTTCAAAAGGTTAGGCATTTTAATTTTTGGTTATCTATTATTTGCTTCATTTCTTTGTATATGCGCTAAGAGCGCTTATTGGATGGTGCAAAGGATTTGGGGAGGTGAGGTTCCATGTTCGAGCCTCCCAAGACAAGACTATTTACTTTTAACACTATAGAATTTTGGTGGTCTTTCTAGCAACAACTGCTAAATCTAGAGTCATAAAAGCCCACTAAACTGCTTAGTCAAACCTAAACCCCCACCTAAAATTGCGAGAAAACCCTAGTTTTAGGGAAAAAACTTTTCTCCCACATAGTCTAATTTTTCATCTTGAGAAAAATTTGTAAAGGGGGACATCTAAAACTACAAATTTTTAATTATTTTTGCGTTTTTAAGCTCTAAGAGCCATATTGAGCTCCTGAGGCTACTGGGGCCTCGTAAAACAATTTTTTTTTCTCCATTCAAATTTTTCAGTATTTTGGATGTAATATTGTATTCTCATTGTATTTGCGTGGGTTGTACTAATTTGCAGGTTGCCATATTCAACCAAAAAATTTGTAACTGCTAAAAACTGGCAAATCATTGTAAACAAAATCAGTGAAAATTTTGGTTCTATAACACTCACGAGATCTTTGGATCTCTTTTGTAACATTCGGTATATATAGTGCCTCTGGGAAGCGCTTACGGGTAAAGTTGTCGCGACTTCTACTGCACTTAACGCCTAATATAGCTGCAATGAACAACATCGCTTGGCATCATCCCTAGAAATTGACAGGAGTAATAAGGACATAGTGCACACACTTTGAGCCATCCCATCCATATGTGAATGATTGCATGACATAAATCCAGACACTAAAATTATCCGAGTATATAGCAAAGTTACGCGTGCATATGGGAATATTTCTTTGACTTGGTGTCAATAATTGCCTGAGACCCATTTTAGTACTTTCCTTGTACCATGTATCAAATTCTTTCACGTACGTTAACACCTCTTTCACGTACTTATCAAGTATATAGAAAAGGGCGAGCTTCTTCCATGTACCGATGGGTATATCGAAGAGCATGTATATAGAAAGGTTCGGTGTATCGGATTGATGGTATATAGATTGGGAGATCTGTATACAGGTGATAAGAGAATTACCCTTTGTCAATTGATTCTATAAAATGGGCACCAATTCCCCAAGTCCTTTCTTCCAAATTATCAACTCCTAAGAGGAGATAACTATGTTGCATGGAAGACAAATATCAAAACACAAATTGAGTTTGAAGATATTTAGAAGTTATGGATGGTTATGTAACCATATTGGAAACTGATGCAACCCAGCAACAATAGTTTGATAGATCCAATTATAAGGCCAAGCTGACAATCTTGTTTTTAGTGTCCAACGAAGTGCAACCCTAAATTCGAGATGCCAAAATAGCCAAAGAAGCATGGGATAAGTTGAGCACAGTATATGAGGCCAAGAATAAGAATACAGTATTAAATTTACATACTCAGTTACACACACTAAAATTCAAATAGAATGATAAAATTGAAGCTTCACTTCTAGCCCTGTGAGAGGCGGTCATTGATGAAGCTCTCATTCCCATTGTGTTGAGAT
Organism: Taxus wallichiana var. yunnanensis; assembly: GCA_018340775.1. Lineage (NCBI taxonomy): Eukaryota > Viridiplantae > Streptophyta > Pinopsida > Cupressales > Taxaceae > Taxus > Taxus wallichiana. Next base: position 388,642,260 of record CM031242.1, read on the forward strand.
CATTCCTTCCTTCATACCATTGGATCAAATAGTTTCTTTTGACAATTTAGTGAATGTATTGTAACAAGAAGAAGCTATGTACAAAAAAGATGATGAAGAGGAGAAGGAACTTTCTTCTCATCAAAAAGGAAAAGGAAAAGTAAAAAGAAAATCACATTCCTCTCAAAATTCCCAAAAACAACATCAAAGTAGGGACAAACAAAATAAGAATAAATGTCCTATCTGCAATAGAGGACATGATATAAAAGATTGTTGGTACAATACATACAAGAAATATTAATCAAGTAATTTTGGACCTCAGAATCAGAAATATCATAAGGGACAATCACACTACAATCAAGGGCAGAAGAAGGGGAACTGGCAAAGAAAACCCCATCAACAAGGAAATATAGCTGAGTAAGAAGAACATTCAGAACATGAGGACTTCTTGTACACTACTCATTCCAATGAACCATCCATGTCATCTAGTGATATTTGGTATGTTGATTTGGGAGCCACTCGACACATGACTAAGCACAGAGATTGGTTTACCACAATGAGGACACACCTTCAAAAATCATGTTTTGTTAGGTGATGATTGTTTGTACACAGTATGCAAGGATTGGGAACATTTCTCTACCTCTTGGTTCATGCAATTTTAGACTATCATATGTATTATATATCCCTAGGTTAACAAATAATCTACTATCAGTTAGTTAGCTTCTAGATCACAATCTAAAGATTGAATTTGATATTCATTCTAGTAAGAAAGTATGTTTGATTCGAGACAAATCAAGAGGCTCAAAAATTGTTGCAAAAGCCTCCAATGTGGGATGTATGTTCCAGCTTGACTTTGTCCACATAGATGATCAGGAACTTTTGGCTAAAAATTCTACCTCCACACAACAGAGACTTGGTCACATCAGTTTCAAGTATCTCAAAACACTTCACCGGTACAACATGGTGAGAGGATTTCCATCTCTCTAGAAGGATACATATAAGTGTCCTAACTGCTTAGCAGGAAAAAACATAGAGCTTCATTCCAGAAGAGTACTTATCAAGTTCATGGTAAGCTTGATTTGGTTCATACCGATCATTGCGGTTTGATGTAACTGAGTCATTCTAGAGTTCAATACTTCATACTTTGTGTTGATGACTATTCAAGGAAAATGTGGATATATTGTCTTTGTAAGAAAAATGAACCTTTTGAGAACTTCAAAAAGTTCAAAGTGGTCAGAGAACGAGATTGGTCGTCATATCGATCTCTCGCACTCGGATCAATGGGGGAATTCACCGTGTGAGTTCAAAGCCTACCTACAATCTCGGGGATTCAAAGAAAATGCCTCCTCCACACACACCGCGATATAATGGTTTTGTTGAGATAAGAAACAAAACTATCATGGAAATGGTGCGTTATATGATCGATGATTCTAGGCCGACGAGGACATTCTTGGTATAAGAAGCAAAGACAACAATTTATTTTTTGAACATAGTGCCCACAATTGCTCTTGATGGAGTAACGCCACATAAATAATGGTCAAAGAGAAAGCCATCTATTACACACCTCATAGTAGTTGGGTGCAAAGCTAGCATGCATATACCTAAGAAGAACAGAAAGAAGTTAGATATGAAATCACAAAAACTCATATTCATTGGCTATAGTGAAGAGACTCTTAGGTATAGATTAATGGATCCAAAGACCAGGAAATTCTACACCAACAGAGATGTTGAGTTCTTTGAGAAGAAGGAAGCTAAGACTCCTCCTCTAGACTCACCTGATGTAGATATTCCACCTGTTGTAAAAATAGAAGTTGATGTTCCCGCAGATGATGACAGTGATGATGGGGATGATGGTGATGATCAGATAGAACCACGACCCATAGGATAAATACAATGTATGCCAAAGTGGTATACTAACATGATATGAGATGCAAAATTGGATGCTCCACTGGATACATCCACCACTGGACCATAGAATCATAGTAAATTACAAGAACAAGTAAACTTTGATTTGATGAGTAAAGTAGTTGAATTTATTGAGTCATCTACATTCTAGGAAGCCCTATAGTCAAAATCTTAAAAAGATGCCATGGATGTTGAATATAAGTCAAATGAAAAACAACACTTGGTAGCTTTTCAATCTTCCACCAGGGAAGAAACCCATTAGTTGCAGATGAATATTCAAAACAAAGTACAAAGTAGATGGGACTATAGACAAGTATAAAGTGAGACTAGTAGTAAAGGGGTACACACAAAAGGAAGGCATAAACTATGAGGAAACATTTTCTCCCACAACTAAGATCAAAATGATCAGGATGATCTTTGCTCTAGCTACACAATTTGGTTGGAAAGTGCATCAGATGGATGTGAAAAGTGCCTTTCTAAATGAAGATCTACAAGAAGAATACTACATGACTCAACCTGAGGGATATGTTGTACTTGGAGAAGAAACAAAGGTATACAAACTTAGGAAATATCTATATGGCCTTAAACAGGCACCTTGGGCTTGGTACATCAAAATTGATGAGCATCTCGTTCAACATGGATTTGTCAGAAATACATGATCCCAATCTCTACCTCAAAAATTAAGGGGGGAGATTGTGATTATTTTTATTTATGTCGACGATCTAGTCATCATTGTAAATTCAGTGAATATGATTGATGCAACGAAGAAAGATCTTAACTAATTGTTTGACATGACGTAGATATCGGGCTCATAAACTACTATCTTGGATTGGAAGTATGGTAGAAAGAGAATCACATATTTGTTTCTCAATTGAATTATACCAAGACAACACTTGAGAAATTTAGGATGATGGATTTCACACCTATTGCTACACCTATGGAGACGAGACTGTAGTTATCTCGTTCAGATCCATCTCCTATGGTAGATGCAACTCTCTATCGACAGTTGATTGGGAGTCTCATTTACCTAACATACACTAGACTAGATATTAGCTTTGCAGTGAGCTATCTTTCCAGGTTCATGCAAGAACCTAGAGTTTTTCATTGGAAGGTAGCAAGGTGGATCTTGAGATATCTCAAGGGTACAATAGATCTTGGTCTAGAATACAAGAAGAATGATCAATTCTTCTTGACTAGATATTCAGATTTAGATCATGCAAGTAATATTGATGACAGGAAATCCACTTCTAGATTTTTATTCTTTTTGGGATCTGGACCAATATCATGGGGAAGCAAGAAACAACAATTTATTTCTCACTCTTCTACAAAATTCAAATATCGTGTTGTAGGTGAAGGTTGTCTGTGAAGTGATATGGCTACATCACATACTAGAAGGACTTGGAATACCATAGGAAAAACCTACCACCATGTATGTAGACAATGAAGGTGTTCTCAAACTTGTTCACAATCTAGTGTTTCATGAGAGAACAAAGCACATCAAGGTATAAGTTCATTTCATACGTGAGCATGTCTTGAAACATAACATATAGCTTTAGTTTTTCCCAAAATATGAACAACGTGCAAGATGTCTTCACAAATTCACTTACACGTGACAATTTGGAGTTGTTCAGAGAGTTCCTCTCCTAATCTCTTGAGGCAATGCAAAATTAAGGGGGGAATGTTAGGGTAAACAAAGTTTACTATAGTTAATTTAGCATTTACTATGGTAACTTAATAGTTTGATATTGTTATTGTGTGGTTATTATATTATAACCATTTGTATTATTTTATTATATTCTCATAGGTTTTATTGGTACGTAGTTGTAACAATTATTTGTTTGTATTGTTCTACTTCCCGAATGTATTTTAGAAGCTTATGTAATTTTGTATATTTTTTTTTTTTCACGCAACATCCTTTTTTTTTTTACCCTATTGTCCAATATCTATAAATATTGTAGCCTACACTCATGTGTAGATTATTGTTCCATAATTTCCGAGAAAATGTGATCTATAGCCCACTCACCTTACAGTTCCTTCTGATCGTTTTGTCACATCGCCTTGTTCTTAAAGAAAATAAGGAATTTTTTGGGCCCCAACCAAGAAAATTTAATCCCTTTTCATCTCTGGTTTTTATTTCATTTGAATGCTTTTAAGTTTCCATCGATCTATGTCCCCCTCTAGATGTTTTTCCCAATAATGATGGCCAGTCACCTAAACACTAGTTTTTTTAAAATTTAATGTTTAATGAGACTCAAAATATTGTTTTGGTATTCGTTACATCTGCATTTTTTTCCTTTTAATATGATGATAGAAAAAACCCGAGGTAAATATTTCATTTTACATTGTTTATATGGTTGTCATGTTGACTTTGTGAGAAGATATTCGAGGTTAAAAAAATGGTCTAAAACTATAAAATTGTATTAGGTTTTCAATTGTGAGATAATGTTTTGTGCAATGGAAGGTTAAACATATTATATATACGCCTAAATTTTATATATATAATATTATAATCACTATGTATCTATGTATGTTAGTCAGACGATATAATTCTTTTAAAACAATATTATCAGTAGGCCATGTATTATTGGCGGAAGATAGAGTGTTGGCATATATATTAATTCATTAGGGTTTTTGTGGAAGGCCACAATATTATTAGTCTGTATGGAAGGTCATAAACTAAGGATATTATATGTCCCGAGGATTTAACAAAAACAAGAAAGCTATTGCAAGCTTAGCGATCACTAGGGTATAACACAATACCATATTTGTAGCTTAGCGATCGGTACTCAATAACGCATATCATGAATTCATACGCCACTAAGACACTACCACATTGTAATATTTGGAACATAGCGGTCGCTAGGATTTAACAAAATAAAGAAAGATATTGTGAGTCTAGCATCCACTAGGTATTGCTGCAACATATTATTTGGAGTTTAATGGCCACCAGGTTTCACAAAATAAAGAAATATATATTAAGTCTAGCGTCTGCTAGGTATTGCCACAAAAATAAAGAAAGATATTGTGAGTCTAGCATTTGTAGGTATTGTTGTTGCAGACTCACAAAGACCCCCGGATGCGATCGGGCTTCTAGGTTGATCACTCTAGTATCCAGTGTGATTGCACAACATGGAAACCTCTCTCCAAGTGTGGGAACTTGTGAAACTGAGAGAGGAATCTCCATATTAGAGGCTGGTTCCTCAAACTCCTCTGATTTAGATCTAATGCTTGCACAACTACAGAGGTTCAGATCCTAATCCTACTCTAACTTGCAAGGAGACAGGGGTAGAAGTGCAAGAAATTGAAACTAACTAAAGATGGTGATGCACCAAAAGGAGTGGTGAAACATATTTGTCATGCAAATAGACACAGACCAAAGTTCACAACATAAAACATACACAGACTGATAAGGTATAATTTAGTATCTGAAATGAAGCAAATAATACAAACAGAGGATTGAAACCCATTCACAGAGCTTGCATTATCATTTCAATGTCAAAAACACGCATTACACCCTCAGAGAGGTAAAAGAAAACTATTACAATCCTTGGAGAGGTCTGATCCTTACATCAATCACTTGCTAGAGGTGAAAGAAGAAGTCTGCTATGCCCAAAAATGTTCCCCCTTAGAAATGAGCCAAATCTAGCTTTTACATTGCATGGGTCGAGCCTAGGGGACAGAAAACATACAAAAACATGAGAGCCCATCCCTCCTTGACTACAGATGCATTAAAACGGCATGGGGGACCTTACAAACCCATACCCTATCACTTTGACCGAATTACAGGAGAATGTGACCCATTCTGCATTAAATCTGGTCGCTGAAATGTCACTTCTGGCCATGAACACGCGTCAGAGCCGTTTCTCAATTTTCTCTCTCAAACTACACCAAAATTCAAGATTAACCCTAGAATCACGTAGAGAATTTCATAAGCTTTCTGTTGATATAAAGAACGTGCAAATCTGAGCTCTGAATCGAAAGATATGTCGATCTGAAGATTTAGGGCACAAAACAGTGAAAACGTGTTTTGAAAATCTTTCCCTGCTCTGCCACCTGGATGACACGTGTCAAGCGCTGATTGGATGCGTAATTCTCTCTCCTTCCCTGCTTCATTGGACATGTGTCCTCTTTTTATTGGCTCGGCCGATGCTTGAAACCTCGCCCTTTGACTTTTGGACTTTCTCCCTTGTGACACGTGTCATGATTTGATTGGTCCGCGGGTCTGCCAGCTTTTCGCGCCCTTCGCGTCTTCATGTCCCGGATGTCCCAAACTGTTTGGGACAAAAACTCCCGATCCACCCAAAATGGGCTTCCTTATCCCTCATTCAGCCGATGACACGTGGCATTGCTTGATTGGCTTTCGGCTCCTTCGGCTATCCGTGTCCCACGCATCCCTTTGTCCCAACCGGTCCCAAAGGCTGAAGTTCCCGTTTCGCCGAACCGCCGGGTTTGCGTCCTTCACATCCATTTGTTCCAACTGCCCCGACTGGATGCAGGGACAAATTCTTCTCGAACCACCCAAAATGTGCTTCCTTTGCTCTCAGCCGCTTCGCCTTTTCACGTCCTTCACGTCCTCGCGGCCTAGATGTCCCAATTGCTTAGTGCAAAAGTTATCCTTCTACAACCGGCTTTCCGCGGCCCCACGCGTCCCTAACAGCCCAGATGTTCCTTTGCTCTGCAGACTGCTTGGCGGCCTTTCAGCTGATTTGCGCCCAAACGTCCCTCATGTCCCGACTGCTGCGAGGACTAGGACTTAGCCAATTTTCACAATTTTTTCTGGCCCAAGCTTGTTTTTTGCAGCCTTTTCACCTTTTCTCAGAACTTGCTCTTTTCAACCTAGACAGGAGAGTTAGAAAAAAATCTGAGGGGACCCTAGAAACATGATTTTTGCCCTGAATCCATCCATTTGCCTGGGACTTGAGAATTCTGATGTATGTTATCAAATCAACCTTGGGGGTGAATTTGGATAACAATTGGCGACTCAATGGGGTCACCTCTGCTCAGCTAGGTAGAAGATACCGCTTCTGAAGCGGTCCATTGGGCATGGATTCATCAAATATTCTGCTTGGAGTAACCTCAATCGACTTCGGAATGTGCAAGGAGGAAGATGGAATGTCACCTGATGAAAGCAAGGACTACTTAACATCTCCATGGACAACAAGTTGTGCCAAAGCACTTAGGGAAAACAAAACTAACCTACAGCAAAACAATGTGCACAAGCACTTGGAGGAAAGAAAATATAATCTAATATTTATAGAGGTAGTGAACTTCCCTCTAAAAGCAATGCTTGAGATAGATTCCATTGATTGGAATCTGCGCTTCTTCACCCTCCAGTGAGGCTAATTGGAAAGCATTGTTGTTCTTGCACTTTGTGACCACGTATGGGCCACTCCAAATGGCATCAAATTTTGAATGCCTTCCCGGTTTTGCTCTGTCCACATCCCATTTCAACACTAGATCTCCAACTTGAAAAGATCTATCCTTGGCCTTTCTATCAAAGGTCTTCTTGATCAAAGCTTGATCCTTTTCCATTGCTTGGGATGCCTGATTTCTAATCTCTTGCAGCTCCATCAACTATGCATGCCTCACCTCCATGGGCTCAAATTCAAGCAACTCCAACTGCTTCATGAGTTCTAACGTTGGCAACTCAAGTGACATGGGCAAGATTGCCTCTCTTCCATAGACAAGCCTAAATGGAGAGTTACCTGTGGATCTTTTGGGAGTTATCCTATCAGCCCATAATGCTGATTTCAGTTTGGTATGCCAAGACCTCTGATTCTCATCAAGGGTCCTCCTAATGATCCTCAACAAGTTCTTGTTTGTAGACTCGGCCTGGCCATTACCCTGAGGGTAATAGTTCGATGAAGTGCTTAGGTAAATACCGTTCTTGACAGCCCACTCAGTCACCCTAGATCCAATGAATGCCAATGCATTATCAGAGATTATTGTAGCAGGTACACCGAATCTGGTCGTTATTCCCTCATAAAAGTCTAAGATGCTAGACTCATTTGCCTCTTTGAGTGCTACTGCTTCCGTCCATTTGGTGAAGTAGTCTGTGGCTGTCAAAATCCATTTGTGCCCTTGGCTTGAATTGGGATTAATGACTCCAATGAAGTCCAAACCCCATTGCATGAATGGCTGGTCAACTGAGATTGGATGCAATGGAAGGGCAGCAAGTCTCTCTTTTCCTGTGAAGAATGCACAATTCTTACACCTCTTGATCCATGCATAACAATCACTGAAGATTTTAGGCCAATAATAACCAACCTTCATGATTTTTAGAGCTGTCACTCTTAGTGCAAAATGGCCACCAGCTGGTCCACCATGAAACTCTTCCAACACCCTTTGAATCTGATTTGTGCTAATGTATCTCAAAGAAAGACTCCATTCACATCTTTCTTGAACAAAACTCCATCAACAATGGCATACGAGACAGCCTGCAATCTGAAGTGTCTCCTTTGGGTCTTGTTCATCTCTGGAGGGCATAGGCCTGTGCCTAGGAAGTGCATAATACCTTGGGTCCAGCAAGGAGTCGGGGCAGCATTGTCTTCTTCTTGCCTGCCACTCGGCTCATGGCTGTCTTGGACTGTCAAAACAGTTTCTTCTTTGTTGCATACTTCTTTTTGCTTCCCCAAAACCAGCTGCTCACACAATCCTTTCCCTCTTACCAGCTTGGTGATCTTGATCTCAATGTCATACTCCATGACACGGGTGATCCAACCTGCCCTTTTCTCATTCAAATCCTTGTTGAGGAGGAAGTCCTTAACTCTAGCATGTGAGACCAGCAACTGGACCTTGTTGTTTGAGACTAAATGCTTGAATTTCTTCAAGCTTCTGATTACTGCAAGTACATGCTTTTCAATAAAAGAGTACCTCACCTCGCAGTCATCTAGGCTCTGGCTGAAAAAGGCAATCGGCTGCTCATCATTATCTTTGTTCTGCTGTACTAGAATGGCAGAAATAGTGTCATCACCTCCAAATGCATAGAGGATGAAATCCTTGGAGAAGTTTGGGTTGATGAGAGTTGGTGCTTGAGAGATAGCTTCTTTGATTGCTTCAAAACTCTCCTTGCCTTCTGCTTTGTCCACTTAAAATCCATGCTCTTCTTTAACATTTTGGTGATGGGCTTGACAAGGGCTGCAAAATCTGGGACAAACCTGTGGACAAAATTGATCCTTCCCAAGAAGCTTTGAAGAGCCTTCTTGTGACTTGGCAATGGTAGTGCTCTTATGGCTTCAACCCTCTCTGGATCAATTGCCAGTCCCTCTTTCGAGACAATATGGCCAAGGAGCTTTCCTTCATGTGCAAGAAAGATGCACTTCTTGGGATTCAAAGACACTCCGAACTTTCTACACCTCTGAAACACTTGCCTGAGGTGAAAGAGATGGTCTGCTGCATTCTTTGAGAAGACAGTGATATCATCTAGGTATACCAGCACTATCTTGTTGATCAAGCCTTTGAATGCCATGTCCATTGCCCTTTGAAAGGTAGCACCAGCGTTGGACAGCCCAAATGGCATCTTCTTGTAAGCATATGTGCCCCATTTAGTTGTGAAGGCTGTCTTGAATTGGTCTTCTCCCTTCACCATAATCTGATTATAGCCTGAGTAGCCATCAAGTAGTGAAAACCTTTCTGAACCAGCTACCACCTACAATATTTGCTCCATGGAAGGGAGTGGATAATGATCCTTGAGAGAGGCTCTATTCAAATCTCTGAAGTCGACACACAACCTGATCTCTCCATTCTTCTTTCTGACTGGGACTAAGTTGGCAACCCAACTTGAGTGTTTGATGGGGAAGATGATACTAGCCTCAATAAGCTTGCTTAACTCTTTTCTCATGAGAGGTTCAATATGGGGATTCACTGGCCTTTGCTTTTGCCTGACAGGCTTGGATTCCGGATCTAGCTCAATAGTATGTTGTGCCAACTTTGGGTTGAAACCTCTTAGATCTTTGTAAGTCCAAGCAAAGACATCTGGGAACTCTTGACAAAGCTGAACAAAATCATATTTCTCTTGTGGAGTACTTACTTTGCCAATTTGCAATGTCTTGCCTTCTTCCACTAAAATAGGCTCTGAATCTTCACCCTTTACTTGAATGTTCGCTTTCTCCTTCCGGAACTGATCATTCGGGTTGAAGATTGACTCCAAGGTTATGAGGCCTTTTGGTAATTTGTTAGTTCTCAGCTGCACCACTTGGTCACCATACTGCTGATGCAGCTTGTCTTGATTCCTGGCGGAGAACTCAGCTTCTTCTTGTAGGAAATTAACAATTTGCTGATCATTCTCGAAGACTTGCCAACTTGTATTGTTATTCAAAACATCTGGTCTCACAACCAATTTGATATGAGGCTGAGGTTTTTCACTTTTGATATTTTCTACAATGTCAAATGCAGCCCCAATTGCTGCTCGATCCACAATGCTTCATTCCTTTTTCTTGGGATGGAATTGATGCTAAAAGCTTCAAAATCTTCAATAAGATCCCATACCCGATTTTTGTAATTCTTCAACGAGATCATTTTTGGCAGATTTTTTCCTTTGACTTGGTTTACAATCAGCTCACTATCACCAAATACTTGTAAATTCCTCGATGCCTTTCTTCATTGCCCAAAGTGCACCATGAATTAAGGCTTCATACTCACCGTGTTGTTTGAACAGAAAACTGAAACGGAAGGCCGAGTAATACCTTATACTTGCGGTGAGATGAGCATAGCTCCTCCTCCCGCACCTTGTCTACTCCTTGGCCCATCAAAGAATAATTTCCATACTTCATTCTTGTCTTTATGATCTCGGCTTGGTGATCTTTGCTGGGGAGAGGTTGATTCCCTTCATGTAAATAATAAACTCCTAGCGCAGATTCTTCTACTTCTTGATAAGGATCAAAAGCATGTATCTTGTTTGCCCATTCATCAAGAGTTAGATCCGGGATACTTCCAACCTTGGTGTCAGCCTCATCAGTGCTAGGATGATCTTCTTGATCAAATGCTGAGCAATTGGCATTAATCTGACTTGGAGTGTAAGGCTCAATATGGAAGTTTGCAATAGGTTCGGATCTGATTGTGGCCTTAGTTCCATATCTTGTTCTGAATAGCATGTGTGACCAATCAGCAGACAAATACCCCCAATCTTGGCTGTGAAGTCCCTTGACAAGCAAAGGGCAAAGAGTGGTGGAAGGTCTATGACTGATACATCTTGTAAAACAACAACATTTGGACATGCGTGCAAGGTAAGACTCAAATTTCTAATCACTCCAACTGTTTCTATTGCTGTCCCATCTAGCTGCACTACCCCTTTAGATGTTATTTCATACTGGAGCCCTAGCTGGTCGGTTATCTGTTTGGGCATGACAGAACTACTTGCCCCGGAATCAATCATGCAATTGTGTACTAGCTGATTTCCAATGATCAACGAAACATAGAAAGGAGGGGGCTTCAACATCTTACCTTGTTGTCCTCCATGATTTCCCCCAGGATGGGCAGCGTTTGTAATCACTTTGTCTTGCATCTGAACCTGCTGATTCGAAGTTGTCCAATCCTTCATGGCAGCTTGCAGCAGATCTCTTTGGCCTGGGATAGATAGGGATTCCCACATAGATATATTGATGTTTGTCTTCTTCATCTGATCAATGATACTGAATGGTGATGAAGGATCTCTCTGCTGTCCCTTGGTTTGCACATTTACTCCTTGCACATGGGCAGCAACAGCTGGCATTTGAGTTGGCCTAGGGGCTGTTCTTGGCTGCCCTTGTGCATTTGAAATGGGACTTTGCTTGCCAATCATTTCTGGAGTCATAGAGGGTTGTGGATTGGTTGGGGCTAATGGCTTTCTTCACCCAAATTTCTCCTCTTTGACCTTGTGTTGGCTGCAACACCTTGAGAAACTGCTTGATTCATGCCACAGAAATCTTCTGCTTGCCAGTTCACTAATGTGGTGTCATTTGGGGCTGATTGTTGTTGGAATGTTTCTTGTTGTTGACTGTTTCCTTGACTGCCTTTTCCCTCCACACCAGTAGTTGTCACCATTAGTGCTTGATTGAGAGCACCATTGAAACACATGGATTGGTTATGAGGCTCATTGCATGGAAAGCACCAATCATATTCCTGAGCAATGTTGTTCTGTGTTGGCACTAATGCCTTAGAGGCAGATATGGCATTTGGATTATAGAATGGGAATGATCTATTGGCGGAGGCCTTGTTTGATTCATATTTACAACTGGATTAGGTGGTCTTTGTGGTTGGTATGGCTGCCTATTAGGTTGAGCTTGGGGTTGATAAGAAGGTCTAAAACCTTGGGCTTGTTGCCTCTTGAGAGTAACTAGCTCGTTGCCTAGGTTTTGCAATTGCTTCATGACCTCTTGAAGCTCATTTGGGGCACTTGGAGATGAAGTGGAAGCTTCATTTGAACTCTGATTTCTAGGAGTGGGAGAAGGAGCCAAATTAGGTGCTTGACTAGTGTTTGGGCTCTCTAAACTTGGAAACAATGGCATGGGAGGTCTAGGGGCAAGTTTGCCAGCTTGGATTAAACAATTTTCAGCCCTAATGGCAATGCTATAAGCCATAGGGATAGTTGTGCCTCCCATGGACTGAATCAACATAGAAATATCAGAATTTAAAGCTTTGAGATAGTATAGAAAAGCACCTTCTGCTATTGGCCTGACTGCCACTGGAATCCTCTCCCAAGTCTTTTGAAATCTGAAGTTGAAATCGGTCAGCTGCTCATTGGGAGCTCTCTTGATGGTTGTCAGCTGCTCCAAAAGAGACAAGTTGTCTCCCTTCTCTCCAAATTTCTCATGAAGTGCAATACACAGCTGATTCTAGTTTGTGATAGAACCAGCTCCAAGGCTCCTAAACCATTGCAATGCTTTACCCTTGAATGAAGATGCCAGTAACTTGACAGCCACTTGCATTTCATTGATTTCATGGATTGCACAAAGGTTAGCAATATCTTTAACATGATCACCTGGAGTAGTCTGATTTTCTCCGGTGAAGTAAGGAATGTTCTTCAAGGCTGCAATAGGAACTGGATGTTGTGCATTGAGAGCAAGTGGGCTGTTTCCTGTGAAGTTGACGTAGGGATTGTTTTGAGCCATTCTAATTGGTCTTAAAACCCTTATTGACTGAATGAAAGGCCTACCAAGTGGAGGAGTTGAGAGAGTTCTGTTTGGTGGAGATGGAGACCTTTGAATCCTTCTTCCTCTTTGCCTTCTTCTTGGAGATAATTACAGGTATTCAAACAACACTTCTTCTTCTCCAACTCTTGACCTTGTGGTGATTCTTCTCATGAGTTTTCGGGCAGCTCGAGCTTGGAACCAATTGGTTCTTCCCTCTTGAGTCGCCAGATATGCAAATAATAGCTCTTTTAAGCAAGAAAATTATAGTAGATGCACATCAACTTTTCTGCAAATAAAAATGAGACCTCCAGGTCCCACTGGCATGCCAAAACTGTTGCTGGACTCACAAAGCACCCCGGATGCGATCGAGGCTTCTAGGTTGATCACTCTAGCATCCAGTGTGATTGCACAACATGGAAACCTCTCTCCAAGTGTGGGGACTTGTGGCCGAGAGAGGAATCTCCAGATTAGAGGCTGGTTCCTCAAACTCCTCTGATTTAGATCTAATGCTTGCACAACTACAGAGGTTCAGATCCTAATCCTACTCTAACTTGCAAGGAGACAGGGGTAGAAGTGCAAGAAATTGAAACTAACTAAAGATGGTGATGCACCAAAAGGAGTGGTGAAACATATTTGTCATGCAAATAGACACAGACCAAAGTTCACAACATAAAACATACACAGACTGATAAGGTATAATTTAGTATCTGAAATGAAACAAATAATACAAACAGAGGATTGAAACCCATTCACAGAGCTTGCATTATCATTTCAATGTCAAAAACACGCATTACACCCTCAGAGAGGTAAAAGAAAACTGTTACAATCTTTGGAGAGGTCTGATCCTTGCATCAATCACTTGCTGGAGGTGAAAGAAGAAGTCTGCTATGCCCAAAAATGTTCCCCTTAGAAATGAGCCAAATCTGGCTTTTACATTGCATGGGTCGAGCCCAGGGGACAGAAAACATACAAAAACATGAGAGCCCATCCCTCCTTAACTGCAGATGCATTAAAATGGCATGGGGGACCTTACAAACCCATACCCTGTCACTTTGACCGAATTACAGGAGAATGCGACCCATTCTGCATTAAATCTGGTCGCTGAAATGTCACTTTTGGCCATGAACACGTGTCAGATCCGTTTCTCAATTTTCTCTCTCCAGACTACACCAAAATTCAAGATTAACCCTAGAAATATGTAGATAATTTCATAAGCTTTCCGTTGATATAAAGAACATGCAAATCTGAGCTCTGAATCGAAAGATATGTCGATCTGAAGATTTAGGGCACAAAACAGGTGAAAACGTGTTTTGAAAATCTTTCCCGCGCTCTGCCACCTGGATGACACGTGTCAAGCACTGATTGGATGCGTAATTCTCTCTCCTTCCCTGCTTCATTAGACACGTGTCCTCTTTTTATTGGCTTAGGTCAGTGCTTGAAACCTCGCCCTTTGACTTTTGGACTTTCTCCCTTGTGACACGTGTCGTGATTTGATTGGTCCGCAGGTCTGCCGGCTTTTCGTGCCCTTCGCGTCTTCATGTCCCGGATGTCCCAAACTGTTTGGGACAAAAACTCCCGATCCGCCCAAAATGGGCTTCCTTGTCCCTCATTCGGCCGATGACACGTGGCATTGCTTGATTGGCTTTCGGCTCCTTCGGCTATCCGCGTCCCACGCATCCCTTTGTCCCAACTGTCCCAGTGCTGAAGTTCCCCGTTTCGGCCGAACCGGCCGGTTCGCGTCCTTCGCGTCCATTTGTTCCAACTGTCCCGGACTGTCTAGGACAAATTCTTCCGAACCACCTGAAATGGGCTTCCTTTGCTCTCGGCCGCTTCACCTTTTCGCGTCCTCACGGCCTAGATGTCCCAACTGCTTAGTGCGAAAGTTATCCTTCGGCCGAACCGGCTTTCCACGTCCCACGCGTCCCGACGGCCCGGATGTTCCTTTGCTCTGTAGACTGCCTGGCGGCCTTTCGGCCGATTCACGCCCAGACGTCCTTCATGTCCCGACTACTGCAATGACTAGGACTTAGCCAATTTTCACAATTTTTTCTGGCCCAAGCTTGTTTTTTTCAGCCTTTTCACCTTTTCTTAGAACTTTCTTTTCAACCTCGGACAGAGAGTTAGAAAAAATCCAGGGGACCCTAGAAACATGATTTTTGCCTGAATCCATCCATTTTCCTGGGACTTGAGAATTCTGATGTATGTTATCAAATCAACCCTGGGGGGTGAATTTGGATAACAGGTATTGTTGCTAGGTTATGCCTCGAAAACATTTTTTGATCTTAGGGATCGCTACTCAACATCGGATATCATGAAGTTATACGCCGCTAAGACACTCATTGTAACATATTATTTGGAACGTAGCGGTCGCTAGGATTTATCAAAATAAAGAAAGGTATTGCGATTCTAGCGTTCTCTAGGTATTGTTAGAGTAGGTATTTACCTTAGCTCATGTTCACCTAGGTACTTTATTTACCTTTATTGTATTTATCCTCACGCAATTATGTGTGTGAATATTTCTTTTATCTTATTTAGATATTAGGAGATATTATCTAGTTGTTAGGTATAGTTCTTTCCTTGATCTATGGTATTGACTAGTTCTTTCCTTGATCTATGGTATTGACTAGATCCTTGATGTCTAGTTCTCTCCTAAATCTATGGTCTTGACTAGTTCTTTGATGACTAGTTATTTCCTTGATTTATGGATTGATCTACGACCTTGACTAGTTCTTAGATTGTTATTCCTTGCCTATATAAGCAAGGCCCATTCTCATTGTATTTCATTGAGTTCCATAATAATATATGATATTGTTGCTCATTTGTTTGCAAAGGTTTTATGTAAAGTTATTCTAGTGAATTGCTTTCATCTTATAAATCGTGGTGTTTGATTAGCATATGTGTTCTTGGCTTGGTACGATCTGATTATCGTTCATTTTAGGTATTTCCAAAACATATTATTTGTACCTTAGCGGTCGCTAGTATTTCACAAATTAAATTAAGGTAGTATGAAATTAGCGGCCTCTACGTACTGGAACAACATAATATTTAAAAACAGATTTCTACAGGACTTACCAGTTTAAATGAAATAGATTTGAACTTAGTGACTGCTAGCCTTTACAATGACGTAATAATTTAGGCTTAGCGTTCATTAGGATTCAAAGACATAATATTTGGGGCATAGAGGTCGCAAGAATTTAACACATTAAATTAAGATTCCGTGAGTCAAGGCTGTCTGCTAGAATATGCGTACTCATAATGTTTTCAAGTTATCGGTGGTATGCTTTAACAAATAAAATTAACAAATTTTGATCTACATGGCATCTAGTTGCTTCCACAATAGAATATTTTGAGCTTGGATGTCTCGATCATTTAACAAGATGAAGTATGGAATTTTTAGCTTGACATCCGCTATCTTATGATGCAACATATTATTTGAAGATATGTTGTCGCTAGGATTCAACTAAAAACATGTCAAATATTGCAAGCTTAGTAGTGCTAGGTTATGCCTCAAAAACATTTTCTGAACTTAGAGATCGGTACTCAAGAACATATATCATGAAGCTATACGTCGTTAAGACACTACCGCAACATATTATTTGGAGCTTAGCAATGCTAGGATTTCACAAAATAAAGAAATATATTGTAATTCTAGCGTCTGCTAGGTATTTCCACAACATATTATTTATACCTTAGCAGTCGCTAGGATTTCACAAATTAAATTAAAGTAGTATGAAATTAGCTAGGTATTTCCACAACATATTATTTGTACCTTAGTAGTCGCTAGGATTTCACAAATTAAATTAAAGTAGTATGAAATTAGTGGCCTCTGTGTACTGCAACAACATAATATTTAAAAAATATTTCTACAGATTTACCATTTTAAATGAAATTGATTTGATCTTACCAACGAACTAGCCTTTACAACGATGTAATAATTTAGGCTTAGCATTCGTTAGGATTTAACACATAATATTTGGGGCATAGAGGTCACAATAATTTAACACATTAAATTAAGATTCTAGGAGGCTAGTGTCTGCTAGAATAAGCATACTCTTAATGTTTGTAAGTTTTTGGCGGTATGCTTTAACAAATCAAATTAACAAGTTTTGAGCTATATGACATCTAGTTGCTTCCAGAATAGAATATTTTGAGCTTGGATGTCTCGAGCATTTAAGAAGACAAAGTATGAAATTTTTAGCTTGACGTCTGCTATCTTATGTTGTAACATATTATTTGAATATATTCTATCACTAGGATTCAAGTAAAACACTGCCGATATTGCAAGCTTAGCGATCGTTGGGTTATGCCTCGAAAAAAATTATCTTAGAGATCATAACTCAAGAATGGATATCATGAATTTATATGCTGCTAAGACACTACAAAGAACATGTTATTTGGGTTTTAGCAAATACTAGGATTTCTCAAAATAAAGATAGATATCAAAAGTTTAGCGTCATATCCCAAGTATTGCATGACATATTATTTGTACCTTAGCGATCTAGATTTCACAAATTAAATTAAAGTAGTATGAAATTAAGCAGCCTCTATGTATTTCAACATCATAATATTTTTAAAATGTTTTCTACAGATTTACCATTTTATATGAA
Organism: Taxus wallichiana var. yunnanensis; assembly: GCA_018340775.1. Taxonomy (NCBI): domain Eukaryota; kingdom Viridiplantae; phylum Streptophyta; class Pinopsida; order Cupressales; family Taxaceae; genus Taxus; species Taxus wallichiana. The sequence goes on from CM031242.1 coordinate 388,659,859, forward strand.
ATTGATTTGAGCTTAACGATCACTAGCCTTTAAAACAATGTAACAATTTAAGTTTTGCGTTCATTAGGATTTAACTCATAAGATTTGGGTCATAGAGGTCACATGAATTTAACACATTAACATAAGATTATAGGAGGCTAGCGTCCGATAGAATATGCATACTCATAATGTTTGCAAGTTGTCGGCGGTATGCTTTATCAAATCGAATTAACAAATTTTAAGCTACATGGCATCTAGTTGCTTCCACAATAGAATATTTCGAGCTTGGATGTCTTGATCATTTAACAAGACAATGGAATTTTTAGATTGAGATATTCTATCTTATGATGCAACATATTATTTGAAGATATGTTGTCACTAGGATTCAAGTAAAAACTTTTCAGATATTGCAAGCTTAGCGGCCGCTAAGTTATGCCTCAAAACATTTTTCTAAGCTTAGAGATTGGTACTCAAGAATTGATATCATTAAGCTATACGCCACTAAGACACTACCATAACATATTATTTGGATCTTATCATCCGCTAGGATTTCACAAAATAAAGAAAGATATTGGAATTCTAGCATCCGCTAGGTATTGCCACAACATATTATTTGTAACTTAGCAATCACTAGGATTTCACAAATTAAATTAAGCAGTATGAAATTAGTGGTCTCTGCATCTTTATGACATCATAATATTTTTTAAAAAAATTCTACAGATTTACCGCTTTAAATTAAATTGATTTGAGCTTAGCAGTCATTAGCCTTTACAACTATGTAATAATTTAGTCTTAGCGTTCATTACGATTTAACACGTAATAGTCCAGAGACTAGGGTCCACTAGTATATGCGTACTCATAATGTTTGCAAGTTGTTAGTGGCATGCTTTAAAAAAATTGAGCTACATGTTTTTATCTTAGTGTCCACTATCTTATGTTGCAACATATTATTTGAAGATATGTTGTCGCTAGGATTCAACTAAAAATAGGTAGGATATTGTGAGGTTAGTGGTCGATGTAGGTTATGGCTCAAAAACATTTTCTGAGCTTAGTGTTTGGTTCCCAACAATAGATATCATGAAGTGATACGCTGCTAAGACATTGTCGCATCATAATATTTGGAACATAACGACCACTAGGATTTAACAAAATATAGTAAGATATTTCAAAATTAGAGTCCACTAGGTATTGTCACAAAATATTATTTGGATCTTAGTAGTCGCTAGGATTTCACTCATTTAATTAAGGTAGTATGAAATTAGTGGCCTCTATGTACTACCTCAACGTAAAAAGTTACGCTTAACATTCATTAGTATTTAACGCATAATTTGGAGCATAGCGGTCAAAAGGATTAAACACATTACATTAAGATTCTAGGTGGCTGGAGTTTTGAGCTACACGGCATCTAGGTGCTTCCACAATAGAATATTTCGTTCTTAGATGTCTTGAACATTTAACAAGATAAAGAGTGAAATTTTAAGCTTGGCATCCGCAAGCTTATTTTGCAACATATTATTTGAAGATATGTTATTACTAGGATATTATGAACTCTTAGGTTGTTAAGATACTGCCACATCATAATAGTTGGAACATAGCGGTCATCAGATTTAAAAAAATAGAGAAAGATATTTCAAGTCTACCATGCACTAGGTATTTCCACAACATATTATTTGTATTTTATGCCACAATGACAAATTTGGAGCTTAGCGTATCAAAAAAACAAATGCATGTTTAGATAAGTATAGCATTTGGAATATATACACGATCATTGTATCAATTATAAATATTCATCTATTAACATGTCATACATATCACAAGATTTCTCTCCTATCTCACATACTACAATTTATGATTCACTATGGTTCTTCCTTAATTACGGGGTGTTGTTGATCATGCATCACGGGCACGGATTACTTCCCCGGGTTTGTTTCTCATGTTTGGGACATGTTTTATCATCTCGTTTTCATGCATCCTTAAATTTTTTTACAAATATGAGAATCTATGGATATCTTGTTCATATCCACAATCGTGCTTCTATACAACACAATAGACTTGTCAAGCAAATCCTTTTGACTACCACATGCTTTTTTGGCAATTTCCTTTAGAGTCTCTATTTTTATATTTTTTCCCTTGTTTTGGAAACAATCTTAATGACATGCAAATTTTCTCCTTCATTCACCTCAGTTATTCTCCTTTGAAAATTAACCATGAATTGTTAAAGGGATGTCACGAACTCTTCATCAAAACCAAAGCATGGTTTCCTTTAAATATTTCCATGACCGAAGCTTCTATGAAAACATGATTTCCTCTAGAAATAATGTCATCAAACTGCAAAGAAAGTTTTCTTACCTGTTCATTCCATTCCCTTAGTCTTTGCTTTGTATAATTATCATATGTCTGGCATATACCAATATCATCCATGGTCATAATTGTAGGGTCTTTACAAATGCCTTTTTCAATGACCTACCCCATTTGTATTAATGTTTTTGCAACAATGTCATCTATGTAATGATTTTTTCATTTTTTTCCAAGAACTCTTATGTCTGCTTCTTTACATGGATGCAATTCTTTATATTATTGTACAATCCATGCAATGCCTCTTCTACATCAAAAATTGTGTCGGGAGGAACTGTGGCCTTTAATTGAGTTTCAAGCTCTATATTTCTAGCACGTACTCCCCTCACTACTTCTATGGTTGCTTCTATTGTGGCCCTTATAAAGGATTCTGGATCTTCCTCATATTGCACCACTTGGGATCCTTTGGCTTTCCTTTTCTTTGTAAGAGTGAAGAGGTCTTCTGAAGTTTCATGATAAAACATGGATCGTTGTGTTGACATCTTCTTTTTAGTTACCCTTTTCAAGGTTCTTGTCCTTGTATTGAATTCAATGTTCACTAAGGGATCTTATTGTGCCTCTCAATCTGGATGTTCTTTGTAGGCAATTACAATTGCCCCGCCTAATGTTTCTTACTTGTTGTGAAGTGGAGAGAGAATATTGAGAGGGTTGCACTTGGGGCTTCACTAGCTAGAGCTTTATTTGGTTCGGACAAGACTTCTCAAAATTCAGATCTAGATTTATTTGGTGGAGATACGGGAGCATAGGGTGTTGTGAATTTTCTGAATACAAAGCTTTATTTCTCTTCGTAGCCTCATTTTTAATAATTTCTCTCAGAGGTGGAACCACCCTTGTCTCCTTCATATTTTGTTGAACAAGGTTATCTTGTGTTTGGGTAATCCATACCCAGTCATTATCATCATGCACATGAGCATACAATATATTTAACTTGTCCTTTAAGAGAATTAAGGTGTTGGGAAACCCTATTCCTTTTGTCATATTGCCTTAAAAGGGGTTTCGAGGAGATGAAATGAATTTCTATGGGCCAAGGAGCCTTCAAATCGGGCCACCTTTTAAACATTCTACATCCCACAAATACTGGGAAGGAGGGATGTGTTTTAAGCTTCTTCTCCTTACACTTTAAATTAATACCATTACAAATCTGATATGCAACCTCTTGTACTACCAATTTTTCTGGCACATAATATGGCAACTGAAAAGGAGGTGTAAGGAGCCCCTCAATCATGATAACTGTATATTCTAGATAGAAGAATACGGCTCCCATATTCCTTATGGAAGTGAGGATGGCATCAGATATTCTTGGTGGCATTGTTTCATGTAATTGTTGGTAGAGATAAGGATACAAATAAGTGCATATATCTTGAATATGTGATCTAAAACAATGGGCATACAAGTCGAATATTGTTCATTTACCCTCAAAGGGCTCGAAGGATACCAGATTTGACAGAAATCTAGACATTTGAGAACACCAATGACAACATTGAGAAGATAGGAAGCCATGTAAAATGGTTTCCCATGGTCGATGAAATTATTTCTTTGTGTCACTAAATTGAAACAAAGCACCTGACCTAAGGAGGGAATATTGTCTTCATCAATAATAAAATAAAGTAACGGGATCCAGAAACATCCACCTTAGAGATTGAAAAATTTCCATATAGCCTATTCATGAGTGTCATGCCAATGCGAACTCCTGGTCTAAACCTTTTAATAAGGATTTCAGACAACTTAGAATCATCCATATTATCTAACGGGTCAAATGCCCAACTCTGCAAAACATCTCTTACTCTCCTTTTGGCCATCTAGGACTCGACTATGTTTGAGTTATACAAGCAATCTGCTCTGAATTTTATAATAACTTTTGTATGCATTCCCAACAAACAAACCTATTATTTTTTCCCTAATTTAGAAAATAATGACAAATCCTTGGACTTGGCATGAAATAGATAGGAAGTGAACAAATCTGAAATGGAAGCACCTCTAGTTTAGCAACAATTAAATGGAGACCAACTCTTTTTATCGCCCTTATGTCTCAAAACCATAGCACTTTCTCTTCCGGTATACCCATTATGTCTAGCGGCATTAACATTAACACTTTCATTCTAAAATGCAGAATAAAGAGCTTAGTAATGCTGAAATTATTCATCTAAGGTTGTTGGATCGAACACAACATCTCTTATAACTTTGTCATTGTTGTTGAAATATAAATAAGTATCTACCATCGCCATTTCTGCTCTCTCGCCATGTTGAAAAATTTAAGGACCATGAATGTTGCATACATCATTAACAAAAAAAAATTCTGAGACAAATAACGTAATTGATTTTACTACACATTCATATGTCCCTTATAACGAATATTAGGTAAGATTAGAAAATAATTTCCAAATAAATGAAAGAAGTGTTGATCCTAGCGGTCGCCAGAGTCAGAAATTACTAAATATTTAGATCTTAGTGGTCGTTAGGCATTATTCATAGACTTATTATTAATGTAATGAGCAAAGCACGGATGTACATGCACCACTGAGGGTTCAAGATATATGTAGTTTTAGCTGTGGTGTTCGTTAGGCATCACAATAGTAAAAATATTAATGAAATGATCTAATTCTATCAATACAAGAACTCTTGAGGCTTCAAGACTTACATAGTTCAAATCCTAATGATCGCTAAGTTTAGAAACTATGTAAAAATTTTCATGACAATTAACACATAACATATTTTGGAAGGATTATCCATTTTCTGACAACCATCCACATTGTGTAGATAGCATGAAAGGAAAGTTTGAAAACATAGATGTTAGCGAGAGAGAGGATTTAATTTGACATATGAATGGACAGTTTTTAACATTACTTGTTGGTAATTAACACCAATTGAATGGACTAGTGTAAAGGCCATTAAGATTTAATTTTTGAATTTTGAAAAGAGTGTGCAAGAAAAAAACACAATAATGGGTCAACAGCTGCTAAGCAAAATTTGTTAAACAAAAAAATGTTTAGTTGTCCCATAACACATTTTGCAAAGAATAACATAGGCCCCCAAATACCTAACTAGTTTTATTTGAAATCGAGCATTGGAGTATGCCATAATTCACATCCATTCGTATCAAATAAAATGATTCACAGCCATGAAACTCCATTACTAATTGAAAGGAATGACTTAAATACCACTAGGATTTTCCGGTTCTTAATTTAAAAAGAGATATACTTTCATTACCTCTTGTCGTAGCAATTACTGGTTGTACAACTTTAGAACGATGTAATTATCAATGACTATAATTGTATCAAGTTAGCCACACATTACCTAGTGGAGCCAATTGTTGCACTACTTTCCATCGAGAGGGATCAAGACTTTCTCTTCATATCAAAGAAAATGCTTAGCGACCACTAAGATCCATTACTAGTCTAGCTTAAGTTCGAAACTATGCAAAAGTGTTCTTGACAATTCACATGTAACATATTTTGGAAGGATTATCCATTGTATGACAACCATCCACATTGCATAGATCTAAGTATGTCAATAGAAGCAATCTTGAGGCTTCAAGACTTACGTAGTTCAGATCCTAGCGATGGTCACGTTCATCCACAACAAAATATTTAGAGATTGGCCTTATCTATGTATTATCCATCGACAACTATTATTAGAATGAGAAAAAATCTCCAATCTTTGAACTGGTGGGGTGTCAAGATATACGTAGTGTTGATCTTAGCAGTTGTTATGTTCAACCACAACGAATTATTTAGAGATTCGTCATATCTAGGCTTATTTTAAATCCCAACTATTATTGCGATGAGCAATATAATGCCAATCCTTGCACTACTGAGGGGTACAAACACAAGTATTTCTGATCCTAGCAATCGCTAGGGTCAGCCGCAACATATTTTTTAGAGCTTAATGATTTATAAGAATCATTAACAAATAAATATGTACTTCTTATCGTAGCTTTTACTATGATCAGCCGCAACGATATACCTATAGCTTAGCGGTTGTTAGGCATCATTAATAGGAAAACTAATAATGCATTAACAATAAAATATATAAATCTTAATGGTCAATAACATCCACCTCGACAAAATATTTAGAGATTAGGGTTATCAAAACACCATTTAATGGACATCTATCATTGACTTAAGAAAATTGTTGTAATACATGTATTCGTAAGGGATCAACATTTACTTATGTCTGATTAGTTCATTGCAGGATCATGAATACGTCTCATTGTTAGACATCATTCACAGACTTACTATTAATGGAATGACTAAAGCATTGTTGTACAAGCACCACTGAGGGGTCAAGATATACATTTTTTAAACCATGGTGTTCACTAGGCATCACTCTAGTAAAAATATTAATGCAATGAGAAAGTTCTATCAATACAAGCACTCTTGAGGCTTCAAGTCTTACGTAGTTTAGATCCTAACAGTCACTAAGTTGATCAACAATGAAATATTTAGAGATTGGTCGTATCTAGGATTTTATTCACAGGACAAATATTATTAGAATGAGAAAAATCTACATTCTTTGAACTGGTGGGGGTCAAGATATATGTAGTGTTGATCTTAGCAGTCATTAAGTTCAGCCACAACAACCTATTAAAACCTTCTCCATATCTAGGCTTATTTCAAAGCACAACAGTTATTGCAATGACCAAAAGAACGCAAATCCGATCACTATTGAGGGGTACAAACATAAGTATTTCTTATCCTAGCGGTCGTTAGGGTCAGCCACAACATATTTTTTAGAGCTTAACGGTGTATAAGAATCATTAACAAATAAATATGTGCTTCTTATCCTTCCTGTTACTATGATCAGCCCCAAGGATATACCTATAGCTTAGCGGTCACTAGGCATCATTAACAGGAAAAATACTAATGTAATAAAAAAACTATATAAATCTTAGTGGTCAATAACATCCGCTTGGATAAAATATTTTGAACTTAGTGTTAGCAAAACACCATTCAATGGACGTCTCTTTAATTAATTATAATTGTATAATCTCCCAGGTCATTAAATATCACAATGAGTAGTCAACACATACGAAATTCTATTCCTAGTGGTCTCTAAGGTCAGCCACAACAAAATATTTACAATCTTAGCGGTCATTATGATCATCGACAAAATATTTTGAACTTAGTGTTCAAGCACATCATTCACTAGACATCTATTATTGAACTAAGAAAAGAGTTGCATTACATGTTTTCTTCAGGGGTCACGCATTTCTTATCTCTCATTAGTTTGTTCCACAAATTTTTTGAGCCAAGTGTTGCACTAGATACCCTCATGAGGGATCAAGCCTTAACTAGTTCTCATACTATTTACTATAAGTTATTGAAAGGAAGATAAAAATTCCACATTTTAATTATAAATGAAATCTCAAAAGAGATGGTGATCTATAATTAGTTAGTAAATGAAGTCTCAAATGCCATGGTATAATTCTAATAAATATAATGAACACACTCTTTGTAGTGTTAGTATGAAAATACAAACTCCAAACCCTATGTATAATCTCCCTTGTTATTAAACCTCATAATTTTTCATGATATCACATCTCCCTATTTCCATATGCTTATTGTCACATTAAGAAAGAAAATCCATGACGATGTCAAACCCTATCAGTTGAGAAGTGTTTGTCAAAGAGCGTTAAAGAATAAATAGATTTTACTACTGGAAGTAGAGAAAATAAGGTTTCATTGGAAAGGCTGCATAATATTCTACATACATAGAATTTCAAAAATTTGGAAGGAGCAAAGGTGAGAATGCATACCAATTTTTGATGCCTTCACAAAAACAAACCGTGCTTAGAATTTTGGCAATCAAACCGTGATATGATTTTCCAATGAATTATTACACTTACGGAGTTTTGCCCTTACGCCAATGTTCTCGCACGAAGCTTCACGAAATGACAATCTATAATTATATGGAAAGACACTTCCAACTGCCACTTTCTTCTGCATGACTTACAAAAGACATGTGGTTGTCGTTAATTTGCTTTATATTTAATGGCTAATTAATGGCTATCAAATGGTGCACATATTTCAAAAATCGTGTAAACTTTAATTTGTTTGGTTAATGGCCAATTAATTTTAGGGAACCACTATATTAACCATATATGCCACATGCAAAAATTATCAATATTAACAACAATATCATCAAAAGAACAACATGCTCAATGTTAATTTTATCATCTTTAAATTACATAGTGAGTATATAAGTATTCCATACTTTGACTATACTACAAATGATATGTGGTTCAATTGATGTCTCACATATTGAATTATCATATTTTGAATATCGCACGAACTTTACATTGTTTGGTTTAATGGCACTCACAAATATTAACCATATATGCCACACACAAATAATATCAAAATTATCAACATTATCAACAAAAGAACACCATGCTCATTGGAAATATTATCGTCTATAAATTGCATAGAGATTATATAAGTATTCCATACTTTGACTATACTACCAATGATATGTGGTTCAATTGATGTCTCACATATTGAATTATCATATTTTCCTCAACAAAAATATACATGTTTACCAACATCATTTTTAAATTGTTTTGTTACACAAACAATATCTTCGGATGTGTGTGTCAATGATCTTGGTGGCACCCATGATGCTAATCATTGGAATTGTTCTGAAATAAAAAGGAAGAATGCAAAATAGAGAAGTATTAGCTAACTCCAATGCATGATCTTTTTTCTTTTAAGATGGAATGAATGATGCAATACTATATTACTTAGGTTAAAAACTATAATTTACCTGGGTAAAAAGACTTGCGACTTGAAGTTGTACATCCAATATTTTCTCCATTAGCTTTCTCTCTTGTTCCATTCTTTCATGCTCTATTTGAAGCCTTCCTGCTCAATTTATTTCAATGTCTGACTGAATATATGCATGTTATTTTTTATTACCTCTTTCAAATATCCATAAGAGTTTCTTTTTCTCTTCACATCTTTTCTCTGAATTCCATTTTTATTCAAAGGGGTTTCTATCTTTGCTCCTTCCAAATTTTCAATGTTGATAGAAGGGATTTTTTATTGCTCTCTTATGTCTTTTTCAAAAGTATAAGTGGTTGTATTAACCCTCTCTTTTCCATTAAAACCAATAACCTTGTGTGTTTTCTATGTAATGCGATCTATATCTTCATAGAAATTCCATGTTGACTATGTTGCCAATGTTTTGTTTTCCAATTGTTTCTCCTTCTTGAGGATTTTCTTCAACCTGTTCATCTTGTATTTACATTTCTTCACAAAGAATGTTTTTCCAAAACTTCATTCAAAGCATCTTCTATATTACCCGATATTTCTTTCCAATATATTCATGGTTTAAATGTTCATACACCTCTTCGTATTTTGAAATAAATGTTTTTACATCAGATTTTAGTACAACTCTTCTTTGTATTCTTTCATCACTCCTTTTTATTTCTATCTCTTTCATATGCATGGGTTATTGAAAATGTTTCTTCTAATTTTGAATCATCAACAATATATGGAGAATTTAGATCGATTTGTGAATGTGGAATGTAAGGAACCAATTTCTGTGCACCACTTGTATTCTCTTGCAAATTTGAGACATTATTTCCATCTAAGTTTTACACGCAGAATTCCTTTACACGGCAAGATTGCTTAGTTGTGTTGAAAACACCCTTATTGTCTGCATATTTTCTTGGAGTTGATTTGAAAACTTGTGATTTGAAACATGAAAATAAGGGAAATGGTGATATTTCCATGTCCTGTAAATTTATTAGTTACTATAAACAATCACAAATGAAACAATTTACATACTCCATCTTTTATCTAAACTTAATTTCATTTTCCATTTTCTAAAAATAAATATACAAGGGGTCCTGCGCTCTATAAAATCACATAATCAAAACATGTGGAGAACCATTGAAAATTGGTTAATTACCTACTAACAAATGCAATATTTATAATCACTATGAAATGGGTGTATAAACTAAAATTCTTCAAAATAAAATAACAATGCTTTACCTCTTTTAATTTTCTATAACTCTGTTCTTCCCCCATTTGTGTATGTGCTCCTTGTTTTGGTGTGGTCGCCTTTGAAATGAGTATACAGTTTTCCATTTTATTGCATTAAATATAGATGTTAGTAGAGTCTCAGTGTGGATTATTAAAATTTAATATTAAATGCAATACGAAAAAATAAAAACATACTCTCAAGTGGCGATTTTACATTACACGGTTTAATGGCCATTTAATGTTTAGGGAAGCGCAATATTAATTATGTAACATTTGACCTTACAAAAAGTGTAATTGTTATTGTATTATAAAAATCTTAATCTTTCCCCTACACTATGAGGTTTATGGATAAAATTATACACACAACAACGCGATCTAAAATTAAGGTAACATTTTTATAACATAATTTTTAATGTATGAAAACTACAATTCGACATTGTTTGAGACTTAAATTTAATTGAAATTAAGTCTTTAATATTGAGAATTATTAATAAAAACTACGTAGCATGTGTTACTTCTACTCAATATTATATACAATTATTAAAAACAAAGATATAAAAAGCTTAGAAACAATTAATACACATAATTGAATCAAAGCATATACCACCATCATTAATCAAATAAAGTCTAAATTATTAAAAATAAACTTATATTGTTAAAAGATTACGTAGGATATAAAAAGCTTAGAAACAATTAATACACATAATTGAATCAAATCATATACCACCATCGTTAATCAAATAAAGACTAAAACTTGAACTCTATACCATAAAATAAGCATAGCTATACAATTAGAGAATTAAATACATGAACAATTTACTTCGACACAATATTAATGGCCCTAAATTTAAGTCCAAGAGATCACTAGGCTATAGACAATTTTTTACTAGAATGGTAGGTGAAAATATGCCCTTCGATATGCGAGTGATCGTTATTCCAAGTGTGAATCTGCACTTCATCTTGAAAATGCATGTACTTTTTCGTGTGAGGTATCGTGCATCGAAGTGCAAGGGATCGCACTTTGATGTGCGAGGAGATCACACTTCGACATGTGAGGGATATCACACTTTATTGTGTGATGGATTGCACTTCGTTATGTGAAAAATCTCACTTGGTAGATGTATGAGGCCACGACTCTCTCGCTCTACGATCAACTATCACTGTCACATCCAAGTGTGAGTTTTCAAACTTGGAATTGCGCTCACTCACACATTGAAGTGTGATCACCAACTTCTGGCCTCCCATTCTAGTCAATATTTGAATTTTAGTGTGTAAAAATAATAATTACATCACAACGGCTACTAGGCTATACAACTATTGAAAGCCATAGGGAAAAAATCCAATGATTGTGCATAAGCCAATGACTATGAGTGGTAATGTGTAGTATAGTACCACTAGTTGTAAAAATCGAAGTCAACATTTATAACTTGTATACTAAGAATTTAGAAAAAGGTAGCCAATAAGATGAGTAAAATCAAGTCACATGTACAAAGCAACCAATAAAAAGGTGACACATCAGTTGTCCCCGAAAAGGTGATGTCATTCACAAGCAAGGGCCAATATTAACATTCTTTGTACTAAAAATTAGCTATTTTTAATCCCTTAGAAATACGTTTTCAAAAAAATTTAAATGCATAAAAGAAAATGTGTGCATTATAAAAATATTAATCTTTTCCCTACACTATGTGGTTTATGGATAAAATTATACACATAGCAATGGGATCTAAAGGGTGTAAAACAATTTGTTATATGTTTAAAGATTTGGATTAAATGAGGTTTTAAAGATGTTCATATAAGATGTATATTTTTATTTTCTCATTATGATTTCAATTCTCCATACTAATGTTAAAGATTTAAGTGTTCTTTGTACTAATTTTCTCTTTTTATTTGTGGATACAGTTGAAAATGAACTTTGTTTTTTAAGAAGGAGCACATGTGGATTTACTATCCAAAGGTGTGAAAGTTACGAAGGGACTAGTTTATCCATCCAAAGATACACTCCATTGTAGAGACATGGGTCTAGCTTATTCATTGTCACAATAAGTATTGTATTCAATGGCAGAGTGAGACTTCCATACACAATTGATGATTGTGAAACCCTGGAAGAAATTGAAAACAAGGGATACTTTATCCCATGGGAAAGGAAGAAAATTATTAAGCATGTGATTTCAAATGTTTCACATGTGGGGGTGATGGCATTCAAAACATCATGAGAAGTGACTCAGAGGATACATTTAATGAGGATGAGGGTTTGAATTCTACTAGTGATAGCCATTGTTTCACAACTCCTAAAGATAGGGATGAATTTTCTACAACCTACGTGGTGCTAAAACATAAGTGTCCTCATAAAGAAGGTGACATAGCTGAAGGTTTTATATCCCTAGTACAAGAACAACATGTGATTTCAAGAGTGGTGTTGGGACCCACACACTTTGGTGTTTTGTGGAGAATATTATAACTACATGCAATGATTGCTATCCAAGTCTACAACGTAACAACAAAGTTTCCTAACCAATTAAAAACTTAGTTTATCTAGAAACAATAACTGCACTTCATGTGAATGGAAATTCTAAACTCCAAGAAACAACCGCCACATCAAATAATGACTTCAATTTGAAGTTCAAGGGGGTTAATGCCAAGTTGATACATTTTTGTTCAAAAGAACACAAATTTGTTGCAGAAGAAACAATTACAAATGTTTGTGAAGGAGACATGGTGCACTTTAAAAAATTAGATGGCAATACATTTGGGGTGCATGTTGATAAATTAATTATGCATTTTTGCAAGGGTTGCTCCATATCATAAGGATATCTCATCCAATGGCATGTTATCCAGTTGACCCATCAAGATGGTTCCATTATGGAAGTAAGGCTAAAAGAAATTCTATAAGAGTTTCCGATAGAAATGTGGAGTGCATTTGAAGATCCATTGCCTCAACTAGTATACCCAAATTCATATGAATCCTCCATATGTAGTAGTAATGAAAACTTTATAAAAATACCTTACAACGCTTGCAAATGCCAAAAGGTAAATTCTAGTCCATCTAGTACATCAAAGGCAATGGAAAATGATGAAAAATCAAGAGAACAATTTTTTTATGAGTTGAGAAAAAACCTTGTTGCAAGGAAGGATGTCTCTCCAATCTATCTCTAAGCACTTTCAATCACATTTGGAATTTAACTCTAGCTATGAATGAACCTGCCATCAACAACTTTGTAATTAATACATTCACTACAAATACTATCGGTTGTGATCAAGGTCAAACTTTATAACATAGTATAGATAAATTGAAGTTATGTGGAAGGGATGTATGTTAGAATGCATGGTACAGATGTCATGGAATTGCGAAAAGCACCTATTACAGATACAGACAATCTTGGATTAATGGCAAGAGGAGGGAAGTAAATGGAAATACAAGAAAACAAAAACAAATGCCAAACATTGTTGCAACTATTTCATTGATATCCAAAATGGTGGAGAAGAATTATGATATATCCCCACACATGTCTCATTCAGTGGGACAAGATGGTACTAAAGTAATAATGAGATTGTTGCTTGCATGTTATATTTTCTTACATACTACAAAAGTGTAACGAGGGCCTTTCACTATTGGGCCTTCCTCAAACGTCATAGTCAAATCTCAAAAAAATATGGCAAGAACATTTCTCCCATGTTTCAATCACCAAGAACAAATTCTTCACAAATGTGACAAGTGCACAGATCTTAAGAACAAACGTGTAATGACCTCATGTCCAAAAACACTGCACAAATAGATCAACGCCAGAAATGGCACAATGATTACATTCAAATTTTTGTGTAACTTACTATGCACATAGAGTGCAATAACAACAAAATCATAATAGTTATTTGAGCATTGTGCATGACAAAATGGACAAGATGAAAACTGTAATACCAAGGATGGGAAAAAAAGAAAAATCAATAAGAAATGTTATTAATCTCCCCATCACCTTGACTGGTATGCTGACACATGGGCACAAAACGGGGGGTTTCGGGCACTTTGGTCTCCCTTTTATTGAGCGAGGAACAAACTTCACAATAACATCATTGACACTATGTATCTGGAAGCTAGAAGAACCACTTACGATCAATATGGTGATTTGTTATATAGTAGTGGGACATCAAAACACCCATTACATGATGCATTGTTGCAAAATGATGCATATGAAAAGTGCAAGGAATAAAATTTAAAAATGAGGGTGCTCATATACAACTAATATTGTAAGCAGTTGTTCAAGTTCATTTAGAAAACAACCACCAACTCTCTACTTACAACTAGATAATGTTGCAAGTGACAACAAAAATCATACATTGTTTGCGTTTACATCCATGTTGACAACTAGAAGTGTTTTCAACACAGTGTATGTGAGTTTCCTTCCAGTGGGTCACATGCATGAAGACATAGATGGGACATTTGGCTGATTATCAACAACATTGTGAAAATTGGATACATTCTCTTTGCCAAAAATAATGGACACTTACAAAACATTCCAAGAGGAGTCCAACACATTCACTTTGTACCTTATCGAGGAATTCTATGACTTTAAGGCCTTTGTGGAACCACACCTACTAGATGGTAACCACAAGATCATGGGTATTAATAAACCAAAGATGTTTAAATTCTATGTCAAAGAAAACAAGCTCATCATGGATTTCAAAACATCAATCTTGGATTCTGTATGGTCACACTCAATTGAGATCTGAAAACAATGGATGTGAAACCTTTCTTTCATGAAGGGGATCCTCCATTGGCACCCTTCAAAGAACCCAAAGAGATGGCAGACATGCAGAGAGGCATTTAAGCATACATCACACACTAGGAAAAGAGTTCAATAGATGGTGGAGAAGCATACTATGTTCCAAAGATTGCATATTGGAAAAATGTTCTACGTTCCCTAGAGAATCCCTTTGTCAATTGTAACATGATGAGAACATTTTTTTGCAAAAACAATTCAGATATAAGCACAATGTATGATCAGATAGTGGGTGCACCATGTCTTGACATGGATAACTACTATTGTCAAAATGTCCTTTCAAATAAGGATATATATGTTGGACCTATTTGTGATAGACCTCGAGAGGAATTCAACCCAGTAGTGGATGTGAATGTTGGGAAGATGATACTAGTAAGACCGGTTGATGATAATGTACCTATATGGATGGGCAAGGCAGAACTAAAACTAATACAGGATGTTCACACAAACACTCAAAAGATAAGGGTACACTGGTGGGAACCCACATGAAAATAAAATACGAAAAAAGAAAGGTACGAGGAATTCTTGTTGAAAAAGCAATGGTGGCAAAAATCAAGGGACGCATCAGATATTGATATAGACAATTGCCATCTAGGCATGGAGTCAAGAAAAACATGGAAAGGAGTTAAAATTAAAATACCGAATCGGGGTCATGAAGCTATCTAGCAATACCTTGCACAAATTCAAGAACAATAATTAATACCCTTGTGAGGGATCAATGCTTATGTAATTTTCTCGAAGGATTGATTGCCTATGGAAATACATTTTCAAATCCATTTCCTCAAAACAACTTGTTTAATGTAATTCTTAACTCTTTGTTGTTCTTTATGATTTACAGAATGGAAAATCATAAAATTAGTTGACTTTATCACACGCAACTTGCATATTTACAATATCATGGTCTTTTTTTATATAGATTTATATAAAAATTATATCAATATATAATATACATAAAATATTAAATAAATATAAATTTTAAGTATTTCAATAACTATTGTTTTGTATTTTTAAAGGACAATATTGTAAAATTACCGTCATCTAAATTTTGTTTGACAGCATAAGTGGTCATCAAATTTAACCCTTGGATTGATGTAACTTTGTGGCGTCTAGGCTTATGTAACATAGTGTCGGCTAGGCTTATGTAACTTAGTGGTAGCTAGGCTTATGTAGCTTAGTGGTGGGTAGGCTTATGAAACTTGCTACCGGTAGGCTGGTGTAACTTTCCACCACTAGGATTATTTCACCTAGACAATTCTACTCTTGTGTAAATTAGCGGCCACTAGGCTTATGTAAGTTAACAACCTATACGCTTATGTAAGATAGTGGTTGCTAGGCTTATGTAAGTTAACAACCTATACACTTATGTAAGATAGTGGCCACTAGGCTTATCATCCTTTTATGTAACTTAGAGGTCACAAGGCTTACGTAACTTTGACCCCACTAGGATGATTTCACCTAGCATGCACTTTCATCATGTAAGTTAGCAACCACTAGGCTTATTGAAGATAGTGGCCACGAGGCTTATGTAAGATAGCAACGCTTGGCTTATGTGGGGGATTCAAATAATAAAAAAATAGAAATCCTAAAATAGTGAAACTAAAATCTAAAAATCGGGATTTATAAATTGGATTACAATAGTGGTGAAATTGGAATCCAATAATAGTGCTATTAGAATCCAATATTAGCCAAATTAGAATCCAATAATAACAATATTGGAATCCAATAATAGCAATATTGGAATCCAATATTAGCCAAATTGGAATCCAATAATAACAATATTGGAATCCAATAATAGTGAGATTGGAATCCAATAATAGTGAAATTGGAACTAGAATAAATCCAATAATGACAATATTGGAATCCAATATTGTTAATAATGGAATCCAATAATAGTAATAATGGAATCCAGTATAGACAAAAATGGAATCCAATATACGCAAAAATGGAGATGGATTTCTTCCAATACTTGAAATACTAGAGTCTCAATTCACTGGAATATGTCCCGATTTAGTGAAATAAGTGTTTTATATGTAAATGGGAAAAATTTACCTTTGGGAAAGCTCAAGATAATGTCACTCTGTACCTGCAATTGAATGGCTTCCATCAAATTCTATGTTCAAAAGCTGATATTCTTCATCTTCAATGAAGGAGAGGAAATTTTTCATCTCTTTTAGAGGTGAGGAAGTAGTTCCCCATCCTACTGTCTTAGAACAAGATGTTTTCTCTTGGGTCCTCCGACTTTTAGATCCGTATACTTCATTTTTTCACGGTAGAAACTTCTTCATTTCCCCTTTTCCTAGGATGGTCATGGAGGACCAATCCATTCGAATTTCCCCACCTATATCTCTGCGCAAAACTTCTTCTCAATAACATACCAAAGGATGTTGGGATGTATGCCACCAAGATGGTGAGAAACACCTTCTTGTCTGGAAATTCTGCCAAGGCCACTTGTGCATCTTTGATCCTTCCCACCAATAGCAATATCTTAGATATCATAGAGTAGTATGAACCATTTTCTCATGTTAAAGTAAGTTCTAAGGCATTGGAAATTTTGATTGGCATGACATTATCAAAGACTCATGAGTCCATGATACAATTTTTAGCTGGTATTCTTTGACTAGGAGGGATAGGTAAAAGGGTTCTACCTTATATGTTTTAGATGCACTTAGTACTAACATGTTCTATGTAGGAGGTGTATTTGGTTTTGGCGGTACACCCTTAGGATTGCAATTCATGGTGTTGGATTTTGGGATACCACTTTGGATAACATCGACAAACCTCTTGAATTACTTCGGTGTGTTTACAAATATTCAATTTCAATAATCTAAATTTTTTTCTTGTTTGCATGTTCAATGTAATCAAATGGAGATAAGGTGGGTGAACTTGATGTTCCAGGGATAACAGAGGTTTTTCATTGTGGAGATGGTGCTACCTTGGGATCTTGATTATCTTTGATAGATGAGGTAGTGGGTTTAGAAGGAAAAAGAGTGGTTGAATTCAGTTGAGCCTTAGGGGATTTTGCATGCTTATCATTAGGTGAAGGATTAGCCTTAGAGGTATATTTTGAGCTAGGGAAAATACCAGAGGAATTACTTGCTAGGGAAGATTACTTCTTGCTCGCTATTGGATTAGGTCTCTCCTTTGCTTTGACTCCATTGATGGAAAAAGTGAATATCCTCTACTGATGATCTTGTTTTATGGAACCACTACCAAAGGATCCTCCTCTTCTTTATAGCAGCTACCGAGGAGGAATCTCCCCTTTGAGACTAGGATCGGGTGAACACGGTGCGAGAAACTTGGTGTTTCTTCATAATCATCATCCTCATCTGTCAAGTGATACTCAATGATACTGTTCTGCAGGTATCACCATCAAACTCCTCAATCTCAAGAACAGTTCTTCTTCTACTACCGATTAAATTGTAAAAAAGGCGGAGCTTCTTTGTGATTTTATTAACATAAAAAGAAGCATTACAACCAAAAGAGAGAGCTGCAATATTTATAGATATTGACACTTCTATCTCTTCCACAATACATGGAACAAATCTCTAAACAAAGCAAATATGCGAAAGAGCATATTGCCCCTAAAAATCTTCTACAGAAATCATCCGAGAACAATATTCTAACTAAAGAACATCCTCCACAATCTAAGGGATGATAACAACACACTAACAACTAAGCTAACTAAAGTAATTAAATAATTACTTTATTATAATTACACATTAATCCACATATGGTGAATTAAGTGTTAGATTATTTCTAACATTCCCCCCCTTAATTCATCATATTCTGAAGTGAACAGGAGAGAAATACTCTGAATGCCTCAAATTTAGGATGTGCAAGAGATTTTGTGAAGATATCTGCACGTTGATGTTCTATCGGGCAATGTTGAAGCTGAATGTTGTTGTTCTGAACTTGTTCACGAATGAAATGTACCTGCACCTCAATGTGTTTGGTGCATTCATGAAAAACTGGATTCCGAACAAGTTTTATTACTCCTTCATTGTCTACATGTAGGATTTTTGGATGATCTTGTGGAATTCCCAATCCTTCAAGTATCCGTCTGAGCCAAATCGCTTCACAGACAGCTCCTCCTGCTGCATGATATTTTACTTCTGTGGAAGACCTTGAAACACAATTTTGTTTCTTGCTCCCCCATGAAATAGGTCCAGATCCCAAAAAGAACACAAATCCTGAAGTGGACTTCCTATCATCAACGTTACCTGCATGATCTGAATCTGTATATCCTGTCAAGAAGAAGTTATCATTCTTCTTGTATTCTAGGCCAAAGTCCATGGTTCCTCTGATGTATCTCAGTACCCTCTTTGCTGCTTTCCAGTGAAAAACCCTTGGTTCTTGCATAAATCGAGAAAGATAACTGACTGCATAGCTGATATCTGGCCTAGAATAAGTTAAGTAAATGAGACTCCCAATCAACTATCGATAAAGAGTAACATTTACTTGTTCTGATGGATCTGTGCGAGACAATTGAAGCCTTATCTCCATAGGTGTAGCCATTGGTATACTATCCATCATTCTGAATTTCTTGAGCATTGTCTTGGCATATTTTAGTTGAGTAACAAAGATGTGATTTTCCTTTTGCCATACTTCAAGTCCAAGACAATAATGAAGAAGCCCGAGATCTGTCATGTCGAATGATCGATTTAGATCTTCCTTAGTTGTTTCAATCATCTTCACCGAACTTCCAGTGATGACTAGATCATTGACATATACTACTATGATCACTATCTCCCCCCCTTCCTTTTTGAGATAGAGATTAGATCATATGGACTTCTTTTGAATCCATGTTTGATGAGATACTCATCAACCTTTATGTATCATGCCCTGGGAGCTGTTTGAGACCGTATAGTGACTTTATGAGTCTACATACCTTTCCTTCTTTACCTGGTATGACAAAACCTTTTGGTTGAGTCATGTAGACTTCTTCCTATAAATCCCCATTGAGAAATGCACTTTTTACATCCATTTGATGAACTTTCCAACCAAATTGTGCAGCTAGAGCAAATATCATCCTGATTGTTTTGATCTTAGCTATTGGTGCGAATGTTTCTTCATAATCAATGCCTTCTTTTTGTGCATAACCCTTAGCTACCAATCTTTCCTTGTATTTATCAATGCTTCCATTTGATTTGTAATTTGTTTTAAATATCCATTTGCAACCTATTGCCTTCTTCCCTAGTGGAAGATCTGTAAGTTGTCATGTATTATTCTTAATCAAAGAGTTGAATTCTAAATTCATAGCATCTGACCAAGGTTTTGACTGTTGGGCATCTTGAACTGTAGTGGGCTCACTTGATTCAATTACTAAACTCATTAAGGCTAAGTTAACCTCATTTTGAGTCATAATACAAGTTCTAGGTCCTGAAGTAGATGCGTTAGGATCACTATCCAACTTAGCATCTCGAATTAGATTAGTATACCACTTAGGCATACATTTAGTTGTTCCTGTAGATGGAGGAGTTGAATTATCCTCATCATCATTATCTTCATCAAGAACATCTTCTATTTTCTTAGTAGGATTGTTTTGTGAGTTTATGGAAGGAGCATCTGCTTCTTTATTTTCAAAAAACTCAACATCTCTACTTGTGAAAAATTTTCTTGTTTTTAGATCCATTAACTTGTATCCCAAGGCTTCATCACTGTATCCCAAGAATATAAGTTGTTCTGATTTCATATCAAGTTTAGTTCTCTTTTTCTTAGGAATGTGCATACTTGCCTTGCATCCAAAAACTCTAAGGTGTTTTATAGATGGTTTGTTCCCTGACCAAGCTTCATGTGGTGTTATTCCATCAAGTGCGGAAGTGGGAACTCTATTCAGCAGATAAACTGTTGTTTTTACTGCTTCTACCCAATATGTTTTACTCAAGCCTGAGTCGTCAATCATACACCTTACCATTTCCATTATAGTTCTATTCCTTCTTTAAAAAAAACACCATTTTTTTGTGGTGTATATGGAGGTGCCATTTTCTGACAAATTCCATGTGTTTCCAAAAAAGCTTTGAACTCATTACTGGTGTATTCACCCCCTCGATCTGAGCGGAGTGTTTTTATTTTCTTACCAGTTGCATTTTCACAAGCTACTTTGAATTTCTTGAAAGTTTCAAAGGCTTGGTATTTGTGCGAATGCGAGTATACCCACATTTTTCATGAGTAATAATCAACAAAAAGCATAAAATATTGAAATCTTGAATGACTAGGTCTCATAGGTCCGCACAGATCGATATGCACCAGATCAAGTTTACCATGAGCCCTGAATGTATTGCTTTTCTGAAAAGAAGCTCTATGTTGTTTTCTTGCCAAACAGTTTGTGCACTTGTCTGTATTTTTCTTGAAATTTGGCAGTCCTCTTACCATATGATTTTTTTGAAGTGTTTCAAGATAGCCAAAACTTACATGGCCAAATCTTTGATGCCACAATAGTGTTGATGATGTATCCTTAGCTACAAGGGCTTGATTTTTGGTTTGAACAAAATCCAACTGAAACATATGACCTACACCAGAAGCTCATGCAATAATGTTGGAGTTTTTAGACTTATCTTTGATTAAACACATCTTCTTTCCATCTGTACAATCAAAATCCACTTTTAAGTTGTTTTCCAAAAGCTAACTTACTAAAAGTAGATTCTTTGTTAATCCAAGAACATATAGAACATCTCTTATTGTGCACTTTCTTGATCCAAGAGGTAAGGAGATGTGTCCAATTCCTTTTACTTTGTATTATGAATCATCACCCAACAAAAGACTCTTTGTTAGGTGTATTCTTTAACTCTAAGAACCAATCATTTCTCCCGGTCATATGTCTTGTTGCTCCTGAGTCAACATACCAAATTACTTTTGGTGAATTGATTTCTTGAGTTGATTGTGTAGCAAATAGGAAGTCCTCATTTGGTGAGTTATCTTCTTCTTTAGCAATGTTGTCGTGCTACAGTGTTTTCTTTTTCAAGTTACTTTTCCTTTTTCCTTGTTGTTTGTTTTGATAACCCTGACTAGATTGTTGAAAATTTGGCTTCTTGCCTCTAGGTGAACCCTTACAAATGTGTTATACCAACAATTTTTAAGTCATGTCCTTTTCTGCCACAAATCTGACACTTTACTTTTGTTGAGTGTTCCATTAAGTATTATGTTGAGAATGTTGCTTGTGTTGCTTACCAGTTGTATGAATTTGTTTCTTTCCCTTGTGGAATGAAGAGAGGGCTTGTTCCTCATCTTCTACAGGTTTTTTCATGGCCTCTTCCTGTTGTAACATGTTCACTAACTCTTCAAAACTTGTAGTTGGACCCATAATGTTGAGAGTTGTGACAAATATTTTGTATGAGGCTAGTAAAGATCTCAATACAATAGGGACAAGAGATTCATTAGTGACCTCTACTTCTAAATCTTTGAGAGATGATCTCAATATAGAAACACGCTTTAGAAAACCTTCAATAGACTCATTAGAATTCATTTTGAGATAATGGAGTTGTGTTTGTAATTGTAAAATAGCATTTTTGTTCTTAACTTCATATACTGATTGCTAGTTTATCCCATGCTTCTTTTCGATTGTCGCTGAGCGAATATGAGGTTGTACATCATCAGTTACACCAAATAGAATTATAAGTTTTGCCTTTTGATTAGCACGATCAAACACACGTTGTTGACCAATATCATTTTCTAGTCTCGTTATCGAGCCATCAACTACACCAATTATGTCCTAAAATTCAAGTTCAGTTTTAATTTTCATTTTACATGCAGCATAATTATCTCCTCGTAGGAGTTGTGAATCGAGCAAAAAGAATTTGGGCGCATTGTTAGCCATTTGTGCATGAAAGAAAAGAGAGATAGAGAATCAAACACGAAACAAATCCCCCTCAAATTAGTACACACCCCCCCAAAATTGATTTTTATTGAGTGTGGGCTCCTTTTTGGCCTTTTACAATGATTTTTCGGCACTATCAGCCATTTTTACAAACATCTTGTAAATAGAAAAAGAAAATTGCACCCCCCTTCTTGTTTACGAAAAATTAATATTTTCACAATTTTTTAAATTTGTGGGCACTTTGGCCTCTTTTCCCTTACAAATTTAGTTTTGGGGTCTTTGGCCTCTTTGACTAGACCAAAGCATAGAGCTCAAAAAAAAATATACTTTAAAAAAATAGCACCTCAATCCGAGGTACTGGCGGAAAGTAATGACAAATACAAGTTTTGATTTTATGATCTTTCCGGACCCCTTTCCTAAAATGGAAAATTTTTTTGTCCTAATTTTTTTCTCATCGTCCAAAAATGGAAAAAAAAATTTACAAAAAAATCTAATTTAGGGCTTACTTGGCATGGATCAGTCTTGTATTGCCCGCCGCCCCTTTGTTTCTTCCATCACCGTTCTCTCCTTCACTTTTTATTGCCATTTTTTAATGCTTTCAAGCCGCATTAAGACGGTTTTAGCAGGGCTTTGCTTCAGAACTTTGGACAGATTTTGCTTATGGAACGGCGTTTGGATTCCAGACAGAGGTTGGCTCGGTGTTTCTTGGACGTTGGCTGTGGTCCTCTCCTGGATTTGGCTCTTTGAATTTCGATTCACTGCTCCATATGTCTATTCACTGCTGCAAATCTGTGAAATAGACAATTGATATAGTACATAGAAGCGATGCCTCCAGAATTGGGGATCCACTTGAATTAGAAGTAGGATTAGGGGGGTATCTTATGTATAGATAACAACCCCAATTGTATGAAACTCTTTTTTTATCAATGAAATAATCAGATTTCAAAATAATATTTGTTATATTTGCAATTTAATACAACATCAAATATTAAAAGAAATTGACAAATATCTCCTCAATTGAAATAATTTCACCTGGAAAACAATAATGGAGTTGGGAGGTGCATCCAGGTGTTCTAGCCTATGATTTCCCTTCCAATTTTATTTTTATATATTCTTGTTGCTTCTACTATTGTCGGGTGTGTGGAGAAGGGGTAGGGGCTGTGAAGAGGCTGGGGGCATCTATGGCTCCTCCTGGCTCAGGCTTCTAGTCCTCCTTCCTCAAATCTTCTAACACTTCCTCAGCAATTATCTACAGCCTTAACTCACCTGCTCTGGTACCAAATGAAATCTGTAAACCAGATTAAATTGCAAAAACAAGGCGAGCTTGCTGTGATTTTATTAATATAAAAATGAAGCATTACAACCAAAAGAGAGAGCTACAATATTTATAGATATTGGACAGCTTCTATCTCTTCCACAATACATGGAACAAATCTCCTAAACAAATTAAATATGCAAAAATAGCATATTGCCCCTAAAAATTTTCTACAGGAAATCATCCGAGAACAATATTCTAACTAAAGAACATCCTCCACAATCTAAGGGATGATAACAACACACTAACAACTAAGTTAACTAAATTAATTAAATAATTACTTTATTGTAATTACACATTAATCCACATATGGTGAATTAAGTGTTAGATTATTTCTAACACTTATGGCTCCTCCACTTCTTCTTCTATTGGTTCTTTCACATCACATGTTGCGTTGATTGGCGATGCCTCAAGGGCAAGCTGCGAGGAGGTGGAGCTATCCTTGGTTTGTTCGGAGATTGGTCTTCTTTGGCACATTCCTCATGGTGGTTTGAGAGAGTTGCTTCTTGAGAGAAATTATATCATTGGCCATTTTTTGAATCATATGGTCTATGGGACCGAGAGCTAGAACTCGGCCTTTTTGTTTACCGTTTGGGTTCTTCACTTTTCCATAAACAATTAGATCATCCTCTATCTTAATGGCATAGTCTTGTGCCTATCTTAGAGTTCTAGGTTGGGATCTCCTAAGGATGAACCCAACTTTGGGCAAGTGAGTGCTTATGAATAATCTCTTAATATTATCATCTGAATCCATGGCTTCAACAAGTATCAATTTGATCAATCTATTGTATCTAGCGACGAAATCCCTCATGCCTTCATTAGACTCCTTATTCATTTGTACCAATTACATTAGGAGATCTCGGCAGTATTCAGTAGATTTAAATCTATCTTCAAAGATTTTTCTCATATCATCCCAACAAGTGATTAATATTTCTGGTAGAAGGTAGAACCATTCGATAGCCTTGTCCTATAGGTACTCCATGAACAATATGATGGAGACATATTCATGTTCAACCCCAAGCATGCCACATGCATTAATGAATGTTGTCACATGTTCTTCTAGGAGTTGTGTACCATCTCCCATGAACTTAGGGAATATTTTTCTTGAACCTCATGGCAACTCATGAAGGGGTTGTGGGAGTGCGAGTGGGCATGTGTTTCTTCCCCAGGGCACAATAGGTTGTGATTTGTCTTCGTCACCCATTCTAACTTCAAATTTTTCCTTAACCCTTTCTCTTGCTTCATCTCTAGCCATGGCTCTTGCTTATGCTCTTTCTCTAGCTCTTACTTATGCTTTAAATTTTGTGAGCGCTTCGCTTAAGCTTCTACTCTTGCTTGAGCCTCTACTTCGCTTTCTACTTCGGTAAAAATATTAAATATTCACTAAGGTTAGGAAACTCAATGTTCAAGGGGCCGACACCACTTGAACTGTCAGTAAGAGAAGTTTCAAGACGAGGGGGAGAGTCTTGAAATTCTTGTTAATTCTTACCTTCTTTATAATTCTTCAAAGATGGGTTCGATATTTCCTTGTTGTTGTGACCCGATATATCTATGATAATCCATCTTGTAGACTTCAAATTGTATTAAGCTCTTGTTTGATGCATTTAGGATTTTCTCGTTCTTTCTATTTCTTCCATACGTTGCTCTTCAAGATCTAGCACTCGTGTAGCTATGAATTAATGTGCAAATTTTTCTCTGTTATGCTAGACAACTTCCATCAAGTCGATACAATATCTTCTTGAATATGGAAAAGCAATTCGGTCTTTGGACAAGAGGGTTACCAGGGAATAGCCATGGATATGAGACATAAGGCTATGTGACTCTTCCAATTCTTATTTTTTGGATATCTGAATTTTTGTATTTTATTTTTATTCATATTTTAGGTGCAAATTTTACCAAGTTTGCCCCACGGTGGGTGCCAAAACTGTTGACAATAAAAATTTTCAGGTGGAAAAATTGGTGGGTATCCACCAACGCTATGAGACTCTAGGTCCCTATGCTTGAATGGTGCAGCTTCATTTATTATGCATGTGTGAAATTAAATTTTGTGGTGGCATGATGGTCGAGGATCCAACGAGGACACTCCATTGAACTGTGGAAAAAACTTGCGAATGACTTACAAGGGAATAATTTTTTGAGGACATAGGAAAGGTAGTGGCGAAAATAAAAGGGGAATTAATATTGTAGGTAGAAAATCATATTCCTACAACCATTAATTAGAGTACTTCAATACACACATATATATATATATATATAGAAAGAAAACAAATTTTCTACTAACAACAAGACAAGATAATATTAGGAACACAAAGTTTCAGTAATCTTCTCATCAAAAAAGGCAAGAAACTCCTTTCTTCTTCATTGATGTTTTGGAAAAATTGTACATAGTGAGAAATAGAATAACATAGAGGAGGAGAATAGAGGAAATAGTTATCTCTTTTGTTTCTTCACAAGTAGTAATCTCTCATGAGCATACAAAATTGATAACCCTTAAGAATGAGGGTGCCATCACAATTTATAGACTTTAGAATGACTCTTCACCTACCCCCCACATGACTTTTCATTTGTCCCCTTACAACATGTGACTTTTCATATTCCTAGGAATAGAATTAAGTCCCCTTTTATTAATTAAGGGTGACTTATTACATTACAAACTAAAGTCACATTTAAATGAATAAGACGAAATAGGAATAAGACAAAATGAAGAAGTGCAACCTCTCCAATGAAGAAATAGAAACAGTAAGGAGGGATAAGGGGGAAGAGAAGAGAGAGGAGAGAGAGAATGAGAGAGTTATGCCAATGAATATTCCTCTTTTACCTTGCCACCTGATTGATCCTTTTCGAGCTCCACTTTGAAATATTTCCACTCCCTTCAACTCTTTTTATAATGGTCTCCACAGTGCTACTTTCTCCACTTGAGGAATGTGGATGCAACTCAAGGAATCAAGCCAATCATATGAGATATCATTTATGTTTTTTCTCTTCGGGAACCACAATGGATGTTTCTCTACAATGTTTGAAATTACTTGCTCTAATCTCAAATAGAGACTACAAGGTATTTTCGTTGAAATAAAAGGGGTCCCTAGCCTTTTTATGGACATAATCCTCAAATGGACTCAACAACTCATCTACGATAGTGCTCTCATCAACATATGTAACTACTATCTCCTACTCGAGTGAGATGGTACATATTATACGGGAGGAGCAGGAATGGCGGTGAAAGGTGGGAAACTTTGGGGAAACGAGAAGGTGGGAGGTGAACTTGATCATCCTCTTCAAGATCTATTTCTACTATAGGATCCTTTGTTGATATGACTCTTGTGTGATCTCTTGTATTAAGGGGCCTCTCGACTCCACCGCTTTACACTTTGAACTCCCTCTGGAATGGATCGCACTGATGTCTTTTCCATGACGTTTCATGAAGAGTGATGTGATGCATTTCTCGAATCATGGAGAAACTTTGTGATGTAATAGAGGTGGCCTTCTTCTTGAACCATTATTTTAATATTTTGATTATAAATTTGGTTTGCTTGTTTATATCCTCTATCTCATGAACACTCCATGTTACCTATGGTAGAGGTTAATCCTTCACTACTTTATATTTTGTATCATATAACTTTATGCCATCATCTTGAATTCCCTCTGCATACCAGTCAAAATTTAATCTCCTCATTTGTTTGATTTTCATCTGTATATAGTCTCTTTCCCTAATGTCAAATTCATCTATGTAATTTATCCAATAATATTTCACTTTTGGTACATGATATGATGTGGGAGATAGAAAGTTTTGGATCACCTCGATGTCAAATTTTTCCCTGGTGTATATGAATACAAGCTAAGGGGTGTGAAGGAAGCTTCCAAGTGAGATACATCATTGATACTCTTGTAGGTGAAGATTCCAAGTGGGATGGGAAAGGATACATTCTTTCTTTTCTTATTCTTGAGCTTGTTGTGAACATGTGCTAGTTATGCGAAAGGCTCGAACAACATGATCTTGTCGATGAGATACCGAGGTATCCCGAGTAGAGAAATATCACATCTAGAAACTTGGATGTATGAGAAAGTAGTAAATTGCATGAAGTATGACCTGTAATTCTTGATCAAAGAATCCACCTGGGGTGAAAAACTTGAGTGAAATTTACCCTCCATTTTCCTGATGATGAACATGGTGAAGGCATCATTTACCCTAATTAAGTGTTAATTTATTTCCTTCAAAACCAACTGAGGATATCTCTCGAATGTTGGAGCCTTCAGAGAAATTTTATGAGCAAGTGTCAACCCTTTGAAATTTCTTGAGCTTGCGAGACCGTACACCAGATATGAAATCATTTTAAACCTCTTCGAGACTAGTACTTGAAGAAGTTGGTGGTGCAGTTGTCACTAAATATTTTTCCCCAATTAATTCTATGTTTATCTTCCATGATCATGAATATGAACAGATCCATCCAGTCTTGAAATTACTTCAAGGTTTCTTCGTGAATCACTTGGTGACTATTGGGAAATATGTCAAAATGTTTTCATTGATGTCAAGTGTCCATTGATGTCAAAGTGTCCCCAAGTAGTCTCGTGTGTCTCCATAAGATGTCAAGCCATGAAGAAGGTGTCAAAGCATGATGTTATGGTAAGCAACCATGATCTAGGTCCATGGGAAAAAATGAGTTATGTGAATGTGTCCTCCCAAGGTTGTATGCAGACTTCACAAGGTCAAACATGGTCGATGAGATGTGTGTGGGGTGCTAATGTGTCTATGAAAGGTCAACATGGTCAAATTCATGAAGATTTAGGTAGGTCTTGACATAATCTTAGTCCTAAATCAAGTAGTGTGGTATGGAAAATTAAGATTTGAATCAAGGTAGAGCATGGAAATAATGGTTTGAGCAAGGTATGAGTTGGAGTATCATGTAGAGGATAAGTATTAGGTCAAGAATCAAGCATATATGGCATGAAGGTGATCTTTTTGAGGTCTTTCAGGTGAGACAAGCCTAGTAGGAGAGTAAGGATGATGAGCCAATGCATGATGATGAAAACCAAGCATGTAATGATAAAAATAAGGTGGTATTTGAGGTTTACAATTCTTTAAAAGTGGCGAAGAAGTTGAGTTGGGCACTCATACAAGTCTCGAATAACATTCTAGCTCGAGATTAGAGAATTATTGCTACACAAACGAGATAATATATATATTTTTGGATAAAACAATGAAAATTTTGTCATTATAATTCATGTAGGATTTATTTTTGAATGTGTGGTCAAAATTTTAGGACCTAAGGACGTGTTTTGTGCAAGTTATGGAAGTTTTTCCAAAACTGGTTTTTTTGGAAAATGTAAATTAAGCACCCTAACTTCTTAGCACCTGTTCTAAATTGTGAAGGATTGTTAAGATAAATCATAGAAGAATTTTTGTATGTAATTTTGATAAAATATAATGCAAAATGTCTGAGATCAATTGGTTAAGTATTTAAAAAGTTCTAATCATTTTTTTGACCTAGTTTGAAACCCTCCAAACCCTCATCCTAGAGCGATAGAGGTAAAATAATTTGGGCATTAAATAATTTGTTCAAGTTGTGAAACCAACTTAGGAGTTTATAATACCTCTTATAGTCCATTTTTATGGTAATTTTTTTCTACATGAGGGACTATATTGTACATATTGTACTTTTTCCTTGCAAATTTTGATTACAGACATGGTTTTGGAAGGTATCTTGTGTCTAAACATGTCTTTGAGGTGAAACATGAATGTGAACATCTTATACAGGTCAAAGACAACATGTTGGAGCTCATAGTTACTTTGGTGAAGTGGAGTGAATAAATAGTTTTAATTGCACTCAAATTGGTTGAACAGAGCTCATGACCAGTCCTAGAAATGGTTAAATCTCATAACTAAGTTATTTAAGTTAGTGACTATTCTTAGTATGGTAAGTTATTTAAGAAAAGGGGTATCTCATAAAATTGTCTTTGTAGATGAGAGCAAAGGTTTATACAAGTAAATCATCTCACTATTTTTACTTTGGATTTGATGCTCACAATTTGACTGAGTGTATATGTTGATGACCCTGCAAGTTTGAGTTAGTAACTATGAAGTGAAGTGAGCTATTATCTCTAGTAAGCATCATACCATCTACATCTCCACTAAAATTAGGCATTAAATCCATGAATGGCAAGATCACATTTCTACCTTGCAAGCCTTTGTAAAAAATTCATGTACCTAAAAACTTGTGAAAACTTTCCCTTGTGAATGCCTTAAGAAGAGGTTAGTAGTGCTTAGTCAAGATGATCTACAAGTCTAAAATAATCCCTCCAAGATGTGAAATGTATTGAAGATTTATACTGTATTTTCAAATCAATCCTTGATGATAAAGAAGTATTTATAAGTTTGATTTGTAGATTGTGAGTTGAAGGCCTTGAAGAAAAGGTGAGTAAGGTGCTCCATATCTTGTGATGTAGCCTAGAATTCACTGTAAATAACCCAAGGCGCGTTGGCACATCACTCAGCCTGAACTGAGCACTCACCTAAAACATGCAAGGGTACCAAGTCCCTCTTTAGAGTTATTTTTCCATAATGTTAGCATGATTGCATATGTATATGTCCAGATTTATAACAGATAGTAAATAATCCACAGTGCATAAACCAGATCTAGATCTAAACCATATGAAAGATTGACTAAATAATGATTATAATGATATTTACCATGCAAGAACCATATTCAATCACATATAACACCAATATCCATCCAATATGATCCATTATATTAAATACTTGCAAAAAATAGAAGCTTCATACATCATAGTAATGTCATCATGAGTCATGCGCGCAAAATAAAACCAACAACATAACTCTACAATAATCATTATCTCCAAACCATGTAAATCAATACATATATATAGGGATGGGGACTTGCCCTTCACCACCTATGCACCTTCCAAAATAGGCTACATGCTAATAATAGCCATGCACCTTTACAAGAGGATACAAAAGCATGTAAGTGTTAATAATAGATCTTCTATTAGTTAACTCCTAGAATAGATCCTATTATTAGACTAAGAATCTGCATGGCACTCAAACTGATGCAAAACCCAAAATATCCTTGCGTGAACTACAAGTCTTCATATCTTTGCATGCTCCGCACTCCATGTCTAAAAATAGCCTTAACCTATAAAAAGTGGCTAAGTCATGTTTTCGATTGTTTCTGGGCACCCTCATGTTCTCATTATAAATTCACACTTTCACACGCACCCTGTTCTCGCGCACTCCAAACCTTATATGCTTACATGCTTGAGCTATATTTAATCTACTCAACATTACCCCACAAGAACACATTGTTACCCTCGAAATGAGAATAACAAAGTACTTGGTCAAAAATACTAAAGTGTCATTTGGCGCTCTACTCCTCTACTAGCAAGATCAATCCTGGAAACTCATTTTTAACCTCTACCTCCAATGCCTCGCCAGTCACTCGAAGGCCTCACTGTCTTATCTGGGATGTCTATCACAATGGTGTCTAGTTCATCTTGATTTATTTTCTCTTTCTCATTCTGTAGAACCCTGACAACGTTAGCCATGCTAGACATCATTCCCTCCATAAAATCCATCTTCTAGCGCAATAAGCTTCCCAACTTCATTTATCCTCTCTCTATG
The DNA here is from genome assembly GCA_018340775.1 of Taxus wallichiana var. yunnanensis. Classification (NCBI taxonomy): domain Eukaryota; kingdom Viridiplantae; phylum Streptophyta; class Pinopsida; order Cupressales; family Taxaceae; genus Taxus; species Taxus wallichiana. Next base: position 388,691,711 of record CM031242.1, read on the forward strand.
TGTGGATCTTGGGCTGTTGTGAGGGATTCACACTTTTCTTTTACTAGAGAAAGTCTATCTACACACCCGAGTGTCTCATCCTTCATCACCTTCTAAACCTCACTATCTTCTTCAATATTCATTGTCCTAATTATTGCATTTGGCACCACGCAAATGTTCAGAGCTTGATCAACCTTCTTTAATTCATCTCTCAAGGCTTGTAACAACGACTCATAACTTGCATTTTTTCTAGAAATGGTGGCCTTGGCCCTTGTTGCTTCCTTTGCAGGATATTTTGGTGTGGGCATATGCATGGGCCCTTCATTTATGACCAATTTTACAAGTGTGCATAAATAGTGCATTACAGAAGGAAAGTTTTAGATTTTGAGATTCCATATGTGGTCATACCTTAATAATATCGCCGCCAATCCCCTCGTCCATATTGATCAAGGCTTCAGTTTTTTCCTTGGACCTTTCCTTTTCTGTTGTGAGGTATTTTATTTATGCATCCCTATCCTTGTTTTCATCCATCAATGCCCTGATAGTTGTTGCTTTATCTATGTTTCTACGTGCAACCTCTACAGATACCTTTACTAAGGCATTGCTTACTTTTTCTAACATAATAGTTGGCTTAACATTCACGTGTCGTACATGGGGCAACTTTTTCATTCTGTGTGAAACACATGACTTTTCACATACATTGTATTCAGGCTCATCCATGTGAGTCTGCATTGACCATGATAACTAATTTCGGGTGCACGTGTTTTCCATCTCTGTATCCATCAGCTCCCAACCATATAAGTACTTAGGTTCCATGGTACTCTGGAAGCGCATGCATATGATCTTCTGGTGTCATCCACTTATCCAACCATAGGATTCACATAGTCTTCACCTTCTTTCTCCTCCGTTATTTTTCCCTTAGGAACCTCGGGTGCTGAATCTATAATTGAGCCTTCACCCTTTTCGCTTCTATTTTTTTAAACCACTCCTCATCATGAGGTTCCTTTGTATCCTCGAGCTGCACCGGTGTTCATGGTGAGATTTCTCCAGACTCATCCTCCTCTCCGTCCTTAATATTTATCTTGCACCTTCTCTTCTTCTTAAGCTCTACTTTCTATGGAAAAATCCTAGGTGACCTCCTTAATGGTTGTGATGAACTCCAGTGCCTTGATTCCTTGTTCTTCTGAACACCCTTTTAATTGTTTCTCCTCATCATTATGTTATCCATCTGCTTCCAACACACCTTTATTAATACCTCCTCTCTCTTTTCGGTGGAGGACTAGCCGCGCGCTCACTTTCCTTCTCATCAATAGGCAAAATGTGACCCCCGCACTCTAAACCACCATTATCTTCATGTAGTTCCTCTTCTTCTCCTTCTTCTTCAATCAAAGGCAAGGTTGGTTCCTCATCTTCCAAGGTGCCTATTGTATGCTTCCCCTAGGGTGGGCCTAGAAGTTTGAACTCATTCTCCAAATACTTGCCATTTGCAGCTTAGGCTTCAAATATATATATACAAGGGTAGCGCCACTTCTCGATAGCCAAACTTACAACCTTCATATTAATATCATTTGATATCATTCTTTCAATGTAAGCAGTCTTACCTGGATACACATAAGACTTCCTTAGTGTGTGGTAGTCACAATCTACCTTATCAACGTTAAACACCAGGTATGCATACGTCCGAGAACCTATGTACAGATGCCTGGAAATAGCACGTTATGAAGACATATGGTAGCTTGCACCAAGGGCTCCATTTTTCATCCTTCATCCCAAAGTTCCCAATGCAAAAGTGTTGGTACACTGCAATCTATACTTGTTTTCTGACTACCGCCGAAAGATCCTTTGGTATTCTCCACTCCTCTTCAAACGTGACATGTAAGTGCTCATACCACATTTCGCCCTTTGCTTGAAGGGTCCACTCATGATCCATAGGGATCCAAAAACACACCACTTCATCAGTTCCATCAACACCAAGAAGGATAATTAAATAAAATGAAGAAAAATGAGGTATACATAGGTTCTAGAAAGAACCGCCCCTTCAGGTAAAAGTGGCGGTTGCAAAACCACTACCCCGTAAGGGAGACAGGTCCTATAACTACCGCCTAGCTAGGGTGGCGGTCCCGAACTGCTGCCGGTCTACTCAAGGTGGTGGTCCTAACACTTCTAAACAAAAAAGAAGAATGGAGCATGAATGGACGTGAATTTGAAGCACCCAATTGTGTCTCTTCCCTTCCATGCCCTTTCACATCCTCCAATGCATGGGAGGACATGGGAAGGTCTATAAATGCATGAAAGGAGCAAGAGAACTGATCATTTGGAGATCTAAAGAGATCAAAGAGAAAAGTTATAAGTTTAATGAGAGTAAGTGAGCAAGATCTTCAGTGTTGGAGTGGAATTGTAGGAGAAAGGTGTAGAAATAAAGCAAACAGGCATAGGAAGGGATAGGTTTACATTATTATCTCCATTTTCTACTTCGGGTAATGTAGAATTGTCTATAATTGACCAATAAAAGTGGGAAGAAAGAGTTCTTTGCCATTCCCGATTGGTTTCTCTCCATTGGACGTTTCCAGGATAAAATTATTAGTGTTTGGAGTTTGAATTCTTTCATATTCTCTGCAATTTTCTTTCTATAGCACTAGATAATCAGTCACTAAAGCTCTAATATTCAATCAATCTATCATTTTCCAAATTTGAAAGCGAACAACAAAATTGTGTGATTTCATAAAGTTCCAAAGTAAAAGTTTACGGATCAACTCATTGATCCATCACAAATATACTTGGAAAACATTTCCACTAAGGACTTCTTTGCATCGAAATTTCCATACATTGTCTTGTGGCCCATTAGGCACCCCGATTTCAAAAAAACCAATGACAAGATTATAGTTCCAAAACTAATTTTCTTACCTTCATGTGCTTCTTCAATTATTATCTCAGCAATGAAATTTGACAAGTTGTATGTAACACCTTCTATCATCTTGTGTGCAACATGAAGCTAAGCCTTGTTGACATGAGACCAATGCTCTTGATTATTCAACTTTGTCAAAAGATGGGTTTCTTCCTGAATGACTGGATACTTCTGTAACTTAGGGATGTCCATCCCGCACCCTCCTTTGGTGTACCCAAGCTCCTTCTTCATCTTTTCTATGGCCTCCTTATTAGTGAGGTCACTACTAAGCTCAACACCCAAACTCCTCAACCCTATCAAACTTGCAATCAAAGGCGTGGTGATCCTCATTTGATGCCCAACAAAATAGAATAAGTCCTCATGGACTCTACTCATAAGCCATTGATATAGCTTTTCAAGTTTTCCAAAGTATGGAAGCTCATACAACTACAAGACTCCTACCTTGGTCAACAATTTTTTTCCCGCATCCTACCATATCATCATTTTTTTGTTATTGGTATTTACTACCAGCAATTTCTCTAGATCCTCCTTAGTATCCTTGTTCCTATGATTGTATTCATTGACCTTGCAACGACGAATGTGTGAATCCTAGTCACAACCCATGAAAACCCCTTCTAGGTACTACATTTTAGAAAATATGCTCTTGGGGGTATCTTCCACTTTGATTTCAGCTTCCTTTTTTCTTCCCCTTGTACCAGCTCCAGGTGCTCGTTTGGGTGCCATAACAACTAAAAAGGTGCTAGTTTTTTTACCTCTTCCGAGCTCTATAATTTCAATCCGCGTACCCTAGCTCGAAACCGCATGCCCTAGCTTCAATCCAAACCCTAGCTCTTGATTTATCCTCCCCGCACACCTCTGCTTCACTCAAACTCTTTTCCAAAAGGATCACAAGTCAATCCCATATATAAATCTAATATCGCCGCTTGGTTTGTAGCTCTTGAACTTTATCATTGTCTTTGCTAGCTCACTCGCAACAAATCGCTCAAAAATTCATAATCGCAAAGGTAAAAATGGCCTCACAACCCTTCCTTATATATATTTTGAAAAAGTTATCACATTTATTGCTCCTCCACCTACCACCGATCCCAACATTAATTCATCATTCGTCAACTTTTTTTTGCGATGCTCATCTTCGCGCCATAGTCATAACCTTCTGGCATGCCTTCTACTTCTAGGCCATAGACCTCCTTCCATGCGCCATCATGTGTTGAAGTACTTCACCACTTGCACCTTCTTCTAAGTAGTTCCCACTACTACATCCTACCTCACATTATACTATGTGCTTCCATTTTTCCATTTGTGGTCTTCATTTAGGAGCAATTTTTTCTATCTACACCCTTCCAAAAGCACTGCACAAAATTTTCCTTATGCATACCCATCTTCAAATGACAATCAACTATATTCAACTTGGTAATGAACCCTGTATATAAACCACCCCACACTAAGGGTATGTGTGGTCCTCTACGCATAAAAACACTTAAATTGTAATCAGCTTCTAGTGCACAAGCACGCTTATTACACACAACACTGAACTAAATTGACAAAGCATAACAATGATGAAGGAAACACATATAAAGGAAATGCATTAAGGGAAACCTAATATAAGTGGAAATACTTCCTTATTACAAACACCAAGAAGACTTATTTATAGTAGGACTTCAACCTACTCGTTGAAGTAACCGGGAAAAATTGTTTCGTCCAGTGCCTCTAACTAGAAAGTGCCTAGAATCAAGTATATAAGTGATAACATACGGTCCCAACCAATGCACCTTAAGCTTTCCAGGGTGGCACAAAAAATTTGAATCATACAAAAGTAACATTTTCCCAACCTCAAGCTTCTTATCCTTGATGTGTTTTTCATGCCATGCCTTACGCCTAGATTTTCTAGATTCGACTCAATCCTTTTATGGCGTGCCTTTCATCCAAAATTGCATCAATTTGTCAATCCATTCTTCCAATGCTTTCTCATCGGCCGGACCTCCTATGTGCGCAATATGAAAAGAAGGTAACATGTTTTCTCATTTCCTAGGCCTTCTATGGCTCTAAAAATGGTCACAAGCCTTACAATATGCTTTACAATCCTTGTATAATGTTTCCCACCAAAGACCACCTAGTAGAATCTTGCGTGCGGTGGCATCCCTTACATAGTGTCCACCTGTAATACCTCCATGAGCCTCTACCATAATTGTGTTACGCTCATGCTCAAGCACACACCGGCACAAAACTTCATCACAACCTAACTTATATAAGTATCCACTAAGAAACATGTACGGCATAGATCAAATAACAAGTTGTTTCTTTTCTAAAGCCTTCATTCCCTCAAGTGCCACACATGTACATAAAATTATAGGAATATCCTCCAAGTCTTAGGGCATGTGGTTCAACCTAAACAGTTGTGCATTTGGCATTGTGTCCTTAATGCTTTGTGTATCCTCTCCTAATTGAATCCTTGACAAATGGTCTAGACCAGAATTACTCTTACTAGGCTTAACCACCACTATAAAATTGAATTCCCCGAAACAATATTATCCAACGGCATATGCACCCCCGTAAAATGGGCTTGTTCATCAAGCACTTCAATGCAATGAGGTCTATATAAAATATGAAAGGGGTGGCCAGTAAATACTGTCAAAACTTATGGAGTGCGTAGATCATAGACAAGGCCTCGCACTCTGTCGTTGTAGAATGTTATTCTGTTGGAGTCAACTTTCTGCTAGGAAAGCAAATAGGATGATCAACAATCCCTTCTTTAGGCTGAGCTAATATGACACCAATGTCCACGCTAGAGGCATCTACATGAACATGAAAATTCTTGGACCATTAAGGAAAGCACAAAATAGATGATGTAGTAAGCCTTTGCTTCATTGTGTCAAACGTCGCTATTGTGACTCACCCCAATAGACATTTATTTTTCCCCTGAGTAATTCTTCTAAAGGTACGGTGATCTTGGCATATCCCTTTATAAAATTTCTATAATAACTTATGTACCCCAAGAATTTGTGCACCTTGCTCTAGCTAGTAGGCTCTTCTAAGCCCAAAATAACAACTACCTTAGCAGGATCCACTAGCAAGTCTTATTTATAGATGATATGTCCCAAAAAATTCCAAAGGGTGTGGAAAATATACACTTCTTAATGTTCAAGGAGATGCTCAACTGATGGCACCTCTCGAACATTAGCCTCAAATTATCACAATGATCTTTCATGAGCCCATAGACTATCCAATCATCCAAATACACCTACAAGAACTTGTGAATAAAACTGGAACACTTGTACCACTATGGGCAAAAATATTGCAGGCACATGCTTTGATCCAAAGGGCATAATTATGTATCAAACTTCCCCACTCGGTTGTGAAATTTGTCTTCTCTTGATCTTCTTCACTATTTCTACCTAATGATATCTAGAGAATCCATCAGTGAAGGAGTATATTTCACACCTGCAATGCCTTCCAATATTTCCTCAGTAAATGGTGTGGGAAAGGGATCAATCACACATGTAGCATTTAACTCCTTGTAATCCACACAAATCCTAATTCTACCATCTTTCTTGATGTTGATCACCATAGGGCTCACCCATTCTGACTCCTCAATTGGCACAATAATTCTATAAATTAACATTTTGTCAATTTCTTCTTTTACCTTGATGCGCAAGTTCGGATTCATCCTGTAAGGTCTCTTCCAAACTAGGCGTGCACCTTCCTTCAACTTTATCTTCATCTCTCCCAACAATTAATGCATGCCTTTCAGCTCATGATAGCCTCAGGAACGAGTCTTGAAATTCACGCAGTAGCTCAATGATTTTAGCAACTTCAAAGTTAGACCAGTAATCTTCTATAATTGCTTCCTTAGGTTTAGCATTTATTCCAATGTTCACTTTCTTAGTCTTTATACGATCATGGTAGGTACGCACCTTCTCATCTGCACTATCTAAGACTTTGTGTGTACCCTCTGTGTGCTCAATGTCTAGGTTCTCTACCTCTTCATCATCAACCATGTCGACCATCTTTCCCTTTTCTCTTTCTAGGCAAGCACACCCAAGTTGCTCTTCATTTGTTTCTTCCACTTCAAAGTGCGCCACCAAGTCTCGATTCTCCTAACAACTTCAAGTAACTCCTAAACCTTTTCACTATCCCCCATATTTAAGCCCTTCATAACCCGTAATGCCTCATTCACTGGAGGTTTAGAAGAAAATTAATCAAAAGTATGAGGCATACCTTTACTGAGTTCTTACCAATTTCCGGACATCCTATTCAATTCTACATAGACATACCATGTGCGCACGCAACCTCGTAAGGTGAAATAAAACTTGTGCACCCATAAAAAAGGTGGTAAAGCTTCCTTCCCCACCATCCAGAGTCTCTCACACTATTAAACATGGTGCTGAACAGGATCATTACCATGAAATGCACAAATCTGAGTAGGTGCATTACTTCTTAGAAACCAAGCAGATAAAGCAATCCTTACTTCTCTCCACTCCAAAATATTATCCCTGTGAATCATCCACCAAATAAGCGTTGTTGTCCCATTCGGAGTATATACTAACATGTTCCTTATTTCTACCTAAAATTCCCATTGAAATTCCATAGCAAGTAGAAATACTTCTGGATTATCTTCACCTATATACTTTGGTACTGTTTCTTGCTACCTAAGCGCCTAATACTACATGGCTTACTGACACATGTAATCGCACTTTGTACTTCATGCCCAACCATTTCATAAGTTTTGTGCACCTGATTTTAACATGCAACACTTATAGTATCTCTCATGGAATGTGCAACATCCCATTGGAGAACTCATTCCTTTGATGGCTCAAGAACTTCCGGATCTCGAATGGTGCGCACGTAAATTTTGTTCAAGTCTTCTTCACTTAAGGGCTCTACATAAGGCGTATATTTCCCATCTATCAAAGGTATGATGACACACTCTTCTTTGTTATCAAAGCTGATGTACCCCTTATTAAAATGTAGGTCATTGTTGTTTGCATAGCACCAAGGGTGCCCAAGTAATGCGAGAAAATTATCTTCTTCTAAGCGCTAAGACCTCAAAGTCCCCAGTGAACTTGCCCCCTATATAGTAATGGATGCATCTTTTAAAACTCCAATGGGCATTTCCTTAGTCTGATTTGACATGAATAACACATTGGAAGATGGTTGTAATGGAGGTCTTCCCATCTGAACCCATGCATCCAAACTCAAAATTCAACCATCAACAACAAAATTTAGAGTAATCTCCTTGTCATAATCCAAACTGTTTAGAGGAAGATTAGCATGTAGAAGTTTTCTCTCATTCTCAGTCCCAATGCGCAAAGTGTTTCCCTTCAACCAGCTCCCCAATAAAGGAATAATGTTCTCTTGGCACATAATCTTGCAAAACTCTTTCAAATCATCAACATTTATCTAATGGAGATCAGCTACTTTCTTTTGTTCCAACTTCCACGACTGTTCCTTTAAACATTGTATCTCACCCTATAAATTTTGAATTACCTCCATGGTTTCTTGATAAACCTCCTTCGATGCATAGGTTCTAGATATTTGGCATGCATGAATTCCTCCTTAGAAATGGTAGGCTTCATTGCGGAGAGATTCCCTATATAGCCTCAACACGTGTAGTAATCTTCATAGGCATCAACTCAAGATCCGGCACTAACTTTGGCATCCATTGATCTTCTATGGCATGTTGTACTCTAACCATTCTCACACCCTTATTTTCTTGTTTATGTTTCTTGTTGATGTGTTCATACAAGTCTCGAGAATTCTTCATAGCTACAATTATTTCTGCAAAAAGAACACACAATAGTCTATGGACATTCACGTCTATAGTGATCAGGAGACCCACACGTATAACAAGTCCCATGAGGGAAATCACTCCTTCCCCCCCGTAACCTCGACCTCTGAATCCACCTCTATAACCTCAACCTCTACCATGACCGCCATCAAAATTCCCCTCACTATGATCATATTCATGATGCTCGCCCTTTTCCTTGGAATTATTTACAACACCAATCTATCGTATGCCAATATCAATGGCATCATGGATCTAATCAATCAATCTGTAATCTTCAGTATCATGAGTCGAGGACCTGCAAATCTTATAGTAACTAGACACATTCTTTCTTATCACGTGTTGCAATAATGGGCACCGGCTTGAATTGTGGTCCAAGTGACATATCTTACAATCTAGCAATAAGGAGCACACCGATTTCTAAAGGAAACTATCCTTAGTATGCTCCTCTACTTCACAATTTGTGTACCAAATTCCATTACGTGTCTCATGTGTTGAATTAGCAAATAATTTTGCCAATTGTTTTGCCATTGCTGCAATTTTAGCTTCTAAGAACATGATCACTCATATGTCCACACTTCCTACTACCTCGGCCACGTAGAGCTACTTCAAATTTCGCACTCAATCTGTATAAGTCTTGTGTGAAAGAACCCTCCTAAAAGGTGTGATCAGTCCTCTAATGAACCACTATGCATGTTAGCTTGTGTGGATGTCATAAGATAACTTAGATAGGAGAGTCTTGAACCAAGCATCATATTCCTAAACACTTTCATTAGTGTCATGTTTAATGTATTTGAGCACGCTTATGTTTTTCTGATTGAACTCAGGGATATAAAATTCCTATAAGAAAGCATCTTGCAGTGACATATAGTCCACACAAGTCTGATCAGGATCAAACTTTCTGTACTCAGCTATGCATGTGTCCCTGCAACATAGTTGCAAACTAACTTACCTTGCACTTTGTAGTTGTAATCCCCTTTGCACGCCACAATATCTCACACATACACACATGCTCGAACAGTATATTAAATGCCTCTATACTCTAGGAGATGGAGAGACATCTACATGTAAATTTACTGAGGTTAGTGTGGACCTTTCCCACCAGACCTAAAACCTATATTTCCTCTTGTATTTCCACTGCCTCGAGATTGTCAACGCCCGAGCCACTTGATCCTCCTTATCCACCCCCTCCAAAGGTGATGGACCAAAATATGCACTTCCATGTATTCTAATGGTTATGCTAAACTAAACGCCCATAGTCGGTGAAGTTGTACTTCTTCCAAATGTGATGTCAAGGTTCTGTGTGCCTACGTTTTGTGTCGATGATGCACCAGAAAAGATACCTCCAACAGGTCCTTTAAATAAAGTAGATGATGATTGCACCATAGATGAATAAACTCCTTATTAACTCCTGGACTTGACTAAAAACTAACTTATCTACTACAACTCTTCTGCTCACACTAGCTTATTGTTTATTGATTTCATAAAAACTACAAAAACAAGCGCAAGGGCTAGGTCTCTAAGTAGATTTAGATGCGCACCCACAGCCCATGTTGTCTCTACCGGTGTATGATAATATGAGGCTAAAGAGGTTTCCCAACCATGTATTCTACGTGATCTCTCGAATCCTTCATGAGCCATCTCTCTCCACAACGCCATCTCTCTGCTGCAACTTCCCGTTGCTTCTCTAAATCCTTCTCGTGCACCTCATTGAACTTAAGCCACCTTTCTTCCCTCTATCTTTCTGCCGCTAGGTCTGCCATCCTTACCAAACCTGCTCCTACCCCCACGTGTGGTGGGGTTTAGTTAGCCATCGGCTTCTATTCCAAATCTAGGGTTACAATCGGGATTGTGATAGCCAGTGTGATACAAAGAAAAATACAATCCTTGGGTTCATGCAAAAACTGAAACTTGGTAACCTTTGGGAAAGATTAATTTGAAATTACGTACTCAAGAATATAGCTATTCAAAACACCACAAAACCAAACATCCACAGAGCGTGTCTAAATCGATATGCATCATATAAGGCCTGGAATTATTCTTATGTCCAAACAAGCGTGTGAAACCTCCAATTCCTCTTAGATGCATAAGCAACCAGCCCTTTGTACATATCTATAGGAAATATAGAAAATAATGTCACATATAATGTGTCATACAAACTCAGATCAACCCACGTGCATGCATTAAAATCAGGTCCAGTGCTAAATCTGCAAGCATACTCTTCTTCCAGATCTACTAACCACTCCTCAATACTAGCCAAGGTCAATCAATATGTCTTCATCACACAACATCCTAAAAATAGTTGAGAAAGAGGTCTCGAAATGAAACCAATGATGTAGCCTAAAATTCACTGCAAGTAACCCAAAGCACACCGGTACATCACTCATCCGAACTAAGTGCTCACCCAAAGCACGGAAGGGTATTAGGTCATTCTTTAGAGTTGTTTTTCTAGAATGTTAGCATGATTGCATATGTGTTTCCAGATTTATAACGAGATAGTAAATAATCCACAAGGTCATAAACCAGATCTAGATCTAAACCATTGAAATATTTACTAAGCAATGATTATAATGATATTTACAATGCAAGAACCATATTCAATCACATATAAAACCAATATCTATTCAATATGATCCATTATATTAAATACTTTGCAAAACACGAAGCTTCATACATCATAGTAATGTCATCATGAGTCATGTGCGCGAACAAAACCAGTAGCATAACTCTACAATAATCGGTCTCTCAAACCATGTAAATCAATACATATATATAGGGATGGGGACTTTCCCTTCACCACCTATGCACCTTCCAAAAATAGGCTACATGCTAATAATAGCCATGTGCCTTTACAAGAGGATACAAAAGCATGTAACTACTAATAATAGATCTTCTATTAGTTAACTCCTAGAATAGATCCTATTATTAGACTAAGAATCTACATTGCGCTTGAACTAATGAAAAACCCAAAATAGCCTTGTGTGAACTGCAAGTCTTCATATCTTTGCATGCTCTGCACTCCATGTCCAAAAATATCCTCAACCTATGAAAAGTGGCTAAGTCTTGTTTCTAACTATTTCTGGGAACGCTCATGTTCGTCTATAATTCCACGCTTTCATGTGCACCCTATTCCTGCACACCCAAACCTTTGTGCTTACATCCTTGAGCTATATTTCATCTTCTCAACACCTTGATCTGATGACTCTCAATCATTTGTTGTAAATATGAATCTCCCGTAGATGTAGTACCACTGGTATGAAGTCATAAGCCTATCCTTCTTCATGTTCAAATATAGTGATAACTAATACTAACCATTGCACTTAAGGTTATCGTATGTTCTCAAAATGGAGATTAAAGGGAAATGGTCAAGAATGGAGAATGTGGAGAGTTAATAAATCATCTTAGAAATTTTGGTAACTCGATTATATGTATATTCCACTTGGTGCATGTTTAAAAGTATTAAAAGACAAACAAGAGTTCGCTAAAGTTAGAGAACAAGTTAAGATGGTAGTTACAAATTGGGTTGGCAGAGGTCGATTATGTGAGCATATCAGATTGTCAGAGGGAAGATTACAGGTCTGAAAAGTATATACAAGTAACTGAAGATGATCGGTTGTAATAATGATCCTAGAGGCAGCTTTATGAGAAGTCTCTTTATCTCCGTGTATGTGGGAAGAAAAGGGCTAGTTGAAGAGTCTTTTTATTTAAAAAGTCAAGAGTCATGTTTAAGAGTTATTACTTGTTTAGTTAATGTCATTTTTTAGCATGTAAATGTTTTTGAAATTGAGGAGATTTGTGTGCTAATATTGAGAAAATAAGAAGAGTGTTAGTGTGTTGAAGCCATGGAAAATTAGGATAAGATAAGGGGAAAAATTAGAGATGAAACAGAGATCACAATAAGTTGATGAAAGAAACAAAGTGATGAAGGTGATAAAAAATTATTGTGACAAAATTTTGAGTTGTTGCTCAGCAATTCATGAGTGAGCTTCATGGAAAAAAGGTGTTTGTAAAATAGCAGTCAAGTGGTGCTTTCATTTAATTTAATTAGGTGCATCAAAATTGGATTGGGTGCTCACCACATGGTGAGATCATTGTAACTTTATAGGACAATTATCCAAGATAGTTCTCTTATTTCAGTGGGGTTTCTCCCTTATTGGGTTTCCCACCTTAAATCATGTCTCCTCATGTGTTCATGTGTGTTTGTTTCTCTTTCTCTTTCATGGTTGAATGTTCATGCTTTTCATTATGAAGATAGTTAAGTCTAGTTGATTGAATCATTGTAAATTACTTCAAAAGTTTTTAAAGAACATTGATTCACCCCCCTCTCAGTGCCTATAATTTCTAATAATTAGTATCAGAGTTGGTTCTCTTGGTACAAGTTTAACAGCTTAAGAGAAGGTCCTTGAGGCATAAACATGGGTGGTCAAGCTAAAATTGTACTAAAAATTAATATGAGATTTCTCAATCCCTGATTAATTAATTAAATAATGAAATCAAGTTAATGGAAGCAAATCATCTCCAATCACTCCGGAGATAGTAACATTTGTTAGTAAGTTTTCAAAAGATCTAAGTGTCAAGGAAAAATCATGTCTAATACATGAAGAAGAATTGAAGACTCTAAAGGATGAGCTAAAACAAACCATAAGTAAATTGATGATGTATCATAATGCATTGAATCAGGAATCTTGTCATGAGCCATGTCAACAAGCTATCAAAGCAAAGGCTGAATAATGTGATAAAATAAATGCAGAATTTAAGACACTAAGAGAGGAATTATAAAAATAAAGACAAGCTTAATTGAAGGGTGAGTCAAGTCATACATCATGTCAAGGACATTTTGAAACCAAGAATCATATCAAAAACACAAGAATCTCATCAAGCAGCCAAATGCAAGGAGATTCCTAGTACGTTTCATGGAATTTGTTTTCCATGTCATATATTTGGACATAGAGTTAGGGATTATATAAGGAGAGTAGCCAAAGAACACCCATGGAGAGATTGTAGGACTGAATATGAAAATAATAGATTTTTTTCAACTTCCATGATAAGGGCCACATAGCCAATTTTTTTCTTGAAGAGTCTATGAAGAAATATTAGACAAATGAATAATCTAGATACAAGATTCATCTGATATGTTTTGAGTGCAAAAATACAGTCGTTTTGCAAGACATTGACATAAAAGGAAGCTCATTTACAAGAGAAAGGATGAATTCAAGCTCATTCCTATAGAAACAACCAAGGAAGAATCAAAACTAGCAAATGAAGATCCAAGTTCAATTAAGGTGAAAAATTACACGATGTAAGTAAAAGGAGGAAGTTAGATTATTCAAGACTAATCATCCATCAAGACTTATGAGAGGTATGTTTTCTCTAGTAAATGATAAACCCATGTATGAAGAGAACCATATGTGCTTAATGAGAAAAACTTAGGAGATCATCATTCCAAGACAACCATGTAAAGAAATCACTAAGAGAATCTGCATAAGAGAAAGGAATATGGATTCATTGGACTCCTTTGAGGATTTCATGTTGTTATAATGCTCTTAGGAGCATGAAATTTCTTCTCTATGCTTCTAAAAGGTAGATACCACTTGAAGGAAACTTAATGAGAGTTTGAAATCAATGGGTCATCATGCATCTGTCAAACATGTCTTCTCCATGATGAGCATGATTAAACAAACCAAGGATTGTATGATCACAACTAGTCAAGTTTTCCAAAGACCATCTTTTGTAACATGCACTCAAAGAAGGTTAAAATGCTCTAGGTGTGTATTGTGCCCTTTAAAGGTAATGCAGATACAATTCATCAATAATAGGATTTCATCAAGTCCATTACAAGGTTGTCAATGTATGAGGAATCACAAGATATTCTTATCAAGTTGTCTTCTCCTCTTTCAAAGACCTTTGTTGTCGGCATTGAAGTGTTGAAAATATTTTCTTAAGTATCTATTAGATAAGAGTGTCATAAACCATCCAAGATTTTCATGTCTGAGTCAACCTTCCTAGATTGCATATATGTAATATAGGATTTCAAAAGTGTGTACGATGTCTCAATACCAGTTCAAGGGCCTATAGTGTAAAAATGTCATTATAATATTCAATTAAGCAATTCATCAAGTATGCCTAAGTAATTAAGTGTGTTTTAAGGTTTTCAGTATGTTCGAGAATGACATGTGAGTCAAGATTGTTAAGAGTGGCCAATCCTTATCTAATTTTGATTCAAAAGTTGTCAATATTGGTATTTAATAGTCCATATATCTTCTCCAAGTCTTCAAGGTGTAAAGAGATTCCATGATACCTATAATGCTTAGTATGTAAGAATGTCTAATAATGTTACTTAGGATAATTTTAGGTACCCCTAGTCAATTCCTTATTGTTATGTCACTCGGTGTCTCAGATTAGTCAATGAGATATCCATGAATACCTCAACTCTAAGTGAGATAGTTATACTGCAATAAGGATGTGCACTCATTAATTATTGAAGATATGAAGCTAAAGTAAACCAAGAGCTCAAAATGGTTAAAAGAAGGTGAAGGTATGATGGTTCATGTGCTCTCAAGATTGTGAAGAGAAAAGAGTTGAACTTCTAAGACACAAACAACCATGTTCAAAACTTTAACAAGAAATTAATCAAAAGACAAAAGAAAATTCCCCCAAATGCACAATACTATATTTCAAGAAGAATTGATAAAGAGATAGATAGTCAGTCACAGTCATTGTTGATATTATGGATCAATGCTCAATTTAGATGGGGTTAAAAGATTCAAGTAAGCTCCTATAAGTATATCAATAAATCAAAGTTAAGTCCTGAAGTGCTCAAAGTTTGCAAAGTGATCAAGGGTTAACTTTGAAGTCTAAGAAAATGTCATCATCTTGTGTACAATTAATGAGAAATGTAGTAGGCATGTGAGAAAAAATGGTTGGAAAGTAAGTATATATCCTCATAATAAGCTTATTGAGAGGTGGAATTACTTCACAATCGATGATACAAGGTATAATTAATCCAAGCATGGATTGTGCTTCTCAAGATATTAAGGAGTCAAACCCATAATCAAAATTGCTTGCATAAGGTTATCCAAGATGAGAAGCTTGAATTAGTGCTTTGAAAGCTCATACCCTAACCAAGAAAATCAAGTTTGAGATTAAATTTGATCAAGGAGATGAAGGATTATATCTAAGAAGGATAATTGAAGCTTACAAAGACTCGTTTAAAGGAATGCAAGTGAGGATAAAGAATGAACAAAAAGAAACATTATGTTCAGGTGGTTAAGAACACCAAGTTAAGTAACATAGCGGGTATATTCTAATCAAATCAAGCATATTAAGGAGATATAACTATTACTTGGTAAGATATAATGATTAACAAACATAACATAGACCTTTTGAAACTATTTTGAAGCGTGAAGATTTTTTTAAAGACTTGATTGCATAATTCCTTCTCTCGTGATTGCACAAAACCCTCTAAAAGGAATGATAACCAAATCATACCAAACCAAGAACATAGATGCTAATCAAACACCACGATCAATAAGATGAAATCAATTCACCAGAATAACTTTACATAAAACCTTTGCAAACAAATGAGAAACAATATCATATATTATTATGGAACTCAATGCAATACATTGAGAATGGGCCTTGCTTAAATAGGAAAGGAATAACAATCTAATAACCAATCAAGGTCGTAGATCAAGCCATAAATCAAGGAAATAACTAGTCATCAAAGACCTAGTTAAGACCATAGGTTTAGGAGAAAACTAAACATCAAGGATCTAGTCAAGTACCATAGATCAAGGAAAGAACTATTCAATACCATAGATCAAGGAAAGAATTATACCTAACAACTAGATAATATCTCCTAATATCTAAATAAGATAAAATAAATATCCACACACATAAGTGGGTGAGGATAAATACAATAAAGATAAATAAAGTACCTAGGTGAACATGAGCTAAGGTAAATACCTACTCTAACACCCCCTCAAGTGAAGCTAGGGGCCAAAATAGAAGTGACATGTCCACGTATGAGTCCCAAAAACTAGGCCTGATGAGGTACTCATGTACAATAACTAGGAAAAAAGGGACACCGCAAGGTACCCAAAACCAGTAATAACAAAGTAAAGAGAGTAAAAACCCGCTCCAAGGCATCCCAAGAAGCTCGGCTCAAAAAAATTGTACAATGTTGAAGAATTTTGGTGTGCACTGTGGTCTGAATCCACTACTTGATCACAAAACTCAAAAACAATTGACACTGGGTTTCACCAGAATAGCTCCATGCAAGGAGACTGTCAATGCAGAGTGATGTCGAAAGTGCAAAAAAACACCAAACATAATTCGATCAACTACTACAAATAGGTGTGCCATGATCCAAGAATAAAAACCAAAGCAACAAGGCAAGGACACAAAATCTAGAGTGTCACAATCCAAGAAAAGCTAAGGTAACAAGGCAAGGACACAAAACCCGAAGAAGTAGGATCAGCACCACACCTTCCCATACTATTGAATGGGTGGAGTGACACTCGATACCATGAAAGGAATGATAACCAGATTGTACCAAGCCAAGAACACATATGTTAATCAAACACCACGATCAATAAGATGAAATCAATTCGCCAGAATAACTTTACATAAAACCTTTGCAAACAAATGAGAAACAATATCATATATTATTATGGAACTCAATGCAATACATTGAAAATGGGCCTTACTTAAATAGGCAAGGAATAACAATCTAAGAACCAGTCAAGGTCGTAGATCAAGCCATAAATCAAGGAAATAACTAGTCATCAAAGAACTAGTCAAGACCATAGATTTAGGAGAGAACTAGACATCAAGGATCTAGTGAATACCATAGATCAAGGAAAGAACTAGTCAATACCATAGATCAAGGAAAGAACTATACCTAACAACTAGATAATATCTCCTAATATCTAAATAAGATAAAATAAATATCCACACACATAAGTGGGTGCGGATAAATACAATAAAGGTAAATACAAAGACCTAGATGAACATGAGCTAAGGTAAATACCTACTATAACACCCTCTTAGGGTTTGACAAGGTTTTGATAGTTAGAGGCCTAAATTATGGAGTTAATTGATTAAACTTCATACAAATCATATTTGATAAACAATTGCACGTATTTTTATGGCTAGAGTATTCAAAGTACTCACACGTGTGAGCAATTGCAATCAGATTGCGAAAAGTAGGGTGCAGTCCTATAGAGACCTAATTTAAGGATTTGTTTAACAAAGGAAGTGGTTTATTAAGATAAAATTCAATTATAAAACTCTTCCCACATATATTTATTTCAAATGGGTACTTAAAAATGATTTGTTTTTTTTTATAACATCATAAATGAAAAATTATACTTAACAATGTTTAAAGGTAGGGTTAAAAGGAAGTTGAGGGCAAGAAAGGAGGAAAATGGTTTTGGAAGAAGAGAAGGACAAGTCTGAGAATAGGAATAAGTCTACTATGACATTGATGATTTATCCTAATGATTGGTAGAGCACTCGTAAACCATAAATAACCTTTATATGATGTTGGAGCTGATAGGAGAATGTGTATATAATGATTAAACAATGTAAGGTACCTAAGAAACAATGATACATTTCATGTAAATCAGTAGGTGTGAAAATGTTGCTCAGTCTCACAATTTGGAGGATGCAATCTCAATCTCATGGCATTGAAAGATGAATGATATGTCCATGGAGTTATAATCATTCCAAACCAGCATATGACAAAGAAGAGCTACTAATTCGGGCATGTTGGTGGAGTATGAAGTGACATTTTGAAATTGTTGCTAAATTTGGCTAAGAACACCGCAAAAACTCTTCAAGACCTTGCCAAAACTTGTAATTAATCCTTTGGTATTATGATCATGCTTTGTGGCCAAAATTTTTGTTTCCAAGTATATGGAGATGGTTTATATTCGGGGGGGTATTGGAAGGATACTTCATGTGATGGTTATGCTTCTAGAGGTTGTCAAATCTCAGCCAAAATACATTGAAAGTCTACCGCAAGGATTCCTCAAGGCCAAGATAAATATGATGAGAAATCAATAAATTATGCAAATTAAGGTGGTAAATAAATAAAATTTCCTTCAAAGGAAATTGTTAATGTCCAGGGAGCTTGGTATAGTCTACAATTCATCATCTCAAAGCTTGTACAAGTGTTAAACACTGAGAAAATAAAGTATGAAGGAAGAATAATATTGATCTAAAAATGATTCCTTGAAAGGACAAGTATATAAGGTGGTGTAGAGCCAAGATGAAGCCAAGGTGTAGAGCCAAGATGGTGTAAGAGGAGTACACTCTCGGGGAGTTATTTTAATGCCCAAGATAGGACCATGAATCCAATTTGTTGTTGGTTGGAGTCAAGAAGAAAGAGTACAATCTTGGGGGCCTATGAACAAGTAAGTATTTTTCATGCATTGTTTGTTCTTGGTTGTCATTGTGTTCATGTCAAGTGGTCAAGTTTCCTTTTTCATAGATGTCAAAGGGGGAGAGTGAACCAAGAAACATGAGAAAAGAGGTCTTGTAGGTGTTAGTCTTGTTTGTTTGTCATCAATGTTTCTAGGTGGTTGTCATCAATGAAAAAGGGGGATATTGTTGGGAAATGTGTCAAAATGTTTCATTGATGTCAAAGTGTCCCCAAGTAGTCTCAGGTGTCTCCATGAGATGTCAAGCCATGAAGAAGGTGTCAAATCATGATGTCATGGTATGCAAGCATGATCTAGGTGCATGGTCAAACAAGTGAGTTGTGTGAATGTGTCCTCCCAAGGTTGTATGCAGACTTCACAAGGTCAAACATGGTCAATGAGATGTGTGTGAGGTGTTAATGTGTCTGTAATAGGTCAACATGGTCAAATTCATGAAGAGTCGGTAGGTCTAGGCCTAATCCTGGTCTTAAATCAAACGGGGTGGCATGGAAACTTGAGAAATGAATTAAGGCAAAGCATAGAAAGCATGGTTTGAGTATTATGAGTTGGAGTAGCATGTAGAGGAGAAGTATTAGGTCAAGAATCAGGAATATAGGGCATGAAGGCTATCTTTCGGAGGTCTTTCAGGTGATACAAGCCTAGTAGGAAAGTAAGGATGATGAGCCAAGGCATGATGATGCAAACCAAGAATGAAATGAGCACAATATGGTGGTAATTGAGGTTTACGTGGATTTAAAATTGACTAAGAAGGTGATTTGGGAACTCATACAGGTTTCAAAAGCATTCTTTCTCAGGACTAGAGAATTATTACTAAACAAATGAGATGGGACAGAGATTTTTGGAGTAAACTATGAAAAATTTGTCATTGGAATTCATGGAGGAGTGATTTTTGAAGGTGTGGTCAAAATTTTAGGACCTAAAGAGGTGTTTTGTGTAAGTTATGGAAGTTTTTCCAAAACTGGGTTTTTGGAAAATATAAATTAAGCACCCTAACTTCTTAGCACCTATTCTAAATTGTGAAGGATTGTTAATATAAATCATAGAAGAATTTTTTGTAGGGAATTTGGATAAAAATCTAATGCAAAATTTTTGAGATCAATTGGTTAAGTATTTAAAAATTTCTAATCATTTTTGATCTAGTTTGAAACCCTCCAAACCCTCATCCTAAAGTGCTAGAGGTAAAATGAATTTTTGGGAATTAAATCACTTGTGTAAGTTTTGAAGCTAACTTAGGAGTGTAGAGGACCTCTTTTATTCCATTTTGATGGTAATTTTTTTCTACATAAGGGACTCAGATTGTATGAAATGTACTCTATCCTTGCAAATTTTTATTATAATCATGGTTTTTGGAAGGTATCTTGTGTCTAAGAATGTATTTAAGGTGAAACATGAATGGGAAAATATTCTACATGTCCAATACAACCTGTTGGAGCTCATAGTTGTTTTGGTAAAGTGTAGTGAAGCATTAGTTTTCATTTATCTCAAATTGGTTGAACATGGCTCATGACCAATCCTAGAAATGGTTGAATCTCATAACTAAGTTCTTTGAGTTGGTGACTATTCTTGGTATTGTAAGTTATCTAAGAAAAGGGGCATCTCAAAAACTATCTTTGTAGATGAGAACAGAGTTTTATACAAGCAAATCATCTCACTATTTTTTACTGGGTTTGATGCTCACAAGTCCGGCTAACTATATATGTTGATGACCCTGCAAGATTGAGTTAGTAACTATGAATTGAAGTGAGCTATTATCTCTAGTAAGAATCATACTGTTATCTAAATAACTCTCCTAGTTATTGTGATAACTTATATTTTTTTCTTAAAACTGATGTTTCACATTTCAAGTTGCACGTACTCAAGCTTGGTCCCTTGGCACAATTTGCTTGGCTGCAATTCTTCCACGTGCCACACGTGCCTTGTTTCATTCCCGCTTTTGTTCCCTTCTCTCTACATTATGCTATCTCCTTCCATTTATTTTTTTCCATATCTTGTCACTCACCCCTTATGCACACCTCTACATACTTGTCTCCTAAATTGTCTAAGTCCATGGCTTCCTCCCTGCGCACTTACATACACTAAACCATGTCGCATGCTCCCATTTCTTCCTTTCTATTACGCCTTCCTCAATTGAATTCTCACGCCCCACTTACAGGACTTGTCACCTACAAGTATGTATCCTTTTCTCCTAAGTGCGTCAATTTTACATGCCCTTCTTCCGCACCTTCCCACACATACCTTTTGTAGTCTCGTGCCTCTTTCTTAAACACCTTGCGCTTTCATCTCGCACCCGATCGGTGTGCCACATCATTTTTCAAAATTGAGTGTGTTATACACAACCTATCAAAGTGAGCCAATAGGGTGTCAAATCTGACAACCAACCTTGCGTGACATGTGGCAAAAATGAAAAATTAGATGAACAGTTGATAGATTTCCTCATTCAATCGGCCGCACGCCACATGTCATTGCATGTCATAGTGACTGTAGACTTCACACAGACCATAAATTATGCTCCAATGCTCATATTCCCACGTGCCTAGTCTCATTTGAAAGCTACTAACATCAGCTACACATTGGACTTTTTAAATGCAGATCTAGATGGGACTTGGTAGGTGGATAATAGGAAACGTAATTCTAATCATCAATGCACACATCTAATCGACCTCAACCACCATATTTCTTCAGATCTTTCCTTCTTCCTTCTTTTACACACCAAACAGACATGGGGAAGTGCATTTGATAGCCCTGTAGGTAGTTTTATAGGCATTTATCACTTTTTATTGGTGGTTACATATTTGAATCTGAGTTTCCCTCTCTTTCTCCTTCTCTTCTCTCCTTCTTCTTCTATAAATAGCAGAGTTCTACTTTGTAAAAAGGATCCTCTTTGTTGTAACAGACCATGCCAAAATGGTGGCCGACTTCCCATGGGTTTCAGACCTTGGCATGGTCTCTGTAATGTATTCTCGCCTCCTGCCGTGAATGTAAATGATTGTGCATCCCTTAAGCAATAAAATCATGTTTTGTGGAACTCTTGTCTTCCCTTTCTCATTTTCATTGCATCTCGCCTCTCTATCTACGTTTTCTGGCATGTTTTGCGTATTTCTTGCTTGCATTGCCCCTGTTCATGTGTTACGCACATTGGAAGGTTGATCCTGTGTGTCGATCTGCTGCGTATGTCCTCTCGCCTCTCTTCTCTCACACCATGCATGTTTCCTTCACCCTCATGGAGAGAGAGATTACCCTTTCCCTGGTGTTCTCACCTTCCTTAGCCTAGGATATTCCCTTTCTACATATCCTTCTATCCCTGGTCCCTTGGCATCGCTTAGTCTAGGATTTTCTTCCAACATTAGGATTAGCAGAATGCGTTAGAGATAGATAGAGGAACCGGCCTTCTCTGTAGATCTGTCCCACGTGAGAAAGGTCCCAAAACTTGGGGATGGTTCCATTATTGTCTCAAACAGCTTGATTCTTCTAGATCCGAGACGCAGGACCACTTTTGAATGACCAACAGTTTTTGGCACACCTTGGGACTAGTTTGAAGAGCTATACATCTTCATCATAGCATTTTTGGTGTATTATTGTTGAGATCCAGCCTTTGGAGGAATTTTTAATACATCTGGCGACTCCACTAATTCAAACACACCCATTTTCTCATTCACATACCAGTCTCCCCTTTCTTCGATCCATTTCTCCTTTTTCCATCATTTCACCTTCCCCTTTTGAAGTCGTGCAATCATGACTTCTTTTCCTTCTTGGAATTCCCATTTACAACAATGCAAATTATTTTTCTCCATTACCATAGTTTCAACATCCTCCTCTAAATCAGTTTTATGAGCCCCATCAAGAGTATGCATATAACCCACCTCCCACTGATATGTATGGTTATTTTTCTAACCATGATGTTTATGAAGAACAAGTTTATGCAGATGATGGTGGTAACTTCATAGCAGAGCGATGTGTTTAAGAGGCAGGTTCAAAATATGGAGATGGACATGATGCAACTCAGAGTCAAGTGCTCCATAAAGGTAGCTAGATTTGGCTACAAGGTCCCTTGTCCATGGGTAGGCCATGTACCAGCTGGTTTAGTGCCCAAAGCAGAAGCTACACTTTATCACTGAGATGCTACCTCATATTACATAATGGGATGAAGAAATGGAGGCTCACAAACCTAGTTCGATCAACCTTGTCAATGGGGGAACCCTACACTACCATCTCATAGCCCTCCCATTCCTCCATGATAACTTACACCATCTCATCCTGATGCCCATGTTCCCATATTTTTGTATGGTGCACCCATTGAGGATTCCATTCCTTCACCTTCTTCCCTTCACTTCTCTACCATCTCTCCCTCTCGTGTGTGCTTCCATTCCTCCTATGTGTGCACCCTCTCCGCACCCATCCTCCCACCTTCTTCTCGAGTCCCCTCTATCTAACTGTACCATAAATGAACAACCCCCGCCAATGCACCTTTCCAAACCATTGTCATCATGTTCGACAACTATAGAAAAATTGAAGAATGGCATGACTCATGCGACTCCAACTAGGAAGATGAAATCATCGAGTTCCTAGTTCAAAATAAAATCAGCTAGTTCCAGAGGGCGTGCTCGCAGAGGAGGTAGATTTTCTTGTAGAGGAAGAACCATACACACCCCACCTTACACAACCTAGCTTGGAATAACTCCCTTTGAGGAAAGTCTTCATAAGGATCCCATCTGTGGGGTTGAGATTCAAAGTAGTGGGAAAATCACAAGGATTAGGTTGTGCCTGATCATATATCTGGCTAGTCTAGAGCCAAAGACAAAGTTGCCACAAATCATGCTCACTTTAGAGCATGAGGTTAAGCTTCAGTGCACTAAAGGTCAGCAATAGTGCCTCCCAGATCCAAGTGTAGAACAAGTGCAGGAGGTATATATTCTATTTTTTAATACTTTGAGGAGGGTGAAACACAATCGTAATTCAATTTTCACTCTTGTTCCCAACCATGTTCAATTCAAAATCAATTACATGGTCATAATTTATGAGGAAGGGAAGCTACTTTCCCTTGCCTGTTGTAGGTTTCACTTGAGTGAAATTTTTCTCCGATTAGTATAGGGTAGTTTAGGTTTGATTTCAGCAAAACAAGTGCTCGTGCACACTCTACATGTTCCCCTTCGAACATGTATTATTTTCAGATTTGTACATATATGATGTTTTGTGTGCTCCCTCTAGATACCTTTTCCTTCTATTGTGCCTTTGTGCACCCCTTTTCTACATCTGGGATCATAGTTTAGTTTTCGAGAGGTAGCTCCAATATTCTCATGCAACTTTCACTCTCATCAATCCAAATCAAAACATCTTCACATGAGAACAATAGTTCAGCACAAAGTTCAAGCATACTTCAAGTGACTCAAAGGGTATTCTTCAAGTTGCGAGATCGATTATTTTTAAAGCCGACTCCATGCCCAATGGATGCTTCTAAGGCTAGTGGTCTCTTCATCTAGCTAGCAGATGGCCCCAAAAGTTGTCAAAATTGTTATCCAAATAACTCTCCTAGTTATTTGGACAACTTATATTTTTTTTAACACTAATGTTTCACATTTTAAGATACGCACACTCAAGCTTGCTCCCTTGGCACAATTTTCTTAGCTATAGTTCTTCTCAGTATGCCCCTCGTGCCTTGCTTCCTTCCTGTTTCTGTTCCCCTTCTCTCTGCATTATGCTATCTCCTTCCATTTCTTTTTCACATTTCCTCTGCACACCCACTTTCATTCTTATCTTTTTGTGCACCTCTGACTTCAGACTTTCCTCCCGAATTGGCTAAGTCCCTAACTTCCTCCCCGTGCACTTGCATACACTAAACTATGTCGTGTGTGCCCATTTCTTCCTTGTTGTCACACCTTCCTCGCCTGAATGCTTGCACCCCACTTGCATACTTGTCTCTCGAAAATTATACATCCTTTTCTTCCATGTGTATCACTTTGTGTGCCCTTCTTTTGCACCTTCCCGACTGCCTTTGCAGCTCACACCTCTTTCTTCCATGCCTTATGCTTTCTTCTATGTCAATCATTTTAACACGTCATCTATTAGATTTGAGTGTGCCACATGCAACCTATCAAAGTGCACCAACAGGGTGACAAATCTAGACAACCAACCGATGTGTGACACATGGAAAAATGACAACTCAGATGAACAGTTGGTAAATTTCCTTAGTCAATCAGCATGTTCCATGTGTCATTGTGTGTCATAGCAACACTGCATACACTTCTAACAGCCATAAAATTTCCTACAAAGGTGCTCATATTCTCGTGTGCTTAGTCTCATTTAAAATCTATTGGCATTAGCTACACGTTGGACTTTTTAAAATCAAATCTAGGCGGGATTTGGTAGGTAGAAAATAGGGAAATGTCATTATGATCATCAATGCACACATCTAATTGACCATAACCACCAGATTTCTTCAAATCTTACCTTCTTCCTTCTTTTACACACCAAACAGACATGGGGAAGCACATCTGACAGCATTGTAGGTAGTTTTGCAAGCATTTCTCACTTGTTATTGGTGGTTGAAGATTTGAATCTGATTTTCCCTCTCTTTCTCCTTCACTTCTCTCCTTCTTCTTCTATAAATAACATATTTCTACTTTGTAAAAAGGATCCTCTTTATTGTAACGGCACCATGCCAAAATGGTGGCCAACTTCCCATGGGTTTTAGACCTTGGCATGGTCTCTATAATGTATTCTTGCCTCCTGTCATGAATGTAAATGATTATGCATCCCTTAAGCAATAAAATCATGTTTTATGGAAATATTGTCTTCCCTTTCTCGTTTTCATTGCATCTCGCCTCTCTGTTTGCATTTTCTGGCATGTTATGCATATTTCTTTCTTGCACTACCCTTTTTCATGTGTTGTGCACACTTTGGAAGGTTGAGCATGTGTGTTGATCTATGGTGCGCATTGTATCACCCTCTTCTCTCGTTTGAGCATGTGTGTTGTAATGTTTGGTCAAGATGACCTACAATTCTGAAATAATCCTTCTAAGTTGTGAAATTTATTGAATATATGTACTTGTGGCTTGTCAAATCAATGCTTGATTATAAACAAGTCTTTCCATGTCTGGATATGCAGATTGTGAGTTGAAGGCCTTGAAGAAAATGTGAGTAAGGTGCTCCATACCCCGATCTGATAACTCTCAAGAATTTGATGTAAATGTGAATCTCTTGTAGATGTAGTATCATGGTATGAATTCATAAACCTATCTTTCTTCATTTTCAAATATAGTGATAACTAACACTAACCCTTGTACTTAAGGTGATCCTATGTGCTCAAAATGGAGATTGAAGAAAAATGGAGAGGAATGGAGAATGTGGAGAGTTTATAAAGCATCTTAGAAATTTTGGTAATTGATTACATGCATATGCTACTTGGTGCATGTTTAAAAGTTATAAAATACAAGCAAGAGCTTGCTAAAATTAGAGGACAAGTTAAGATGACAACTACAAATCAGGTTAGAAGAGGTCGTGATGTGAGCATATCATATTGTCATAGGGCATATTACAATGTTTTACAAGTATGTACAAGTAACTAAAGATGATCAAGTGTAATAATGATCCTAGAGGTAGCTTTATGAGAATTATCTTTATCTCCTTTATACGTGGGAAGAAGAGGGCTAGTTGAAGAGTATTTGTATTTGAAAATTCAAGAGTCGTGTTTAGGGTTTATACTTGTTTATTTAAGCTCATTTTTAGCATGCAAATGTTGTTGAAAGTGAGGAGAGTTGAGTGCTAATCTTAAGGAAATACTAAGAGTATTAGTGTGTTGAAGCCATGGAAAATTAGGAGAAGAGAAGGGGAAAAGTAGAGCTGAAACAAAGATCACAATATGTTGATGAAAGCAAAAAGGTGGTGAAGGTGATCAAAAATTATTGTGACAAAAGTATGATTTTTTGCTCAATAACTTAGGAATGAGCTTACTGGATAGTAGGTGCTTGCAAAATAGCAATCAAATGGGTGTTTGGAATTGAATTGAAGTATGTGCTTCAAAAATGGAGTGGGTGCTTTAGGGTGAGTGGGTGCTCACCACATGGTGAGATCATTGTAACTTTATAGGACAATTGTCCAAGCTAGTTCTCTTATTTCATTGTGTTTTCTCCCTTATTAGGTTTCCCACCTTAAACCATGTCTCGTCATGTATTCATGTGTGTTTTTTGCTCTTTCTCTTTCATGGTTGAATGTTCATAATTTTCATTGAAGTAGTTGATTGAATCATTGTAAATTGCTTCAAAAGTTTTTAAAGAACACTGATTCACCCCCTCTTAGTGCCTAGAATATCTAACACCGAGAATGATTATTACATATGAATACCCTTCATGTAATTCACCTCACAAGAAATACTTGGGCACTGTGAAGGTTTTCTTACTTGTTTGACCATGATCCAAGAGCAAGGCCATAAAGGTATAAGTTTGTTTTGGTCCACTCTCTCACTAGAACCTCTTTTGAAATGATGACCATACTACTCTAAATTGGGAAATGCATTGAATGGGAAATGGCTTTGGGAGTAAGTACTTGCCAGAGCCGAGCCATCATTTTCTTGAATGGTTCTGATCTCGGTTCATAGTGTTGGAAACATGTCAAGAATAATTCTACACTATGCACTAAGACTAGATGTCCACCTACCGTATACAGATCCACTCATGAAGACTTTGTCCTCTTCGCTCTCTTGGTCGTCCAAGCATTCAACCTTTAATATCTTTGAGGTCCATGTGAGTGACATTATTGTCCCCATAGCTTGTTACTTGGAGGAGAGGGTTAAGACTAGTTTGAGGCCTGTAAACTTGAACTTCATGTTTGAAATTGACACTTCTTTGTGTCTCGAAAGGGGAATTACTATTTTAGTAATTTGAATTTTTCACCTTTTTGACCTTGGAACACCTTTAATCACCTTTCTTGTTCCTCCGAATGCTCACTTTGTAAACTCCACCTTTACAAAATATGCCTTCTATGAAGATTTACTATTTATAGTAAGCTCTTGTGTAAATACTTGCTATTTTTAGAAAGTGACTCTCCCGGTCTCATGTTTTTATGAAATCAAATTTTTTGATATAGGTTTTTCTTCTTCATCTCACATAGGAATTTTTAGCTCAACCCGATCTCTGGAACAAGAGAAAGTAAATGTCTAAAATTTATGAGCGTGAAACTGGGGTTTTCTCATTGTAAAAGTATGGGTCATGCATGAAAATTCTTTCATCTAGGTATTAAAGGAGCCTATAAATGTGGAAGAATACGTAAAATCAAGCGTCGATTTGTGCATTGGTTTTTGAGTTATGAATATTTTCACCTTGCATTCTACGAGTCAATCTAGTGAAAAATATGCCTAGAGCCTTTAAAATTTGTATTTTTTTATGAAATGTATTTTTCTCAGATCATGCAAACATGTATTAATGAGTGAAAATGGAAAATGAGTGTGAAGGGGTTCTTGAAAAAACTCGCCATAGTTCGGATAAAGCAACAAAGCAATGTGGGGGAATGAGCAAAATGACTAAGTGTTGCCTTTTATAGGCATGAGGGGAAGAGAGGAAGGGGGTGAATTTTTCTTTCCCCTTTTCCCCTTTGGAATGGGATAGGGGACACCAAAAGTGTGCCTTATCCCTAGAGTGACACATGGCACAAATGCATGGGCGAGATATTTTGAGAAAAGTGATAATTTTGAGCACCCGGGTGCTAGTTTATGGTCATGTGAGGGTCAATGCGGGAGCATGGAAGAGGGGCCACATTTTTATACCCCCTGTAATGGAACAGAGGGACACAAAAAGTGTGCATTAGCCTAGTAGTGACACCCGGCATGCATGCAGAGTGAGGAGAGGGGACTCAAAAACTAGCAAAAAGTGCTTGATAGAGGTTGTCGGGGTCATGTTAAGGGTCCATGAGGCTTAAGGTGGGGGTGAATTTTTATACCCCACTTGTCCAATTAGAAAGTTACATAGGGACACCAAAATTTCACATTATCCTCATGGTGACACATGTCATTAAAAATTTTGGCTAAGTACAGAGCTTGTACCTTAGAGAGGAGATTGAAAATGACATTGTCGAGCTCCTAGATGAATTTTTGGGCACTTATTTATATGATTTTGACTAGAAATAACATTTTGATAAGGATTCGATGGGTTTAAAGGTATTATTCAGCTTTAAACCTTCCAAAACATTTCCTTATTGATCAAGACTCGCCGCTTATGCCTACGAAGAATGAGTTGTGGAAAGAAATGCATGGGTGTTGTGAAAATATGAGATTATGTTACCATGTAGGGAATAGAATTAGATTTCCATTGATATTTTTTTGATCTCCAACTCATTTCAGAGCTCCCAAAATCATCTTCTGAATTTCAGGTTCCTTTTCGTAGTGCAAGCTCTTTTGACCTCAAAAACCCACTTCTGCCAAACTTGTTGTAGAATCTCTAAATATTCTCTAAATATTCCTAAATCAGTTACACAATGATCTTGGCTCATGAATTCAGTTTATCAATGAATTTATGACTTGATCTCAACTTCGTAGGATGTGCACCCACTTGAGAAAGGCTAAAAATAGTCATTCACAAGCTTCTTTGAAAGAACCACCTTAAAAGGCATTGTCTTGAGAGACTCCTTTAAACTTGTTTTCTTATTTTCCACACATGGGCGAGGGTGAGACCATAGACCTATAAATTATACATATGGGGGATAATCTTGGCACATGGGATGGACTGAAGTGGAGGGGTGTCGGTGAAGGGTTATAGTGAAAATTTTCAACTCTAGGGTATAGTTGTCATGTTTTCAAGTGGATTTTGCCCTTTCAAAAACACATGACAACAAACTAATATAAACCTAAAAATGGCATTTAATCAGCATGTAATATTATCATATTGTAAGGTTATTTGCATTCAATAAAACTAATTTTATTTCATTTTCCTAATAAGACAAAATGGCTACAATAATATTAATGTCATAATTTTGCTATGACAGCAAAACAACAAGAAAATGGAGTTCAAAATGGTTCATCATGGATATGATCACCATTTCATGCATTTCTACATGAAAGGATGGCCATACCCATGTGTATCCCACCTATTATGAGTCCACTTCACCATGAAAGTGCACACATACTAGTTGGGATGCACCAATTGCAAGATTAAATCCATTGACTAATTTATCAACACCATAACATTCCAAACTTTCCAAATAACTCGTGATCAAATACAAAAAAATTCTAAAATCAGTTTACAAAATAACTCATTACATTGCTGACTAAAATGGTATGATATTGCTAAATTTAACACTAGTTTCCAATTATAACAATTACAACAAGAATTTAATATAACCTTCCCTTTACAAACTATAACAAGTCTCCTTCTCAAAAGCTAAAATTATTTACTTACATTACATTTTCCTCTCAATACATTCATCTTTTCAAGATTACAAACTTAGAACAAGTCTCCACTAACAACAAGGATAAAGATAACTACATTAAGGAGTCTTTCACTAATGATCCAAACATACAAAAGGGGAGCCAAATAATGCTCACCGCCCAACTATTTCCAATGGGGAAAGGATGACTTCCCAATTGTCCCTCGAGCCCCAACACATGAACCATACAAGAACCAAAACCCTTTGAGAAACATAAGAAATGGCCTTTCTCCAATAGGCCCCAAAATAATAATCAAACAAGCATGCAACAAAAATAATGGCTTGATTTCAAGCCAAGTGTGAGAGGGAGACTTGGAAGTTGGTATCCTTTTCTCTCCACATGGGAAATGGAATTAGACCTTGAAACCACCACAAAAATATCTCTCCTTTTTCCTCCACTAAACCTTATACCTCTAATAACCACCCCTTTTCACTCCACCAAAGGCCAAATTCCAACTACCCCATCTCCCTCTAAACAAAATTAATATAATAAAACCATATTCCTAAGAAAGATTCCTAATTTCCTTTTCCCTCTACTAAAAAAACCTTTAAATATCCCCTCCAACACCCATCATATGGTCTTCTACCATTCCCAATCACAAATAAAAATATAATAAGAAAAATAGCCAAAAAGATTACTACAACAACAAGACAAAAATAAACATGTCAAACTAAAACACCATTTTGTTTCACCAAAATAGAAGATAATAAAATTATAATGCACTTAACAAAGAAGGCTCAAGACCCTACCTTGGAGCCATTGTTAAATTATGCGCTTATTCCTTCTTCAATTTCCCAAAATTCTCCAAGCTCTTTCCTCCAAGATCAAAGATCTCCCAATAATAAAAAAGTGTATGTAGACTATCCTTTTACTCATGCACACATCTATATTTATAGATTTTACAAAAGGAGGGTGATTTGGCTCTACATGGATGTCCAACTAGATGTCCTCCCTCCACCTCAACCAAGGAGTACACACCAATATCCAAGTTAATAAATTCTCCAAAATTATTAGTTAAGCATCCATTACTCCACTTAACCCATGAGTACACAACACTATCCAAGGTAATACATTTTCCAAAAAGATTAATCAAGCAAGAAAACTCAAGTTCCATCAATCACTCCACCTAAACCAAATATTTCACATCAATATTTAAGGCAATAAATTCTCCAACAAATTTAGTCAAGTAAGAAAACTCAAGTGAAATAAAAATCAAGAAAAGGGGACAATAAAATGTCGAAATCGCTTAAAGAGATGAAGTAGTTAAAGAAGGACTTACAGCGCATGGACAAGCGAAAGGAAAAAGAAAAATTTATGATGATAATGACATTAGGAAGGATTAGATTGCTGACATTTACAAGAAACTGAACTCTCTGGACAGTAGATTGGGGAGAGCAAAAGACAGGCATGATCACAACATGGCTATCTTCAATGCCATTAGTGACTTCTTAGAGCAGCATGTTCGAAGCATTACCATGCTTAGTGGGATCCCTGACACTATTTAGGGAATGAAAAGAGAGAAGCCAGACCATCTCGAAGCTGAATGCAACTGACCCAATGCACATCACCACATTGGTGTTGTTCACCTTGTTGTAAACTATCCAATCCAGAATCGACAGAGCATCCAAGAAGTAATCTCCCTCGGCTGGCGGGCATCATTTTAGTCGCTGCTCTTTTTGGTCTTTTTGTTGTTTCTATGCTACTTTTGTGTTGTATTGTTGCAGTTTATGTTTTGTTTTGTTTCTTGCTTGTAACTATCTTTTGGTTACTGTTGGACATAGTGTTTTATCTAGATTTTGATCCTCTTTTGTTGTTCCTTTATAGCTATATTTGTTGTTGAGCCCTTTTTGTAACAGGGTATAGTCCCTTTAAAACTATTTACCAATAATAAAAAAATTCAGAATCAAGATTAAAACTTCAAAAAAACACTACCTGTGATGGGTTTGGGTCTTTGGTTCATTTTAAATTATGGGAGCAAGGTTAGGTGGTCCTTTGATTATCTAAATTTTTCCCAAATTCCAAATTCAATTGCCTTATTCATTTCTTGAGTTTAGAGACCAATATATATGATGTCCATCTACCAAAAGTGTACTTAACCAAGTACCAAAACATGACAAGTGAAAAGAGAGAAATTAAATAAATTACAATTTACAAAAATTAAGGGTTAATTTCTAAATGGGGCTCACAACATAGGAAAAGTGAAATAATTCAAACAACCCACAAAATAAAAAGGTCTTAGCCACTTTTCTACCCCAAACAATGTTGCTCAAGGTGGCCATGGGTTTAGGCCCATGCATCCTTCATGTGTTGGTCCCTTGGTCCCCATGTGTGTGTTAATTTTATTTAGTTAAACTTGTTCATCACTGCACACTCCACACACACATTACATCCATCCAAGAAAATATTGCAAAACCATGCATTCACACATTTAATTAACATTATAAATTCAATGTATCAATTCTATAATAAACATCATCACAACTAACATCCATATCCATAATTAAGCACAATTTCGTTAGTATAAAAACTCACTATCTAAGGATTTCACAAAATGTTCAAATATTATAAATATCATCATCATATAAACACATCCACAACTAATTATAACGACAAAAATGCTAAAATTCATGTATCACAAAAGCTAACACGATCAACACACACACACACACACACACACACACACACACACACACACACACACACACACACACACACACACACACACACACACACACACACACACACACACACACACACACACACACACACACACACACACACACACACACACACACACACCTACATACATACATACATACATATATATATATATATATATATATATATATATATATCATCCAAAATTATCCTGTCATAAAGTGCCAAATCAATACTATCCAAATGTCAAAGTACCAAGTATCATAATCCCTATCAAAATATCCTAGGAGATAGATAAAATGTCCAATGCAACTAATCTAGTGAAATGAAAATGGTCTAAGGGAAGTGGGCTTTACATCAAATTTTATGTAAAATTCAAGTCACAAGTTCATCCTTGAGGCCTGAAATGGAATATTCGGCAGATCTTGGGACCATTGAGTAGAAATGCAACTTCACGGTTTTGCAGTTTGTAACTTTACGGTTGTTGCAAGATTGCAAGTTGCACTTTCATCGCTGAAACCTAACAAGGGGGACCCTTGACACAATATTGAAACTACATATAGCAAATACATCTTTATAGTTTTGTAGTTTGCAACTTTGCATTTCTATAAGTTTGTAAATTGAAAGTTCATCCCCAAGACCCGAAATGGAATATTGAGCGATCTCGGAGCCATCTAGCATAAATGTAACTTCCCAATTTTTATTTTGCAAATTCTTAGTTGTTGCAATATTACAAGTTTCACTTTCATCCCCGCAACCCGATAAGGTTGACATGTGTCGATATCTTAGAGCTTTTGAGAAGGAAAGAAACTTTTGCATTTTATAGGTTTAAAACTTTAATTTTTACAAGTTTGCAAATTGTTCATGTAGCCCCAACACTAGAGAAAGGTGACTAAGCACAAGTAAGACTTGCAAATATGCCACATATAATGATTATAAAGCTAGGAAAAATGAGAGAATGACAAGTCATTCAAGTACAATCAAATGTCACTAACATTTCCACTTGTAAGGCCAAAATTTAAAGTGGGTATTAAAAAAACAATGAGCACGAACATAGAATCCATGGAAGAAGATGTCTATATTAATGAAAGCATGCAAAGGAAAATATATGGCTGGAATCCATGAAAATATCTCACTTTTCCTCAAATTTGTGAGTTTACAAAGTGCATTGGATCCCTAAGACGAGCAAAAGACAAAAATTGTGCATTTGAATTTTCAAAAATTGTTTTCGAGATTTGAAGGCATTCTAGTTATTTTCTCAGATTTCAAAAGAGAATTTCAGCGGTGCTTACATGGGTAAGTGTTCTATTAGTGATTGTGAACAATTTATGGTATCATAATATGTTGGTGGGAATTATTAGAAGGGTTGAGTGATTTTAGACTATTTTGAATCCCTCTTTCAGTAGACATTTCATCCCTTCACCCTACAAAATGGAGATTCAATTGTTTGGATTCCAAACCACCTCTCATCTTACCTCTGATTTGGACAAGGTCATAGATACCAACTTGAGGAATGCAAACCTAGTTGAGTTCCAACATAGGTTGCATGTCATAGAAAAAAATGAAATAATGAGGAAGATTGATTTGAGTGGACTCACCTTAGCTGCTGCCTTTCCCCATCTTCTCAATATCCATAATTGGTATGGGTGTGTCCACAAAACTATAACCCAACAACTAGTGAGGTTAGGGATGGAAGCAATGCTTTGGTCCTATCCTTAACCACTGAAACTTTTGAGGAATTGTTAGGTCTCCCTGATGCACTAGTAGTGGCGGACATATCCATTGAGAATGCAGAGGAATATTGGAATGCAAACAATGCAAAGTGCTCCAAAATATTGAATAACAATTGGCTTGAAAATCCAAGAATATCTGCCACTAGGATCCCAAAGAAATTGAATAGGGTTGATTTTTTGGAAGAGATTAGCAACATTATCACATTATTGAACAGGGTCATGGCAAAGGAGTATGTATATCCCTATACTTACTGGATGTTCAAGTTCATCCGTATAATACTTATTGAAAGATATAAATTTAGGGGGATATTATCAGTGATTGCATACACTAAAAACTTCTTATAATGGCAGAATATTTAGGAAGGCTCTACCAAAAATGGAATTTTACATGACCTCTTACTTGGTGTACAACATTGCTCGCCATAGGTCATTCCCTGGATTGGATAGAGTGAAATATTTTGGTAATTGCAAAGTTTATGATGTGTACCCACAACTAAACTTGACAACTACATCTACAATTTCAGGCTAGTGCATGATACTTTATTTGCTCCCCTTATATGCTTGTTCAAGCAAAATTAGGTATTTAACATGATATCTCCTCAACAAGGAAAGTAATCACTGAATACGGATGTTACTTCATCCAATTCAGAACTTTCACTTACATCAGGGTAAGTGGCTTTCATGACACACCTTATATGCTACCAAGATACTTGGATGACAGATGGGCACTTTTGGATATGTCAAGGAGTTAGCGGTGGTACAAAAAATGATTGCAAGAAAGCACAATGTAAATATTAAGTTCCCAATTGTAGCACCCACCCATGTGGGACCTAATCACAAGATCAAATATACTGGGATAAAAAATTACTTTCATTTATCTGAAATAACTATGTGACACCACTTAGGTTCACAAGATATTACTCCACATCACATAAGTTGACTACACCAAGATGAAGAACATACAAACAATATGATAACACCAAATGCACATCAATACATGCTTACATATAATATTAGAGATCAAACTCCATCATTGAATCATCATCCCTCTTCTTGATTCTTTCAAGTAGTATAGATAGTCTAACTTGCACACTTACTTAATTTGAATTATGAATTTATTGCATCCCTAACTTATTTTATGATTATTGTTTTCATGTACATATTGTATATGATTTCCAAATATCTTCATGATAAATACCCTATGAGTTTAAACCTTTTTATACTATCATCTATGAATCAATTTTCTCCCCACTTCATATCACAAGTCAACTAGTAGTGTTCTAGGTTGGTACGATCATCATAGTGTTACAAGGAACCATATGTTCCTAGGTGATACAAAATAATATTTTTGCAAGAAATAGAAACTCCTCTAGTTATGCATGTAGATTACTATATGCTCTAGTTTATTGTGTAGTGGCTGATATTTCTTATTATGTTTTAACTATTTCATCTCAGCCCTCCGATTAAGATTTAAATTTCTTTAAATCATTTGGTGAACCTTATGTGATCATGCACCGGGTTACTTTTATTTCTTCTTCCTCTTATGAGGTTATGGATAATTATTCCTCTTTCATCCCTACTCGTGTCTATTCCCAAGAGGCCATCCAAGCTAAGTATATCCCTATCATTACTCAACATCCACCTCACTTCACGACTACCTTTGTAGACCCCACTATCAATGTCATCACCACTCGTCAAAATAAGCAACCTTTGCAGCTTCCTACTTCTCTCCCTCCTCTTAGTTCACTGCTCCCTCAACCTATTGTTTCGATCCGTAAACTTATACTTTGAAACTCTACGAACCACAAAATTATTTTGTTCTACTTTCAACTTTGGAAAATCATAGATTTACTTGAATATTAGAGATTTAGGGACTGATTATCTAGTGCTATAGAAAGGAAATTAAAGAGAATAGAAACGAATTCAAACTCCAAACACCAACAATTTTATCCTAGAAACCTCCAATGGAAGAAAACCAATCAGGAAGGGGAAAATGCTATTTTTCCCCACTTTTATTGGTCAATTATAGACAATTACAAATTACAAGAAATAGAAAATGGATACAACGATGTAAACCTCTTTGTTCCTATGCTTGTTTTCTTTGTTTCTACACCTTGCTCCTACAATTCCACTCTAGCACTAAAGATATTGCTCACTTGATCTCATTAAACTTAAACCTTAGCTCTTTTAATCTCTTTTGATCTCTGAATGATCAATTCTCTTGCTCTTCCTTGTATTTATAGCCTTCTCACATGTCCTCCCATGCACTGGAGAATGGGAAAGGTTGGGGAGGGAAGAGACACAGTCGGGTGCTTAAAATTTGTGTCCATTCATGCTTCATTTCTTTTTCTATTTGGAAGTGTCAGCCTTGCCACCCTATGTAGACCGGTGGTTGTAGGGCTTCCGTCAAGGTTGGGCAATGGTTACAGGACCGTTTCCCAGGTTGGGAAGTGGTTCTACAACTAGCACCCTGCGTAGGACGATGATTCTGTTAAAATGCTAACAGAACCTCATTTTCCTCATTTTTCTTCATTTTTCCTTCTTAGTGCTGATGGAACTGGATGAAGTTTTGTGTTTTTCTAGATCCCTATGGATCATACCTCCCCTACTTAGGAGGATTTTGGTCCCACAAAATCTTAGTGGGGGAGTGGTAGAGGAATCAACTCCCTCTCTTGCTCCTTTGAGTACCACCGGTCTTGCCTTGGTGTCTTCTCTCGTCCAACCTACCAAGGCTCCTATGGATTTCTATTTTACTACTTTAGTGCTACATCCTCCTCCAAGTTACCTTGAGTACAATCCTCTTTGGAAGGAAGCTTTTGTATGTTTCCTTTTTGTTATGCATAGATGGATTTAGTAGGTGTGAGCTTTTATAACTTGTTATCGTGTGCATCTACATGAAGTGTGTCCTGAAGGTTTCTTTTCCAACCTCTCAAGTATGGTGAAGGTCCCATATTTTAGTGTTTTAGTCCTTCTTACTTGTCTTTTTCTCTTGAGATGGATTGGTTGAATCCTCTCCATGTATGATGTTATAGTCACCATTGTTCCTTATATCTCCTCTTCTTCTTGCTTTGCCCTATGGTCGGGTCTAGTGAATCAACAGTAGATACAAAGACTGCATAGTGGAAATTTGTATTTTCCTTGAATGAGCAGTTCATGTGGTGGCTTCTTCTATAAATACTAACAAGTACTATCCAAAATATTTGTGCTCCCAAGTTCATTTTGATTTTCTTCTAATGAAAGTAAACAAAACTGATGATTTTCTTGAAAAATTCTTAGTGTTTGGTTGCCACTTACCATAGCCTTCTTTTATTTTCTTTCGTGTTCCCAAATGTTGAAACTGACTCCATCCTTAACCCATCTATACTTGGTTCTCCCTCCTTGTGAACACAACATCCCTAGTATACAAGTAAGGACTTTCGAAGACAACATCAAATGCATCAAGTGGAATGATATCAGCCTCTAATACATCAATATATTGGGTATTTATCCCAAAATGAAACTTACACTTTCTTGTAACTTGTATTTCTACACCCTTCTTCACCCATCCCAATGGGTATGGATGTGGATGCGTGTAAGTCTCTAGGCCAAGTTATTCTAAAACCGCATCAAAATCAAATTTGATAGAGAACCAGAATCTACTAAAGTGTTTACCTTAGTCTTCTTGATTTGGATTCTAATTTGAAATAGCTTACTCATCTCTTCTTCTTCTGCTCCCCCATACATGTTAGTGGTTGTGCATCCCAACCTCTCATCTACATCCGAATCATCCTCAATATCCACCTCTCCTTGTCTTCACAAAGTGGCCATGGATTTCTTGGAATCCTTGGTTCGGTGCTTTGGGTGTAATTCCGGATGTAACTTCCAACATGTGGCATCAGTGTGTCCATTTATATCACAATTCTTACAAAAATTCTTAGGATCTTTACAAGTATGCAAAGCAGTGGTGGCCTGTTTACCTTTCCATTTACCTTTGTAACTTGTTGACCCTACTCCTTTTGTTGCTGATTTGTTGACTGGTCTTCCTTTGGCTCTGCTTCTCCTTGCTTCTTCTCATCATCAATATAGTATGCTTACACACAAGCTTCGTTGAGATCCTTGGGATTCGTGGAGATTACCTTCCTTTGAAGGTGAGTGTGAATTCCTCCCAAATATTTGGTCAGAATGTCCTCATCCTCCAAGTCCATATTAAGCAACATGGCTTGTCTCTAAAACTCCGTAGTATAGTCCTACACACTTTGACCACTTCCCTGTCTAAAGTACTGCCACTTAATCATCTAGTTAGTCTTATGTCTAATAGGATAGAAATTAGCTCTAAGCACCTCTTTAAACCCCTTCAAAGTCTTACAATAAGACGGTTCTTCTTTTCATAAGTGGCTAGATGGGTTTCCCACCAAACCCATCTTTGACCTTCCATTTTGAGACATGTAAAGGTGATCCTTTGTGCCTCAGTGACATTATGCACACTAAAATAAACTTCCAACTGTTTTAGCCATTTATCCAATAATTTTGCATCTACTTTTCCTTAAAAATTCTTTATTTCAACTTTCATTTCGACTTTAAAAGGAGTATGAGCAGATTTTACCTTCTCGCTTACAATTGTAGCCTCTTCTTCATGCCCTTCCAAATCTTCCTCATCATGGCTCCCTCCGATATTGAATTTTTCAGCCAGTGCTCGAACCACTGAGTCCATGGAATATTTCTTAACTGAAGCCATCTTTTGCAAATCTAAAAGCTCTTGTTCGGGCTAATTTTAGTGGAAAATATTCGTAATATGGCCAATATTCCATTTTTGAAAATTTTGAAAAGGCAAAATTTCGCGCGAGTCAGTGACATGTTTGCCTAAAAATTATAATTTAATTTTTTTTTAGGGGTACGCTTCACCTACCCTTGAAATTATCCCCTATATAATCCTAGATTATTCACCAAGTAGAACACTACTAAGTCACTCATACCACCAGGGGGCATATGTATTATCATGTACAATAAACACATGACGGGAGGGCGGAGGCTACGGATGCACGACAGGAGGACAGAGGATACAAACGCACGACAGAGAGTTTGTTAATGTGTAATAAGGAGAGTTTGTTGACATTCAACGAGATTGCGGAGGAAGAAGATGTGTGACAAAGAGTTTTTTACGTGCGGCACGGAGAATTTTTATTGTGCGACTAGAGGACGAGAGGTTACGAGATGCGTGACAGGAGATTTGTTGTTGCACGTCAACAAGGTTTTTATCGCATCAATTAAACCTCATGTCGCGTGTCAACAACCTTATTAACATGTGACAAGAGGTTTTCGTAGTGTAGCATAAAATCTCATGTCATACATCTGCACCTTCGGTCACACCACTTGAAAATCAGGAAAAAAAATTCATACAACCCCAAAAATTTCTCCTTCCCACGAAACTGGTTCCGGGGATATTCACCAAGTATTTTCCACCTCTGATTTCCAAAAGGTATCTTAAAATGAACCATGCTCCTGTTGTTTTCTATGCAACCTATCCATCATGGTCGCTAGCATCTCGACTCTATTGACCAAGTCCTCTTCCTCCATTTGAGCTCGAACTCTTTGTTTCCACTTTTTCATAGAAATATTTGGTTCGCAAGGTAGAACTTATTTGCCTTTAGACCTTGTTATTGTCATACAAATCACAAGAAAGAATCGAATACCACAGTATTGGATATATAATCAGCTCTGATACCAAAATGATCCGTAAACTTCTACTTTAGAACTCTGTGAATCACAAAATTATGTTCTACTTTCAACTTTGGAAAATGACATATTTTCTTGAAGATTAGAGCTTTAGTGACTGATTATCTAGTGTTATAGAAAGGAAATTACAGAGAAGAGAAATGAATTCAAAATCCAAACACCAACAATTTTATCCTAGAAACCTCCAATGGAGGAAAACCAGTCAAGAAGGGAAAAACACTCTTTCTTCCCACTTTTATTGGTCAATTATAGAAAATTATAGATTACAAGAAGTAGAAAATGGA
The DNA here is from genome assembly GCA_018340775.1 of Taxus wallichiana var. yunnanensis. Classification (NCBI taxonomy): domain Eukaryota; kingdom Viridiplantae; phylum Streptophyta; class Pinopsida; order Cupressales; family Taxaceae; genus Taxus; species Taxus wallichiana. Next base: position 388,732,619 of record CM031242.1, read on the forward strand.
GACAAAAATGTAAACCTCTCCCTTCCTATGCTTGTTTGCTCTATTTCTACACCTTGCTCCTACAATTCCACTCCAACACTGAAGATCTTGCTCACTTGCTCTCATTAAACTTAAACCTTTTCTCTTTTATCTCTTTGGATCTCCAAATGATCAATTCTCTTTCTCCTCCTTGTATTTATAGCCTTCTCCCATGTCCTCCCGCACTGGAGAATGGGAAAGGTTAGGGAGGGAAGAGACATAGTCGGTGCTTTAAATTCACATCCATTCATGATCCATTTTTATTTTCTATTTGGAAGTGTAAGGACTGCCACCTGCCAGTGCATACCGGCTATTTCAAGGCCACCACCCGGGTTGGTCGGTGGTTACAAGACCCCTTCCCGAGGGTTGGGCGGTGGTTCTCAACCGCCGCCTACTGCGTAGGGTGGCAATTCTATTAAAATGTTGAAAGGACCTCCTTTTCCTCATTTTTCTTCACTTTTCCTTATTGGTGTTGATGGAACCGATGAAGTGGTGTGTTTTTCTAGATCCCTATGAATCAATTTCATCCAAAGAGTATGATATCATTGAGAAATTAAAGAATACGAACACTAAGATATCTCTCTTTGATCTCTTACGTAAGGACCCTGATTTTCATCACACTCTCAAAACCACATTGTAATTTATTCAAATATAAAGTGATGACCCTCCCATTTCCTTTTCTAATCTCATGGAATATTTTAAACACATTAGTAATTCTATTACATTTACTGATGAGGATATCCCACATGAGTCATCTGTTGATTCTCCTCCTCTCCTTATCATGGCTCGGATCCAAGGTTTCCAAATTAAGTGTGTACTCATTGATAATGGTTCTGCATTGAATATTTTTCCTCTATCCTTACTAGCCCAAATAAATATTCCTCACGAGTGCAATTGAACAACATGCTCTTGTTGTCCTTTTTTATCATACTACCACTCATGCATGCATATGTACTATCAAATTGGAATTGTAAGTGGGACCCCACAATCTCATTACTCCTTTCTATGTCATGGATGCCCCATTGTAATTTAATCTCCTCCTTGGTCGACCTTGGATCTATGACATGCGAGTTATCCCTTCTATAGTCCTTCATGATGTCAATTTTTATTTTGATCACTATGAACATATTGTTATTGGTGATCCTAAACCATTTTAAATATTGTTGTGTGGACTATGCCACCTATATGGTTATTCCCCCATCTCAACCAATCCCCTCACATTGTCTTGATACATATAATATTGGGGAGCCCAACAATTCCAATCCTATATCACCACCCCCATCACTTCCTCCATTTAGACTCACACTACTGATCTCATCTCTCTTGCCATATCCTCCCATACACCTTCATCTATTGCAAAGTTCCTAAAAATTCTAAACAATAATTCCACATTGAGACCGATGTTTTTGATGATGTTATTATTAATACTATTGAGCTTATTGATGACACTCTTCATTCTTCAGACATTACCCCCAAGGACTTTGATGAGTCTTTATTTCATTGCCACTACATTGCTACAGTCCTGTGAATACCATGTTAAATCTCCACCCTGACAAGCCACTACTATTGTTATGTTTCCTTATCATAATATTGTGCACACTCTTGAACCCATTCCATCTCCTATTCTTACGAACCAAGGTCCTCTTTCTATTATTGGCTCTTATAGGCCACCCTCATGTTTTGATCGATTTACTTGCACAGTATACATTAATTAGGAGTATTTTCAATATGTACCCTATTAACCCATCGTGTGATATGAAACCATATGTACCTATGAGGCTCTAACCCACTTAGGCCTCACTCCTACCGATATCATACCTTTTCTCAAACCACATAGTGAATATCAAGGCTATATATTTCTCCTAACAACTTATGGTACAAAGGTCTTTTACATGCAGGTTTGGGTTGCACTTGATCCTCAACCTTTTCCGCTTACACTTGGGAAATCTTGGTTAGATTACATTGGTGGTACTATTGATATGCATAATACTATTCTAACTTATCATATGGCCTCCAAGACCATCACTATTCATAATGATTCATTCCTTGATTACACTCCTAATTTGTCATGATGGAATGCACATAAGCACTTAGATGCACCTTTTACTTGATGAATAATATGTCATGGGTATGTATGACTTACAACTCATGGGTTTATTCAAAAATAGGACAAAATACTTTGTATACTATGCCTCTAACAAAAATCACGTTAGCTATATTTCATATTTAAATGACTCTCTCAATGATATCACTTAAATCAATGCACCATTCACACATTGGGGGCATATTACTCCCCCCTCGCTACTCGATGAAACACTCTTGTTCTAGGTTAAAACACAATTGTTAAGAGCACACTTACCTACATGGGCATCACTTTGCACACATACATTAGGGGAAAATTTTCTCCCCTCTCATAGTTGTTCTATTCCATGTTCACATATTTACAAAAAGAGAATAAATACTAGTTTAGATCTCGATTGGATGTACTCTTATTTGCTTATATTATTTTATGTTGCATGTTATTTACCGTCTTAATTTGATTTATAGTATGCTCTATATTTTTCATACATGCATGCGCGTTCACATGGTACTCTTGAGGTGAATGTAGATTACTTACAACTTATTACATGATGCATGATGTTTGGCATTGTACCTATCAGGTCCCCACCGAGGCTCTGAGGGAATCTACCTTTCCTATCTCTCTATACTCATGTTCTATCATTGCAATATCAACTACTTTCATTCCTATTTTCAAATGTATACATTGTGTCATATAATGAATTTTTCTAACATAATAATGAGTGCCTCATGTGTATCATTTATCTCATGCAGTCCTACTTTCAACCATGGTTATCTTATTTTTTGGAATCTTATCTATGTTTGTGTCTTAATTGTCATTATTTGCAATATATTCCCTATGCTTGATTGTGTGTTTTGATTTTATAGCCTTGAAGGATTTGAGTGTCTTGTTACATCATGAGTGGTGTCCCATGTATTCAACTAGCTACTTGATGTGTCTTTTTCCATGTTATTTTGTGTGTTTTGACTTGTTTCTATTGCATCATGTATACTTGTTTGTGACTAACACTTTTAGCTAGCCTTTCCCATTATTTTTCATGTGCATATGTGCTTATCACCATGTGTAATTCTTGTTACCCATGTCACGAGTTATATTTTTGTTGTGCACATCAGTTCCATCTTTCCTCATTTGGGCCGCACTCACCTTGGTTCATCTCACACACCCCAAACGAGTGGGGAAATTTGGGTGACTATTTCACCCTCTCAATAGTGTAGAAACTAGACGCGAGAATGGTAAAAAAAAAATCAAAAAAACAAGAGCTAATAAATAATTTCATAATCATAATTGGGACAAAAGTCGGTGTAAGGAAAAAAATGCCCAACACAGATAGGAGTAATTGTGGGCACTAGTGTTTCACTTGGGTGGTTCTATCCTAGGGCCATAAACATGTACATTGCGAGAATCAATAAGTTCTCAAAGATAGTATTTTCCAATTTCGGCATCGTATACTCGATTCTGAAAGTTACTATCAGGAACAACAAGAACAAAATTAGTGGAAAGTTACATACTTTAGGCAAGGGAACTAATTACTTTATTTTATCGGTGACCAGTTTCTATTGGGTTTGTGACCATCTGTAATGGCACTTATCCATGGGGAAGCATTAACGGTTGGAGGAAAATCCTACAACTCTCCCAATACTCTTCCTTGGCGGCATGATTCTTAAATCCTTAGTTTAGTGATAGGATGCTCAAATCCTTAGTTTGTTTGGTGACATGACACCTAAATCCTCAGTATTATTCCAACCATATCCAAGGTAGAAAACATACAGGAATAATTCTATCTCTTTTCTCATGACACACGGGTATACTCTATCCTTGATTCACATGTTTTTCAATAAGTATTTCTATTTTAACATTTACTAAGTTAAATTTCAATTTCTTTTATCATGAGCATTAACTATACTTATCTTATTTTGTAGATCCGACCTTACTCCAACAAAAGGCAACACACAAATGGAATAAGGAATAGTCTAAAACATAAGACGCTCCAGAAAATTCAATATCTAAGGAATGAACGCATGCATCATTTCTACTACACGCACGAGGTCACCCCTAGGATCCTTATCATCTTCTAGATTCCATGATACACATTCTATAATATCCATTCGGCATGATATCAAGCACAATCCTCATTTGACATGTTATCGGTTAGAAATCCCTTTGAATCTCCACAAGGTAGCTCTTCTTCTATACTTTATGTTACCAAATATTCATTCATCAACATAAAGTGGGGGAAATTAGTCATGAAATCATGCACTTACTACTTACATCACGCCTCTAAGTAGGTCATTATATACATAATTCCTAAGTAAGAAAACTAGACATTAACAACACTTGTTTTATCTTTTACACAATCTTCTTATTTTCCTTTATGGATTGACCACTTTACTTTTCCAAATTTAAAGACACATGACCCAACTCCGTATTTTATATTATTCCTCCGAGTTCCTAAATAGTACCACCCATTAGGGATAGGAACACTTAGGTCTATTGTTCCCTTTAGGTGTTTATGTCCTCTTCCTCTCTTTTTCAAATTTGGATTGCCACATCATTTGTTATATATTCTAAAGTCTCATTTATCACTTTCGATAGACCTTTTTGGTTGTTAATGTTGAAATTCAAACAAGGGAATCATATATATATATATATATATATATATATATATATATATATATCTTACTAGCTTCTACTTGGGAAAGGAGAAACATTCAAGGACTACATTTGGGCTGCATTATTCACTAGATAAGAGGGTTTATTATGAATTCCATCTCACACATTTATCTTGGGGAAAAGTAGTTGTAGCTCTATCTGCTATCTTTGTGCAATTTGCACAATGGCAACGTAGCTGAGGACACAATTCAATCACATACGCACACACACTAGAACTACATAGAGTTTGAAATGTAGTGCATCACTCAATAACAATCACATTAGGGTGACCATCGAGGTTAGTCTGACTCAAACATATACATTATTTATTCCATATAATGTTTGTTTGATATTTTTACATTTAGTTATGGTTTTTTTGCAATAATAGGTGCGGCACAATAGCCCTGAATGAAGTGGTTGTGACAAATAAACAAAATCAAGAAGCTAAGTTCATACCCTAAAAAGGACCGAAGCAAAGTAGTTGTCAGGACACTAGCACCTAGATGGACACTAGCACCTAGGTAAGTCTTGTGCCACTTTGGGTGGTTCTGTCTGAAAAATTCTAGACTACGGTTTCTTAGGCATGAGCATACATATATCGGATCCAACTTTCTCGACTTGTTTTCTAGCCCATAATCAATCCAGATCTCCCGATATAAGATAATTCACTCTTATTATCTATCTTGTACACTTTTTTACTTAGCATACTAGATCTTACTTATTATTGCTTTAACTATTTGATCTCGACCCTCTCATTAAAATTTAAATTTCTTTAAATCGAGATAGAAAAACTAGTAGTAAAACTTGAAGAGCTAGAAAAATTAACTCTGTATTTAGGGATGACATGATTGTTATCATTGATTGTGATGGATACATGATCAATCATATTTAAACTTGAACTAGATTGTAGTATTGCATACAAATGGAAAGCTCCAACCTAGTTGCATGTGTTATCTATAAATGAATTCTTAAATTGTATTCATGTATTATTTAGATGTAATGGATCCCTTTTATATGAATTCCACTTCCTTTCCCTTCATCAAACTTGTTTATGGTTCTCCAGATATCTTGTTTTTCTAGCTAGTGGATATTTTCATGAATATGCATGGGGTGAATATCCTAGGGTAGGCTACATTTCCATTAATCTATAAGTACTTTTTGCTATTGATACCTAGGGAGAAGGCCCTAGCCTGCAAAAATACATGAAGTACCAGTCCATGATAATAACATTCATCGATGGACTCTAAAAAAAGTGTAAAGCGCCTTATCGTACATCCTACAACTAATGGGGAAGAGATTAATTCATCCATTAACCACCCAAACCATCCTTCTAATTACTGTGTACAATATACTACCCTGCCTAATAAGGCTAGATTTTAAATCCTCCCCTTTTTACCACATACAACTGATACCAGAAATTATATGCACGCTTCTGAGACAAAGGCGGGACTATTTCCCTTTACGGACACCTAGAGACACTTCAGCAATGATTTCCACCTCTGAATTGTACATGCTCTGGGGTCTGAAGAAGGGGAGGCATCACACAAAGAACCGAATTTCAAATTTTACTTCCACTAAAAGAAAAACCCCCAAATTCACAACCCAGATCCTCCCCGACCATGAGCCACCTCCTGTAGGCCCTTGGTAAGAGTGTAAATATGAAATTAAATTCTTATTAATCGATCCTCCAAACATGTGTGCTCCATACAGAGGGATAAATTTACTAGAGGAATTCAATAAAATATTGGCGGCACTTTCAAACCCTTAGCCATATCAAAGACATTATGCCTTCCAATCGACTGGTTTGGATCCAACATCAATCTTCTCATGCACTCATAAATCTCAAAGCATTCTCTACCTCTTCAAATTCCTCGGCCACTCGACCAAACTTTCTCCATCCACCCTTTCATCACCATATTTTTTTTACTATCCATCCAAGAGGTGAAGGATTCACTGTGTCTTCACATGTATGAGCCTTATTCCTTTTCCTACTCCCCCCTTTGAGCCCCCTGAATTATTCATACCGAAAAGGCGGTTGGCCAACCCACAAACCACCCAAATGCAAACCCAATAGAGAACCAAACCTCAAATGCGGATGCAAATACAATCCCCACCAAATAAATAAGCTAAATAGACCCCTAGCACACCTTGCACAAAGGAAGGAACATGTGTCTAGTACCGAAGATCATTGAGAATATATCCCATGCATTACCATAATCACTCCAATTATAGTAATAAATACCCGGTCCTAAATACTTACTCTTCCACATGGCCTTCGGCCATCCTTGCATCACTCGAGGCTAGAGAGATGATGTCACTAGGGAAATTATCTTCCCAAACTTAACGGTTAGAATGACATTTTTCCCAAACCTCGACACCTTTTTTGGCCAAGCAGTCGAGACTTGATTCCCAACTCTTTTAATGTGGGAAATTCAAATCTCACATAAAAATGAAAGAATAGTATTAATATTCTAACATATCAGTTCAAAGAACAAATCCTTAGGATGCCAACCCCATAGCAACTCCGATAATGATTTTAGAATCTCCCTTTATCCACAATCAATGCCAATTCTAATTTTTTTCCTCCAAGATACCAAAGATAATGTCCATGCCTTCGCCACATTATTGGAGGAGACGCCACAATCTGCCGCCAAGGCCAACACAAGTTGGCACCTAGAATCTCTGAATATGCATCCATATCTGCTCTACCCATAATTCCTCTTGAAGTACCATCAAAATTTAATTTGATCCATCCTACCTCAGGAAGCCGTCATAGACTTTTTTGATCTTCCTTACTCTCATTATCAAGAGAATCTATAAGTACTTGTCATATATTGGGTTTAGAATAAATTCCTTCTCATTTTTTCCTATATCCCTTGTATACTTAACTTCCTCATAGATTAATCACTACACTACTCTATTTATCTAGTCTCTTCATCATATTTGGTCACTTGACATTTTTACCTTCTAGGGATGGACTCCTCTTTCCTTATTCCTCTATAAAACTTAGTTATTCTCTTTCTTCATATACTAAAGGTTTATTTATTCCTTCCTCGTGTGCTCTTTCTATCCTAATCCTATTCATAGTAGTCTTCTATGACCCTTTAAAGAAACTTATTGCTCCTATCTTCTCTATTGCATCGAGTCTCTTTGAGTTTCAACTAGATTTCTCATCTCTTCTTTTTGATTGATTTCAAGTATCTCCAAGCACATAGTTACTAAATGTATTTTCCTTTCATATAACTCTTCACCAAGACTACATCCACATAAAACCTACATGTTTGTTCTATGTTAGAGGGAATCACCACCTAGATTTTTCCACCATGAACATATTTACTAGCACAATAAATTATCCAATGGACTTTCCCTTATTTATATAATAAACATGTCTTGCAAAAATAAAAAGAACGATAATTTTAAACAAAAAATTATTTACATGCATATCTATTCATGTTTGCAACCAATAGTATATCATTAATGTCTACTTGGTGTCTATCTTGTGAATGTTTTTGAGATTCTCCTTTTCCTACTTGAATTATTCATTCAAATGTGAACTTTAAGCAATATTGTTCCAACCTTTCCAATGGCACAACTAATAGTTATGAAATCACACTAAAATTTATCATATATATCTTTATATATATGATCCTCCATTATATTTCTCATAGGGATTCTATTCGTAATAACTTCTTCTGAAAAATGGTTAATCTTCTCATATAGCCACATTTATGTATCTCTTTATGATAGTATCCATATCAACATTTTTATGGTCCTTACAACGAAATCATTGTTAATTAAAAAATTGGAATTCCTCGTTAAGACATGTTATGATGTAGTAGCATCATTAAGAAGTCATTCAAAAACAAATTTTTCTAGCTATGAGGTCAATGGAGTGTTTTATGGTATGTGGAGTCATAAGAGAGAGGGAGTTAAGAGTGAGGAGTTTGAAAATTCAAATTGGAGCTTTTCCTCCAAAAATGCAATCTAATTATAAAGGCGTGTTAAAGATTCATATGGGTTTTTCAAGGGTTTTATAAGTGTCTTTTTAGGTTTTAGGATGTGTGGTGTGTCTTCATGTGAAGTTGAGTCATTGAAGTGCTTAAAATAGTGTAGAAGTGGAAGTTATGCATCTACAAGGCATATGGAATTCAAAGGGTCACAAAAGGGCAATTAGGAGTCATGAAGTAGGTACATGCATGGGAAGAATTAGAATATATATATTAAGGGAGGCATTAAGAGAATCATTCCTCATGGAAGGAGGAGAAGGAATATGCAAGTTTTGTATGAAATTACATATTTTGGATGAATAATTTTGTCTTGTGTATGCAAACTGTGTATTTTTTTGTAGCTTTCATGGTTCATGAATTTGTACAATGAGATTTTAATTGATGTTTGGGTAAGGAATCATTTTGTAATGATTAAGAGTAAGACTCCATGGCTTAACTTTGGAAATGTTGCGGTAGATTCGGGATATACCTGTTTGTCAAAATATGTGCATGTTAGATTGTGAATTGCATGGTGTTTGTGAACTTGTTAGCTTATTTGAAATGTTGAAGTATATACCATTGCATGGAGGCCTCTCCATTTAGAGGATTGATGTGAATGTTTCATTAAGTGAATCTAACTTGTTTCTAGTGTGATTGAATGAAGTTTGATAGCAGGACTACTTGCTCTGTATGGTTGATTGTGATTGTGGAGTTCAAATGTGAAGTTAGTATTCGTGCGCATGGTATTCTAAGGATGGAATGGATGTGGAATAAGAAGAAGACTCCTTGTTAGGATATTGAGGTCAGTAGAAAGACAAGTTAATGGATTGAATGCCTTAAAAATCTAGGTGGCGAGTATAACCCACCAAACTCGGTCTAGGTAAGAAGAATGAGGTGAGGATTCATGGTTTATTGTATATAATAGCTTCAAGTGAAAAGAAACCTTATGTACGTCTTAAAAACACTCCCTTGTGTAAAATATTAAGCTTAGAATTTTATCTTGTTGAAATTTATTGAGCTATATTAACCTTCTTAGGCTATACATAGACCCGATTAAGGTTATGAAGGGGAAAGTGTGCTAAATATCTCTAAACGAAGAATCTAGCTACAAAATTTGGAAGAAACCATCATGAGGGGGTCCTTTAACTGTTAAAATAATAATTTTGAAACTTTAGTGGTGGAGTGGGGAGATTTTCTTGACAATCCTTTCTAGAATAGTTTACACACTCTAAAGGCCTAGTTTAAAGGGTTAGTTTACAAACAAATTTTCTTTTCCTTTAGATTTCAAGCTTGAAACATTATACGGTGGTAGAAGACCAAAATGGGTGCCTAGAAACTCTTAGCTTGTGTTGTAAAACCTTATGGTGAAGGAGATAAGATTGAAAGTAGGCTGAGATGGGGCTAGTTGGGGTTCTTGTAAGCCTAGAAGAAGAATTTGAGATAGGAGGAGAAATTCGGGGGATTAAGTTCCAAAACTTTGCATGAACCTCGGGGTAGTGAAGTGAAATTAAGGAAGGTGATATTTTGGGAAACTTTAGAAGCTCATAACCTTGGTGTTAGTAAGATATATGTTCTTAA